>OY730480.1:1800000-2175000 GCA_963422695.1 Xylophagus ater | reverse complement strand
ACTTTCTGCATCAGCCAATCTTTTCGCGGTAATTTTCGATGACATTTTCCTAAATGTCGGGCAATTATCTCGACAATAACTTGGCGGATGTTGTTTTTTAGTTGCTCCAACATTTCAGATTTTGTTGGAGTAAAGATGACTTTAAATGGTCGCCTCACTAAAAGAAATCCAACCGCGGCCAGTTCACGCCACCAAAATCGTATCCGCTGTTTTGGCAAATTTGGGTGTCTTGTTAGAACTACATGTCTTCCACATCAATATGTTCGATTTTCTGCCAGAAATAGTCCGTTATCATGCGCTGATATCGCTCACCATTGACTGTTACAGTCTAATACTGATCATTTGCAAACAAGTGTTTATCGACAGCTGCTTGATTTACAGTTCTGCCAATATAGGAAACTCAAATTGGATCGATCTATACAAACTAGCAGTTGCGACATGATTAGGATAGGATTGTATTAGGTGCTTAAAGAGCCTATGCAAAAAATATTTAAATAATATAGGTGAATTAGTACTTGGAGGATGTAATCGACAATCCATTTCAGTATTTTTAAAGAGATATTATCGAAAACTTAAAGAAATGGAAGGATATGAATCAGAGACACCAGACACCATGAAATGGCAGAAATTCTAAATTTCCTCTGAAATAAATCTGTTGATATACAGGTATCCCTCGAATAGAACAACACTTGAATAGCTCGAAGTCGCGAATAATACGGTTAGAAATTGCGACAACCCTTGAATAACACGGGATTTGAATTACACGAATTTGCGAATCTGTACACATATATTATTGTTAACGATCACAGAGTGCATATGTCCATAACGGATTTGCAGGAAATACGTAGATACCAATTCTTATCGTAAATAGATTTTCTGTCTTCTTAGGGCTCAGAATGGTTTTAGTAAACTTGTGATTGCTTACTTCTCTTTGGAACGAAATGTACAAATTTGTATGGATATCGACTTTGGAATTGCACTGTTTTGAATAGCACGGAATGATATTTTCAAAATTCTATGAATTATTAGTATCGAATAACACGAATTTCAATAACACGGTACCAATTTACCGTGTTATTCGCGAGATGCCTGTATTTGTATGAATTTCTTTATTTCGATAATGAATTACTAATTTTGCAATCAACAAAACATTGTATTTGGGAAAGAATTTCTATAAAACATTTGAAGAGCTTTCTTATATGGGTACCAGTGGAAGACAATCCTTCTGAATGGCTAAGTACTATATGTACTTTATCTTGGATTCATTCTGTTCAACATTTACCTCACATTTCTTACAAGTTTCTTAACAACTATCGTTTTTGAAAAAGAAATTCACACTTAAGACGACATAATTAAAGCGAATTAGAAAGTTATCCTAAACCAATTTTATATGCCACAAGAATTAAAGATCTTTGATCTTTCGAAAGAGCTACACGATTTGTTAGTATAAAATCCAGTGATTCCAATGAGCGAGTCCAATGTAGTGACATACAAACTACTGGGGCTGTCTGGCGGGTCAGAATACTTGTTTTGCCGCATTTGTATTTGATAAAATTACTTCAAAAGACTGCAATTCGGCCTATAGCTGATTTTTTAATGCCCTATGATAACTTTGTTTCCTATTTTCAAAATTTGTTCTAATTTCCAAGTAACCTAGACCCAAATCTCATAAATCTAATCTGCAAATTTTATTCAAGTCGGAGTATCAGATTTTAAAGTACATCAGGAAAATTTTATGAAAAGGTTCATTTTCTTCTAAGTTTATTTCTTTCTCCACTATCCTTGGACGGATTTTATTGAAATTTAACATAGTACCGTCGATTTATGTAGTTAACGAACGTAATTAATTTAAACAAAATCGGTTCACAAATTTTGAAATTAAATACGAAAAACCGTAAACAAAAGAACGACAAAACTTTCTGGTCACCATGGTTTTTGGTTAATAACTATGCTCTGCCTCGGTCGATTTTGCTGAAATGGAATACCAAATCCAGTTAAACAATAACGAACTTATGTTCTAAATTTTAAGAAAATAGGATATCCTCTTTTTGATATATCTTGTACATGGACGGACGGGCGGACATGAAGAAATCGATATAACTTTTCATTCCCTACACCATACACTTGAATCCTTTCTACGAAGATTATTTTGGTGCGTTACGCACTTAGTGACAAAACTAATATAGCTTTCTGGTAGTACCTACTATAGGGAATAAATATTTGTTTATATACTACCTGGTTCAATAAGTCTGTGCGGAAACAGTCAAAAAAACAATTTTTACGGCAAACATCATTTTTATTCTTGAACATAGTCTTCTTTTACCTCGATACAGGTATATAATATGATCTCTAAACCTCTGAAAAATAGGCCTCAGTTTTCCATTTGATTGAAATCTCTTTCCCTCTTCAAGTTTGAGAGCAGATAATAGTCGCTCGGGAGGTCCTATATAGAGACTACGGTGAATGGATAAACAATTCCCAACGTAATTTAAAAATCTCCAAATTTTGTTTTGAAATGATTACTTTCATGTTTTTGGTCAATTGTTAATGAACGCAGCACAGATCTTGTGCGAATAGCTTTTTCAACTATAAATTTTCATATAAGATGTTTGAAATATTATGACTATACATTCAGGTACCCAACGAAGTTTCACTTTCTGATCTCCCAACACAATATCTTGATTTCTTTCGACAATTTCTTCAGTGGTCACCTCAACTGGCTAAGTTCGACGTTCGTTCTCATAAACGCTTGTACGATCACGGTTGAAAAGAGCTAATCAATAAATTGTATTTGCCTTCAATGGAGAAGATTCCGGGTAACATTTATCAAGTCATTGTTTAGTCTGGACGGTGGTTTTTCCCATTCAAAGGTAATGTTTTATCAAGAGGGGATTTTCATTTTTCCATGTCGAAAAAAATTCAATAGTATAGTAGTTTGCTTTATACGCATGCAGCTTCGCTTGTAAATAACAAAAATGCTTCAAATTTTGACAGCTATCTTAGAAAAGATTGTACTTCTTAATAATGGTATGGATTTATTGAAATGTACTTATTAACTCACGTAGTATGCTTAAAATGTGCTCAACTTTCTGAAAAAATGCAGTAATTTTAGGTAAAATAGGATTAACCAATTACTCAAACTTTAATTGAGAAAATGATTAAATCGAAATGGAAAATAATGTTGGTGTTTAAGAAACTGCCTTCCAATAGTTTGAATAAGGGGAATTGAATTCCGCTAGTTTCATACCATCAGTCCTTCTATGAGAACTCTGATGGGTCTCCTATTTTATCTGCTCCGGCCGTTTTGCCCCGTCTTCTTCTTGCTTTACTACGAAACGTTCAGTGCTAAAAGTACTATTGTCTTTTTTCTTATTGATTTGTTGATAGATTTTGGTTTCTTCACCGATGAGGTGCAGTACTTCTTGACGCATCTATTGCTAGTATACCTAAGAGGCAAACTTTTAATAATAGAACACTTCCAAAGATAAATAAATTCTACAGAATTTTCTTTAAACGTTTCTTTGTATAACAGTTATAACAGTTTTAATATTTCTTTTCTATTCTTTTTTTCATATATAGGCCCGAAAGATTGTGATCTACCAAAAGGATCATTAACATCATTACATGGTGGTAATAATTTCGGTCAAATACCAAATACACCAAATTCGGATACAAATGGTAGTGGTGGACGTTTACATGTTTCTGGTGGATTATGTGAACCACATAATATGCAACAAGATCAGGTAATATAAAAGATTCGATGAAATATTCATCGAATTAAAATCTTTTTAAATGGTTAAGAAGAAAATTTACACGAAAATTCACTTTAATTAGTATTCACCTTTGTCATTTCAGAATTCGGAAAAATCTGGTAAACAAAAACGTCATCGAACACGTTTCACACCGGCACAATTAAATGAATTAGAAAGATGCTTCTCGAAAACACATTATCCAGATATATTTATGCGTGAAGAAATTGCAATGCGTATCGGTTTAACTGAATCCAGAGTCCAAGTGAGTACATTCAATTTGTTTTTTAAAAGCTAAGTTAAGGACGAACTAGAGTTCACTGCGACTCATATCCGCCTAGCTGCAGACCTTAACATATTGTCAGTTCAGATATCTGACAGGAGAAGTTAGTAAAGCAATTGATTAAAAGAGAACATATGTTTTATCTGATAGTGTAAACATGAGAAGGAAAAACATATGCTTTATCAAAAGATTTTTTGTATGCAACCAATACTAGGTATATCAAAAAGTTTTCAGCAGAAAATAAACCAATGTGCAAGCTCAATATACTTAATGAAATCCATTTCCAACTCTTCCAGCTCTCTCCTGGATAATACGATTTGTTTAGCTCCTCAAAATCGGCATTTATGGCGTCGATGTGTTCCGAATTCGATACAAATCTCCTGCCTTCTAGCATTTTCTTCAAGTTCAGAAACAGATAGTAGTTACATGGAGATTATTCTGATTTATTTCTAGCATAATTCATGTCGTTCTGCTTTGAAGTTGTCATACGATTACGTTTTTAATCGATTCCCGGCGAACGATGAGCCTTTTCAACTCTAAATGTTCATAAAAGATGTTCCAAATTTATTCATATGAGATAACTACAACTATGGCGTTTACTTGGGGACTTCAGAATTGACTTGAGATCGACTTGAAACTCAACCCGCGTTTTTCTAGCTATACCGGATCGAAAGATTGCCTGAGAATCGACTTCATGCCAACGTCAATTGGAATATTTTAGGTTATATTTCGCCTCAGTTCATAATTCATTTTAAATTTTCAAGTCGATTTGAAGTCGATCTGGGTTTACATGCAAATTTCAAGTCGATCAGAAAAATTTTTGTAATCGGATTGACTCAAGTCGTTCTGGGTATATATGCACAATTTTCGGATTGAAGTCGACTTCAACTGGATCATGTAAACGAAGTAAGTGTCAGATATCAGATTGACTTTTGTACATTCAACTTTTCGGTCTCGTAACACGATACCAGGAAGTTTTTTGACAATATCTTCACTGATCCAGCTCAATTGGCCGTTTTGAACGTTCCTCATCTTAAAGGCTTGTACGTATGACTATGTTTAATTGTACTAAATCAATAGCTGATGGGTTGTCATTGAAGGTGCACAAGATGCCAATAGACAGTGTATTCAGAAACGAGGCTCTAATCACTGATCGATACAGAATAGTTCATTTTGAATGGCTGTCATAACTGAACTAATTAACAGATCGACATGAATCTTTGCATGTGTTTATCTGATAGTAGTACCATATTAAAAGAAGCAAAATGACGACATTAGCAGATACCTTTTTGATATACCTAGTATGTAGGTTAAGGAAGGTAACTTTAGACTAAATATTGAATGAAATTTTAATCATCTCTCTAAAACTTATTTTACTATATTCAATGCTAAAACACAAAATATATTTCGACAGTTTCGACGATGACCACAAATGTTGTTGAACGAAGACAAGGATATTGACGTCCAAACATATAGAAGAACAATTCTAATTTATTAAGCTTTTACCATACTAAACCGATGAAACCATAGTGCTTAGATCTGTTATATGATCTGACATTGTTGTGTTTTTGTAAACACTTATAATTGAGAATTCTTGTACATAAAGCCACATAACATATATTGACATAATCTTTTGATTTGCATTAATTATGAACTTTATATAAACATATATAGTCATCGAAAGGTCATTGATAATTGGTCTATTATTAAATATGTATTTGGTTGATTTTCATCAGACAGAACATATGCTTTGATATGAAATCAAATTTATGTATGTCTTTTAAGGTATACTTCAGACTATCTGTTTCGTCATATGTTTTGACATATGTCCGTCAGCTGGAAATCTGCTTCGCTTTATTTAATAGTTTGGAGAATATTTTCTTCTTCATTCTTGTGTAATTTTGAAAAGAATCTAAGTCCTCAAATTGAAATTCCTTTATCATAAGTTGAGGAATATAACGTCCTGAATGTCTTTTTAGAAGCCACTTCCCACTCCATAATGCCTGTTTTTTTTCTTTTTCGTAGTCCAAGAATTGCTGCTGGATAAATGACGCTTTGTTAATTAAACTCCATTTTAAGTTTGTCACTTCACGTTTAACCTAAAATTTTGGCATTTCACTCAAATGGTTTGTCAGATAGGAGTGAACAAAACAATCAAGAATGCTATGATTTGTTTTTTAGAACATATGATAACTCAAAATCAAAAAGCAGATACGAAAACATATGATAAAACAGACAGTCTGAAGGCACATTTAGTAAAAGAAACCTCCGAATTTGAAGTAAAATCTTGTAAATTCGCTACTTTCTTTCGAATAGCATTTCTAAACTGAGCGTAAGAATTACTATTGTTGCAAGAACTAAAGGTTAGTTCTATGTTTCCAAGCGAATTTAGTAACAGACCTATTAGGGATAGGTCAGAACTGTTAGGATTATATTAACTTATTAACTGCACGACAAACTCTTAAAGTTCCAGTAAAAGTTTTAAAAATACGCAAAGAAAGAAGTCTACGTAACGTTTTAGGAATATAAAAATATTTTGGTTTTTTTTCTCCTTTTTTGGGGGTTTGTTTGAAGAAAAAGGATCAATAATTTGATTATATAAAACGTTCCCCATAAATTTTATATGCGCACACGAAATCTAAAATCAATCTTCAAGGATAACATATTTGATGGGGCTTTTAAGGGAACTCATGTGAATTCATTGGAAGACATATACATATGTCTACATACTATGTTAAATTGAAAGTTTTACTTCAAATGGATAATAAAGTGGCAAGGTAGGTTTCTACTACGTGTATAAAAACAAGAAGGAGGGTCAAAAGATGGAATTTACATATCTATTCGTCATCTATATGACAATTTTCTCTGCGATGAATATAAAGTTTTCCTTATGAGTTGATGAAGGTGTTATTAGGATTTCAGTTAAAATCCAGGCATGATTCTCGGTCGCCATTGTTCTGTCAAGCTTGCAATTTGTTCACTATATATCCAGACTATAGGTCTGCCTTAATGGCTAGTTTAGTTAGTCTGTTTGACTTTATATTTAAAAGAGTTAAAGTTTTCAAAATTTCTGTCCAATAAATGGCGAACTAATACATATCAGCGTCTAATTTTTTCTAGATTACAAGTATATCTGACATATGACCACATTTGTAAATGGTTTTCTATTTTTGATTTTTTCACAGCCTACTATTAATAATTTTCAAAATAGAGTCTAAATCCCGCCGCACACTTGAGCTAAGCTATGCAGGCGAGCCTCGGTGTGGTTACATAGCTTAGCTCACCCCATTGTACATCGTTGAACTAAGCTACGTGGCGACATTTTTGATAAATTCATGCCATCAGTTCAATTTAATTACATTAGAGAGATATACTATAATGAACCAATCAAAACAAAGTCAAAAAAAAAAATATCTTACAATAACTGCAAAAAACCGGCCATGGTGTTTTTAAAAGAAAAATTGTTTTTCAACAAAATTTTTCGAACGTATTTTCTTATACATGCTGAAAGAAAATGAACGTTGTAGTATTCCTAACGAGCCATTGAGTTCCTTCCTTCCTTTTTAATTCTATACTTTTGCAAGCATCAATGCTACACTATAAAATGCCGAAAGTACGTACATATAAGTGAGTGTCAGAGATGCCAGGCAAGCCCGTCCGCGTAGTTAATTGAGGCCTGAATTACGTGAGCTTAGTTCGTATCGCTCATGACCAGGCGACGTAGTTTTATAGCTTCGCTAAAGTGTGAGACGAGCAATGGAAATGCTGATTTTTCCAACTTCAGCGAGAAACTTAGCTCAAATAGTTTAGTTCGTTTAGGTGTGGGACGGGCCTTACAGTACAGAACAAACCATTTAATTTGTCGTAATTGTTTCGATTGTAACCGGTTGAAAACCAGATGTATTTTTCAAAATAAAAATCATCTTCAATCCTGAGTCACATTTTCACCTTGAAGGAAACCATTAATAATCAAAATTGCTGCATATTGGGTGAGGGAAATCCAAGAATGATTCAAGAACAACCAATATGCATTCACAATGAGTCAGTGTTTAGTGCCGTTTGTGGTCCAGAGGAGCAATTTGAACATACTTCTTTTTAGTAATATAAGGCCGGCCAAACGATTAGTCCGATAGAATCCATGATACCGCAAGATGATAACCGATTTTTTGTCTACTTTAGAAGTTATGGGTCTGGACGATTTGTAATTCCAACAGGATGGTGCTACACTTTAGATGGGCACTCAAGCAATAAATTTTCTGAACAAGCGATCTACCTAAATGGTGTCATCGATTGGCTCTCAGGATCATGCGTTTTATACGCCATACAACTGTCTTTGGGGCTGTGTGAAGGGGCACGCATGTACAATACAATAACAATCCCTAAAGTGGGAGATAATTCAGGATATCGGAGAAATAGAGGTGCTATTATGGGAAAATGTGTTCGAAAATTGTCTGTAGGGCAGCAAGAAGATGTCATTTATCTGAACAATAAAATATTCTCCTACTTAGATCTAAATATTGTATTGGAAAACCCTTTACATGAAAAACAAACCTATATTTCCCTGGCTTTTCCTTTTTCCCTTCAACAGAAATTGATTTTTATTATCGATTTATCTATGAAACTTTTGACCAAAATCAACAAAAGTTATAGAAATTCTCTCATTTTAATTCAATAATCATAAAAACCATCGACATAACCTTTAACTTAACAACTAGGTAAATTGTTTTATTAGTGTCCTTAAAGAGGAAACTATATACTTACTTTTGTGGCGATATTTATTCGTCTATTTAGATACAAATTTGTAACTGATTCCCTGCCAAACTTTTCAGATCTTCAAAATCAACATCAACAACATCGAAAATTGGGATACTATTATGAAAATATGTTGCAAGTGTCGGCATTTAATGAAGCAGTAAATTCGATGAAAGACCAAAAATGAATACACAAAATTATTGTGAAACAAGAGGGGTTGAAATATTCGGATACAGATTTTCTTGGTTAATTCCAAATAACAAATAAACACCCAGGGAGTCGAGAATAAATGTTGAGGGAGCACAAGAAAGTCATGTCTAGAAGCAAGAACATTAAATTTGGCCAAGAATTGACTCGTAAAAGTAATCCCTTAATCTCTTAATATACATATATATTAGTAAAAGGAACAAATTCCTTCCAATATTGAGGAAGGAGGGTCGTCTAGAAAGGGATATTCCTTTATGGGTGCGCCGTCGAAATGAATTTTTCTTTGATTTTTGTCTTGGATTTATTTATGAAATCAAACGTTTTCAGATATTTTCAGAATATTTTTATCAAAACAAAAAGTTTAAGCATTTAAAATGCACAATTTTTAAGCAACCCCTAACCACTGGGGAACTTCCCAATAAAGTCATTGAATACCTTACTACGCTCACATCTCTCGTACTGCTCCGCCCGTCCGGATATGCTTCCTCACTTCATCGCTGCCCTAGTTACTTCCTCTCATCTCGTATTCGTTCCGTCTCCATCAGAATTCGGTGCAAACTTTCCCAGACGTACTTTAAGTCTGATTACTAAAAGTGTGTGAATTTCGTCGAATTTGGTACAGTAGTTTGGTTTCCATGACACGTCCAAAAAAAGGCATTGCCATAGTCAAATTCTGATGAAATACTTAAACTGTCAGAATTTCATTGAATTTGGACAACAAATTTTGCATACGTAAATGTTTTTTCAAACAGTTTTGTGAATTAGTGTTGTCATAAATGAATTTCGGTGAAAACTTAATAACATCTAAGTTGGGCCTTAGTACGTAAGCTTTTTAAATTTCATCAAAATTAGACGTGAAGTTGTGTAACGAGTGCAAAAATAGACTATAATTGGATAAATGCTGCTCTTAGACAGTGCTGCTATATTCGATGTGCCCGAAAAAGTAATCAGTTCAAAGTTAGGGTCAATGCACATAAATTGTATGAATTTTGTGGAAATCCACCCAGCGACTTGTTCTGCACCGCAGTTATAAAATTTTGTCGCTTTTTCAAGGAAATAAAAGTTATTACAAAATAGTGTTGCCATATAAAAATTTCGCCCAATAATTTTCAATCTTATTGGAAATTTGCATTTTTGAATCCTAAAGTTTCAAAAAGGGAATTTTGGACCATATTTTCACATTAAAGAACTCCGCGGTCTAGAAATCACACAAGAGACTGATTAATGGATTTTTCTTTCCCGAAATTATGGCAATTTTGCTTATTAAAAGATTCTGCGAGGTGAAAATTTCCGTTGTGACTGAAAATGATTGAAAATCCATCTTTTTTCACTCGATGAAGTCAACAAAATTACGACGCTTTGAATGCTATGTTGGCTTCAATTATTATATCAACTTGGACTGATATATCCTTCTACACAATTCGCTAAGGAATGGTTGAAATATGCCGAATAGCTGCCGAACACCATGGAATTAAAATTTGTAAGTCGTTTGCAAAACTTTCATGAACCAAATCAATATGCTCTTGTGAGCTACTGGGACGTGAGCGAATTGGTGTTTTCCAAACTTTAACTGAATCAACTTCCTTCAATTTTTAATTATCTCTTCAGTGAGATTGCTATAACGCGGGTAAATATGAACTTGAGCTTCCATTTTCATAATATAGCTGAAGCATTTGTATATATATGCTGTTCTGTACTGGAACACTAAATTTTTCTAATTGCCAGTTACTCCTGTCATATTCTTTTTCCTCTAACAAATCTTAAATATTCCGGCAAATAATTCTCCTAAGTCGACCTCCTGAAGAAATGTTGTAAGATTTACCTGAATTGGTATAGTGTGCCCAGAAGAAACCTTGGCATATGTATACCAATCCATCACAGGAACAGTTCGTTAATTACATTATTGTTTGACAAGAATTTCATTAAAGTGTCTCATAGAATTAAAATTCAATGATTATAAGAAAATCAGATGAAACTGGACCTTAATTTTTTCATCACAATTTTACCTTTTTCATTAAGGGTACCCTTACACACCTTTATTCAATTATCAAATCCTCTCATCAAGGGGCGACGACTCATTAAATGCATGTCAGGAAGATAAAATCTGTTAAATTAACAAATTTAATCGTTTCGAATGTGTTTTTATTGAAAACTTTCAATATGTTTAAAAGATTTATCAGACTAGATACAACGGGTACGTACCTATCAAGATTTCATACACGTGCCGGAAAATTTACCATCGTGGAAAATCTCTATTAAATGTCGAACGCATGCACGAATTTGTGTAATCAAAATTGAACAATTTTATTATATTTATTTTTCCCTATCTGACCAAAAAAAAAAAAAAAAGCCAAAACGCTGGGCCTGAAAATGAAAAAAACCCATTTTACCTTGCACAGCAGGTATGGCAGAGAAAAACAGACGACAAAAACATACAGGATTTGTGTAAACGAAACTTAAAATAGAGGAATTTTCTATTTTCTCTTTAAAAAAAATGGGAAAAAAGACCACTACATTATAAAAAGGCATCCAATGAATATATAAAATGTTCTCTAACATCTGAAAATATAGGGTGTTCCTATAAAAGAGATGACCATATATCAATTTTTAGAGCCGAGAACAGTTGGATCTCAGGTACCAGCTATTAACACTACTGAACTATCGTTCTTGAGTTGCTCATTATTGTTTAAAGAATTATTTGTAATAACTGCCTAGAACGAAAACAGTTCTGGTAACACAAACGTCCTTTGGCAGCAGTTCATCTGCCCAACAACGAACGACTCTTATACTTTTTCTCGATATAACAATTGAATTAGAAACAATTAGAAGAGTCATTTAAATTGGTTGGCTACATTTATCCCACTTCTGAAGTGTGGAAAAAATATGAACATCAACCAAGTCCGCAATGAAATTCTGTCACCTGATTACCTTTAACTTAACTTCAAAGTTTAGGCTATTACTTAGAAAAATGCCTCAACATTTTTTAAAATTGGCAGCTCAATAGTTCTCACCTCAAATTTATCACTTTCAATTGGGTTAGGTAACCTTTGAAAACTAAATACAACACTAGTCGTTTGTTGTTTTACAGAATTTCAGCTGCTGACAATATCTGCAACTCAATCAATTTGTATCAAATGGAATAATCCAATTCAGTTCTGGTGAATACGGTGTGAATTTCGATGTAAGACTTTTCCAATCAAATGAAGCGCAACAATTGAATATCGTTTAAGGTCCATTGTACAAACAAATAAGAACTCGTCTTCTCACCAACAAGAAATTTTTACTACTGACAGATAATATGTCAAGCAACATTCCAGTCAAATTTTAGTATTGGGAGATGTGAGGTTTTTATTTGACAGTGATTTGAATTGGGCGGATACTTCAATTGCCATATCTGGTATATCCGGATCAATTGCAAATTGAAATTGCCGGACACGGTATTTAAATTACTACATTTGGTATTATCCAATAACTGAAATATGGAAAACACTATCAGACAACCAGGTTCCTTTGGCTTGTCTTACATAACCTCATTCTTTTGGACGTCATCTAGAAATTGTTCAATTTGGAACACTCTGTATAAGATGATTTCCCATAAATCAATGGATGTACAATAAAATACCGATTGTATTGTAGTCCTATATATAGTATAAATAAAATTCATTGTGATTCTTGGGTATTAAGCCAGAAGAACAAATGATGTATAAAGAAAATCCAGATTTTCAGGGTTGTTTCGTGTTATGATATCTTCCTCCCTAAAATGTAGACGTATATAAAATAGAGGAAAGCTCATATGGATTTAGTTTGTTTAGTTGTTTTTGGGTGAGGGATAAAAGTTGAAATCGTATATCCTTCAATATAAATTGTATATATACATATGTATAGAGTAGGGAAAGTTATAAATCTTTCATTGAATATATTCTAAGGGATTAATAGGACATTACTATGAAAACTATTTATCAAGTGCGAGAAAGTTCATCTTCACACATCTACATTAGATATATGGAGAGAGATGTGAAATGATTAAAAGTCATTAAGCTGTATTAAATGTTAGATAAATATCTTTATGGATCCAGATCAGGTGAAAATCATATATCAGAAAATCCGAGACAAGAAGAAAGGAATTAATTGAATTTTTAAGATAAGAAATTGATATTGGATTATGAATTTTAGTTCAATAAAATTAAAAAGAAATCAAGTTTAAGCAATAAGTTATACTCGATCATAATTTTCTAAATTAGGACTAATCTTTCGGCAATATTTGAACTCCAAATAAATCCAAAAAGCAGAAAATTGTCAAAGTTATAAAGGTTTGAGTAGAACGAACTCTGGGAATTCTTGGTCAGAGAACGTTTGAATGATGATTGATTATGAAATTCTTGGATACAAATTCCGATTCAGTGTTTTTCATTGTACCCTAATAATGGACAGCGACCGAAGTACGAGTATTTAGCAAGTAACTCAGCGCTTTGTCTCTTAACGATTGTAAATTTTCAAACAATTTTCTATCCACTGTTCTAACATAGATAGCTACATATTGCACACGTATATGTGAAAGAGAAAAGTATTATGAGCAACATCAAATACCTCCAAAAATTGGAAGCAATTTCAAATAATAAATTAAGAAGCACATGCTTAAATTTAGATGCCAATCCGCAAATATGCCAGAAAAAAGAAGAGTGATTGAAAATTTCATAAGAGTGAGTAACGTCATGCTATTTGCCATTTCTTCCTGATACATTTTGCCTTTGAAAACTGTCCTTTTGCAATAAGCAACGTGAATTTCGTTTTTTATTTTTACTACTTTGTTCTGATTGGTGTAATTGTTTATTATTCCACGGTTTATAAAGTTCGAAAAGTTCCTATTTCTGCCGTATCAATTTTCGTTCGAGTTCGATACTTGCTTTAAAGCGAGTCCAAGCCAAGCGATCGAACAAGACCTTGAATTCGCTAATGTTTGCAAACACATGCTCGTATTTGGTCTAAACTAGACGATCTCAATTAACCCAAGTGCTCGTCATGCTGTCAGACAACAAAATAGCTGCATGTTCTTCTTTTATTATAATTTATAAATTAAATCTTGAGGAAGCATCATTGGTCCACCCCATATATACATTTTTTAAACTTTATCACACGATCGAACTAACGTTGAAAAACTCTCGTCCAAATTGAAAAAGCAAGAATATCCGAATTCGTTTATATTCCCACTTATCATGGATCATTAGTGAATGCTAGCGAACAAGTTTTTGTTCGCTCGCAAAGGCGTCCGCACCAACTGAGCAATCGTAGAGAAGGTGTTCTGCTCTTGCTCGCTCGCTTGGTCTGGACACGCCTTAGACCAACACATTCGTATATTAATATGCGAATGCACGAACACCTGAAAGATAAGAGTGATTCGAAAATGTTTAAGAGTGATGACGTTAGTTTTCACGTTCTTAAGTAATTCTTGCTACTTTAATCTAATTCATTGGTTCTTAAATTTTTTCTTTTGCCATCCCATTTTTCATCATTAGATTTTTCGCGAACGCAGCATACTACGCTCCGTGGCTAATGAGGGAAACAGAATGACGTATCTACAAGGGATTCCGTAGTTTTCAGATTGTATTAAAAATAGTCCGTCGTGGATCCGTCCCGAACTGTGTAGTCGAAAACGTATATAATTAAAATGTTAATGCGTCATGAATCCATCGTAGATCCGTCATTCTGCTTGAACCTTAATAGTTTAAGATCTAGGTAGATTTTTTTAATCTTTTAAGTTTCTACTTACTCTTTAACTGAAAGCAATCGAGGCCACAAGTCAATAGTGATTACTAACTTATGATTAAATTATAGAGAGTTCGAATCGCAGGACATCTTAACTCCTTCGCCCGTCTTGTCACACCTTCTCCTATACATGAGTTACATCCATGTAATCTACACTCAAGAGAAACACTATTGCTATAATACAATAAAATACATCTCATCCTCACGGAAAACTGAACAATCAACAAAAATATAATTTTTTAGCATCCGTTTTTTTAGTCAAGCTTCCACATAATCCAGAATATGGAATACGGATAAGGAAATTCTACTAAATTTTAAATTAATTTTTTATTTTTTTTTTTTTTTTGACATCACACATAAGAGAGCATCATCACATACGTGTTACGTACGTATGTACATTTTCATTCGCATCAAATGAATATTTAATTTAGCTTGAAGTGAAAATTCACAACTTTTCCGACGACAAACGTCGTCGTCACCCCATTCTAATCAAAAATATGTAGTATGTTTGCATCCCCTTACCATCGGTGGGTGACTCTACTACTCTTTAATATATATGACTTTGTTTGTTGCGCTATACCCAAAAATTCATTCAAGTTTATGTCGGGATTTACACGTCAGATTACCCACAGGGTAATTTTCATATAAATTAGAGGTTTTCTGTTGTTGCTATTTGGTTGCCATATATATGATTCCGCTACAACAATAATGAGAGAGGATAAATTTGAGTGAATCAGTAAAATGCTTTAAGAAAACACAAAAATAAAAATTAATAAATAAATAAATATAAAAGTAAAAAGAAATATTTTTGTTTATTCATGAACAAATCTTTTCTTTTTCTACTTTTTTTAAAAGGTTTTGTAATGATTAAAAATAATGAATCCCATTCATCGGTGACTGTCGCAAAGTGTTGGAAAAATTATTGAAAATCATTAAACAAACCTCAAAAAATCTGAAATTCCCAAACTTTTTTCTACCATTTTTTTGCGTCTAAAACCAAGAAACGAAATTACTAAGTTACGTTAGCAGAGATTGTTTGGAACCTGGTCAGTCATCTTTTCTCGACGCATATTGTATAGGGTGATCCAACTTCAGTTTCCGAACTTTGAAACTAAATAAAACACACAAAGTTAACGAAATATACTCATTTTGTTTTGAAATATAATATCAATTAAATAGCCGCCTTTGGACGTTCTGCAGCAGCCAATCCTTTCGAGGTAATTTTCAATGGTTCTTACGTAAAATTTCGAGCGGTATCTCGGCGGATGTTCTTTTGTAGGTGCTCCAACATTTCGTATTTGTTGGCGTAGACACGTAACGCTCCACAAAAAGAACTCCAACGGCGTTAAATCGCATGATCTTGCCGGCCAATTGAATAATGCGACCCGGGAACTTTTCACGCAATACATCCAACGTTACACTCGCTGTGGGGCAAGTTGCGCTGTCCTCTTGGAACCACATGTCATTCATATCAATATCTTCGATTTCGTGCCAGAAATAATCGGTTATCCTGCGCCTATATCGCTCACCATTGACTTTTACAGTCTGATACTGATTGTTTTCAGAAAACTAATGCCCAATGACGCCGCCTGATCATATTGTGCATCAAACAGTCACTTTTTGGCCATGCAATAGTGCCTTATGAATCTCATGAGGATTTTCATCTACCCATATGCGCCAATTTTGCTTATTAACACACCCAGAGAGGTGGAAATGTGCCTCATTAGAGAAGAGGATTTTCTTTGAAAAATCAGCATTAGCTTTCTGCTGCCGTAACACCCGTTAAGCGGTGGTTAAGAGATCCATTTGGTAAATGTGTTGTTGCAAACTGACATTTAACCCTTTGAAAACAAGTGGTTACCGACGACTGTTTGATTTACAGTGCTGTCAACGTAGGAAACTCAAATTGGATAGCACGTACGTCGAAGTTGGGATACTTTATTTTACTCAGACCTGTATACATTGTAAAATGAGTTTTAAGCTTTGATAGAAACGTACAGAAGGATATTTTCCATTGAAATCGTTGTACATTACTGTTCATAGTTCAGGTCATCTAGTCGATTTTATGTTCACTTAATATCTGCTCTGAACAATATACTGAATCTGAGCCTGAAAGGGGCTCTCTGTTTCATATATACTTGTAGTTTAATTTCCGCTAAAATATAAATAGTACAGTCCATGCTGGGATTCGATGGTCGCTGTATCATAAATAACTATTGGTTCTCAAGTTATTGCTCTGAACGTCACGTAACTTTTGTTACTGAAAAAAAAATGGATAAAAAAGAATTTTGTGTGTTGATTAAACATTGCTTTATGGCCAAAAAAAAATATCGTTGAAACAAAAACTCGGCTTGATAATTATTATCCGGACTCTGCGCCAGCAAAATCAACCGTTGAGAAATGGTTTGCTAAATTCCGTACAGGCCACATAGGCATCGAAGACGATGAACTCAGTGGGCGTCCAAAAGAGGCTGTTAGGGACGAAAACCTGATTTCTTGCGTCGATATGTGAGAATGGATGAAACATGGCTCCATCATTTCACTCCTGAGTCCAAATGACAGTCAGCCGAGTGGACTGCACGCGATGAACCGAATCCAAAGCGTGGAAATACACAACAGTCAGTTGGCAAAGTTATGGTGTCTGTATTTTGGGATGCGCATGGAATAATTTTCATTGACTATCTTGAAAAGGGAAAAACTATCAACAGCGACTATTATATAGCGTTATTGGAGCGTTTGAAGAACGAAATCACGGAAAAACGACCCCATTTGAAGAAGAAGAAAGTGTTGTTTCACCAAGACAATGCATCGTGTCACAAGTCGATAAAAACGATGGCAAAATTGTATAAATTGGCTACGTATTCTCCAGATTTGGCCCCCAGTGACTATTTCTTGTTTGCAGACCTCAAGAGATAATCGCCGAAACAAAGGCCTATTTTGAGGCTAAACCAAAATCGTACTACAAAATCGGTATCAAAATGTTAGAAAACCGCTGGAATCAGTGTATCGCCCTCGAAGGCAACTATATTGAAGAATAAAATCGAATTTTGTAAAAAAAAAAATGTTTTTTTCCAGCACTCCTTAGCGATTTTTCAAAATTCTTAATCTAAGCAGTTAGAATTTTTTGTACTACTGGATACGTTGCTTGAATCAAGCGAATCGTAGTTATCTTTGCTAAACGTCAAATTAATATTATTTGAATAAATTTTAAAAAGAAATAAGTGTCGAAAGTTAGAATTGCATCCAGTCGTCTCGCTAGATTTAAGCGCTGTAAAGCGCTTTTTACGCTTAGGACTGCTGGGTGCGTCCATTATCTCATCAAAAATAAGAAAGTAAACAACGTGTTTATTTTGTTTTCATATTATTTATTATTTTATTTTTATTTTTTTTAGAAAATGTTGAGAGGACTCTCAACAATCGACGTTATTCACACGCATAACACAAATGCTATACACTTTTACTAAATCCTCTTTGCCAATTGGGAACATTTTCGTATGTTACCTTAGATGTTAACATCAAAGATATAATAGCCATCCCTTAATCCACCCGTTATCTAGCAGTATCCCAAATATTGAATTGAATTGGACCTCTATTTGAATGAAAACCGAGCAGATTCACTTCCTCCAAACATAATGTTGCAACGTACATTTTTTCAAATTCCTTAGTCAAATGACGCCTTACGAATGCAGTTTTAGGAGTCCCACACCATCACCAATAAGAACACTTTTGAAAGTTGGATTAACAGCTTTTTGTACCGATTTTATTATTTTCTGGTTTTAAGTTATATTGTATTGTAATTGATGATTACGAAAATAAAAGATTTATAACACTAGTAAACTATGGCGTATCTCAATTCACTAGCATTTTTCATCTTCTCCGAATACGGAAACGTATTTCTAGTTCGTAAGTATGAAGACGGCTTAAGATGAAAGGATAGGATACAAGACTTCTATACCCAAAATAGACCATTCAATTTTAATTTTCTACTGCAGGAACATTTTCTTATAAATAATTTTTTTTTTTTTTTGATTTTTATTTTAATTTATTTATTATTTCTTTTCTTTTTTTTCTGGTGCTTTTATAATTCCCAAATATTAAAGTTGAAAATTTTCTACTGCCACCCTCAGACTACATCCAGAAAAACATCATTTTGTATGCTTTTTGTATATGAAAAAGCATCCTCCCCAAAAAAAAGGCAAAGTACAAAAAGAGCTGCTTCAGCCGGTTCCAGCCAGGAGCTTATGGCATTATCTTTTATGTTCCATTATGTGCCGTTTCATTTAAAATTAAATTAAAATACGATCCTTTATTATACAATTTCTTCCTTTTTTTTGGTTATGTTTTCCTTGACATACGTTTTCTATGTTTTTTTTTCTATATTGTAATTTTGTTTATGAATGTTCATATTTATGTTTGTGTTGGAAACATAGAACCACATCATATAGGGCAAAGGGAAAAAGTTAAATTCTTTTATCCTTATCATCATATATTCGAGAAGTTCTTGATTAAATATTTTGACTTTATTGTGGTTTAGAAAAAATATGAATTTAAAAATATTTTCTCTTCTACCTTTTACCTGTTTTTTAGTTTAACTTATAAGAACTTATGTTAAGATTTGTAAATCTCGTTAAAGGAAATGTAATACGATTTATAGAAGATATCTGAATTTGTATAGTCGACAGAGTGGTAAACTAAAGTGGTTTCTATACAATTGTTGTTATCTTATACAAGAAAATATGTCTGCACAGGGATTGGAATATTTAAACATACTGAAACCTTCAGAATATCATTAATTTAGATCGTATGTGTAGATCCTTAAAGAAAAAAATTCGAGACCTGGAGCAGCCGGAACACGTACAGGACTCATATAGCATCGTACGCTAACAGCTTTCCAACACGGTTTCCTTATACAATGGTTTAGAAAACTTAGACAAACGTCATATAGCATATAACACGCTTTCGATTGTGGCGTTCCCGGTCGCTGTTCTTTATCAGCGATTCAAAATCCGAAGTCTGCGCAATTTGAATATAACACGGAATAGATTCCTTTGAGTTGTATTACTTCCGGATTTCACTTAACACGGTTTCGATATACAGTAGACCCCCTATAACATGGGTTCATATAAGACGGATAAGTATAACATGGCGGAAAAATTGTGATCTTGTTCGTGATAATACGCTAAAATGGGCCCATATAAAACGGTAAAGGAATGGACAGATGTTGCGAGTTTATTACGTTTTACTTCCAATATTTGTAACCGTAAACGTCATTGTGCTTCTCATACTTCGGAGAAATCTCGGAAAAGGTAACAAATATTGATGAATTTGTATACATTTCTTGTGAAACAAAAACATTTATTATTCAAAGGCCATAAAAATTGTTGTCGTGTAGTTTCTTAAGCCTAATTACTAAAGAAAGTTATAAAAAGTAAGTTATAATCGCATTGGGCTGTGAACGGCTCATGTATTTGTATAATCTAAGTGGCTCGTACAACACGAATTCATATAACACGGAACGTATCTACCGTGTTAAAGGGGGATAGGAGGGTTGTACGTAATCCATCGCGATCTGAGAATTCTGGGAATCAGTATCGCTAGTACACTATTGGAATTCATTTCACTAAAGGAATCTTCCTCCTTCAACTTGTAGCTAATCATAGACCAAGGGTGTCTAACCTTTTTGTTTCCCTGGGCCGCATTGGAAGAAGACATGGTGTTTTGGGCTACAACTACTTTACTATACTATATTATAGCTGAGCGAGCAACGCAAACAGAAAGAGAATTTACTACAGAACGAAAAAGCTTTCTGTTCTGTTCCCGTTTCCGTTGCTTGTCACTTGGCAGCTTTAGCACGAGAGCGCAAGCACACAAATCATTCCTCAGAAAAATGGACATGCTTCAGTAACTTCGAATATTTTCGGGCCGCATTGATATTTGCCTTGGGCCGCAGGTTGGACAGCCTTGTCATAGGCATTCCAACAAATTTTATAACTTTTGTAGTAACTTATAACCGTCTATAGAATCTTGTTGTAGGATTAATATCTTGCTAACATTGTAAGCACCAGTAAAGTAACAATTTCTGTCTCCAATATCCAACTCCTACCTCCTGATGCGACATGGATATGCCTTGGATCTAGCCCAACCGCAGCAGCACTATTAAAATGTCGAATGCCAATGAAATGGACTTCGGTATTATAAGCTAGGCTATTGTTCTGATACCCCAAAATCCGTATTCTTGGATCATTTCGATGTGTAACAAAATTAAATTTCATATTTTTTGGGCTTTAAAAATGAATTTGAAATAAAACCATAAAGAAAACCGTTTCCCAATAAGAAATCCAATAAAAAAAAATCCCGAATTTATCTATATATATTTTATATCCTTTATGAAGAGCCAAATGTTTTTGTCCCGACAATTTTTATGTCATCATTGACGCGACCAAACCCCATTTCGAATTGTTATTAAAGCCATAAAGAAAATCTTCCACGCTTCCATTTTATTATAGTACGTTGAGAGAGCAATTTAGTGGGGGCAAAATGTTCCTTCTTTCTCGTTGATTTTTTGGATACCATTTTTTCATGTGGGAGGAAATATCTCCTCCGCCCAGAAGCTACATACCTCCGCCATTTTATTTCTTTGGTTCTTTTTTTTTCTTTGGTTGCTCCATTTCCAATTTTTCAGGATTTTCCTCGATTTTTATGTGTATCTTTCCTTTTCAGGCACATTAACTGCCCATTTATCTTCTTGATTTTTTTTTTTAGTTAGAAAATAGGAAAATGGAAAGAAAAGTACTAAGAACTGAGAATAAATAAAAAATGTGTTCTGGGATTTGTTTGCCTTCTTTATCAGGATAATAAAGTTAAGGGAATAAAAGGATTTACTAGTGCTAAGGGTTAAGCCAAAAAAATAAAAAAAACGCAAATGCAATATTTAGCATTTTTGATTTAATTTTTCTCGTTTGTGGAAAACTGCTGAAATATGTTTCGTTTTATTTTCAATTAAAAGTCTTTGGTAGTCTTTGGTAAAGTCTACGAAAAAGAATTTAATCAAACTGGGAACAACTTGTAAATTCCACTAGTAAATTCCAATCCGAATAGTACCTAGAGTATCGGTACTGAAGGATTATTGCGGAACCACGAATACCCGTTGTTTTACAGGAAGAACTTTACAAATTATCGATATTTTTATGCTTTAGGATACTCATCTGGAGGACTTTTCTTTCCAGCAGTTTGTTTTAGATTGAACATTGGAAATTGACCACATTGGCAACAAAATCTTTCACTCAGAATGAAACAGCTTCGATAAGAATTGACATCACAATGTAGCAGTCGGATATTATAGTAAGATATTGTGTTATCGAGGGTAACGCGCTGAACTGCGATGTTTGTGATCAAAGTTTCGAACCCTAATCAAGTTTGATTAGTTCAGATTTCTGTCTTCAGTCTATCTTTCGGAGGACACGGTAAACAATAGGTTCCAGATGGGTTAGTGCATAATAACCTAAAGTTCCAAGTGCAGGATTTTCTCAACTACCCACCACAATAGCCATTAAGATGTCTGTGAGAAGTTTTGGTAGATAAAATTCAGGGGTGGCTTTATGTACTAAATTTTAATTCGCATTACACCAGCGTTTTCTAACTCTTATACAATCCATGACGTTATAAAACAGGACGTCTTTAGAAGAATCGATTTTACTTAATTGATAACTAATAAATTTTTACGTCATATTAGATAAAAATCCCGTCGGTACTGGAAAAAAACGTGGAATTATTAATGAATCAAAATTTGGATTCTTTTAGAGAATAAGTTTTCGATTTTCTGAAGAATTAATTTAGGATAGAAATCCTTCGATGTCAAACCTTTTCGATTGAATATTTTTAAAAAAAAATTCATCTTCTGCCAGGAACTGAAGTTAAGTTTTTAGGTCTCTTGGAGTTTAGAGAATTTTAACATATGCAATTCTGTTATGGGAAAAGTTTACAATCTAAACCAGTAACTTTGTTATCTTCTTGAAAGTTCCAGAGTAAGGGGCTACATCTAGCTAGAATACCGAAAAAGGTCTGAAGTTGAATTTATTTTTCTATAAAAGCATTGCTAGACATTTTTTAAGGGCTTTAAAAATAATTAAGAAAATAAAGAAATAATGGCCGAGTTTTTCTAATAAAATGTTCTTCGAGGAAAGCACCTAGAGCTATTTCTCTTATGAATTTTATAATCCGGCGTAGATCCAAGAGATTGTATCTCATTTGGGAAGTACCGGTATGACCCTATGGAATAATGTTTTGCAGTCGGAAAGAATGTGCATTGGGGGTCTCTCCGTCCTAATTTTTTGAGGTGTGCTTTAAGTCTGCAATGTTCTGTTGTTAGTCAAGGCTAAGGGCCCCTCGAATACAATACAATACAATATATTATTCATTTCAATACTCTTAAATTCTTTTTATTCGTGTTGATATCAGCTTTAAATCGCTTCAAGTTATACTCCCCGAGAAGATTCTTGACCTGCCCTTATCCTGTTTGTTCTTCCCATTGGCTTGGCTCTCTTTGACGCCTCTTTTTTCACTACAGTTTCTGGGATTATGTGTGGTTCGATTTCACAAAAGAGTTCTGGTCCTGTGAGGTGTGTTTCTGACCCTTGCCTGATCGGTTTGATCGGCTTCTTCATTATGATCGATACGTAGATGCTTCGGTATTCAGTACAGGGTGACTTTGGTAATCGAGCCTTACTTGTTTAGTTGATCTTTGAATACTTCTATCAAGCGTTTCTCGATGTCTACTGAATTTGTAAGCGTATTGCTTTCTATGACTTGCTTCGCTTATAATATGGAAAGGTTAGAAAAATCGATTTCATTTATTTCTAAGTAGATGAATGTAGTCCTTTAATTTCTCTTTCCAAATTTTCCATTTTGAGGAATTTATATTAAAAATTTTCTTAATATATGAATTTCAAAGAAATCAGCAAATTTGTGTGACATCGAGAAATAAAAGAAGTTATCTTAAAAAAATTTTGAATCTCTTACAAAATAAAGTTATACGAGTATCTATGCAGATTCTTTTCAACTTTGTTTTATTTCTGCAATGTTGTGTGTATCTCTATGGCAACTCCTTTTTTGACAACAATAACACCAGTAACAACCCATCCTCACACCGACATCTACCTAACTATGTACATTTGTATATTAGAGAATCCAGTTGGAGATTCCTGAAATGCTTTCCAATATAGGACATGCGCTTTTCAATTTACCACCCATCTCTATGGATAAGTAACCAACCCACCTTTATACCTTTTCATTACGTTGGATTGGTTTCTTTCAATTTTCCTATTTTCATTTTATGTTTCCATTTTTTTGGTTTTTCTTTTTAAAGTTAAATTTTAAAGAATTTCGAATTTTCGAAGACAAAAAAAAACCTTACAAATGTGATTCTTTGGGAAGCAAGCGAATGTAATTAATAAACTGTTGTAGTTATCAGGATTTAATTTTAAAACTTTTATTGATTTCCTTTTTTCTCAGAGAGAAGAAAATATTAAATTGCTTGTTTTTTTTTGGGTAATTTTATATAAATACTACATATGTGTCGGTCCCACGAGTGCTCCGACGAATAAAATGTCCTAAATATAAACTTTTTAATTTGATTAAGTATTAGCAAAGTTTGAAGTCTTTTTTTCTGCGAATTCCAATCGATTTATTTATGGTAGTTTTTATTGAAGTGCCGGTAAAACTTTTATGATTCCTATGTAAAGGCAAATTTATAGAAAAAATACTATTCTGCATGTGCCATGTATACAATACCAATACCAGCTGAAGTACAGTTTAAGATTCTGACTTTTCCCAATATCCTTTTCCCCACACAAGGGCTAGACTACACAACCTTCCTGTGGAATCGAACCACATATAATCCGAGAAATTTTAATGAAAGAAGACGCGCAAGAAAGATTCAAACCCTCGGAAATATAACCAGGACTAAGTCAGGACAAAGATCTCCTCGGAGAATACAACCCCAAAGAGATTGAAAGCCTTTCTCAGCACTAATAAGAAGAATATAAGAGTACCGACACGAATACTAATCGGACATTGCACACTCAAAGCATACCTTAAAAAACTAGGACCCGAACGAGATAGCACCTGCAGATTCTACGAAGGAGACGAAGTGACCCCCAATGCATATTCTCGCCGACTATGAAGTACTAATCTGTAGAAGGAGAAAACACTTGGGGGCATACTGCTTCTCTCCAATTGAAATACAATCTCTTGGCTCATTCCGGACACTAAAATTTCCCAGAGAAATAGGCCCAGAGGAGGTGCTCTAGAATGAGAAATTAACCTAGCTATTTCATTAACGAAGAGGGAGTACAATATATCTTAAGTACAAGAACACCCTAAATCTTAATCTTAATCTGAATCGTAAGTAACGAATTGTATGTTGTACTACTGTATTCCTTTTTAAAGAGAGCTGAAGACCTTTTGCATTTGGGCAAGGGAAACTCGTCTTGATCTAAATCCGGAAAAATCACAAACAGTTGTATTCTACGCTGGATCCTATAGCTTTTACTCCCATTATCCTGAGCGGAATATTTTATCTTGATAATGTCAAAAGTCTTGGAATTATCTTGAATGATCATATTGCTGATGCAGTTCGTAAAGTTCGCATGAATCCTTCGTAGGATATACAATATCAACTAGTATTTACCACTTCATTTTCGGTTTCAGCTAGGTTAGGCTCTTATTATGCCTTTCTTCAAGTAGGAGCTTGAAATTTTTCGCATTTTAAGAAAATGTTTGCACTGAAAATTCGTTCTTATACCCACGGTTTCCTGGAACTAGTTTTCGAAGGTTTTTCTGCATTCGTGTACTTTTGTTGTTTGATAAGATTACTCTATATGCCGAGTAAATGCTTCCTTGTTTCCAGTTTTCTAATTCTACTAAAACCAGGATCCTGCTTTCGACAAGCCATGGTTCTCTTATCCTGTCAAGTAAATTTATTTAGCGAGATATGTACCTAGACCTTCCAGAGTTTTTAATTTCAGTGTACATTCATTTGGGAGGGCCTTGCAGAGTGTGTTTCAAATCAAATAACTTATGTTTGGAATTATGATTTATGAAAATAGTTAAACGTTCTTATAGAAACCTGCAGAAACATAAAGATTTAAAGACGAAAAAGTCACTATCGTTAAATTTGTAGCAAAAAATAAATATCAAAATAATTTGGATATAATTGAATAGGCAGGAACAATCCGTGGAGAACGTATTTGGCCGCATGAAAGCCTACAATCCTACAATGGTATGGGCTATTCTGTCAATTGTAACTAATAAATGCATTAGGTTATGATTTTTATTATTCTTATTGTATTGTCAATTTCGATTCCAAAATTTGAAAATTGGTTTTTCCTTCAAGCTTCCCGGAAAAACCGAACATAAATAAAAGCAAAACTCTTCAAACTTTTATGAATGTTATATAATTTTGATTACTTCAAAACTCCATTAAGTTTTGAAAATTCCATAGAAAATATTTTGTTATACAATTTTATTGGATATCAAATAATTGCATTTCACAACAAATTGTCTGCATTTTGAAAATCTATCAATATTCAATATCCAATAATAATAATAATAATCTTGAAAAGCAATATCTGATTTAATCAAATATGAGAGATTTCATCATGAAAATTTTTGAAATTGAAAATTGAGGTTTTCGAAAGTCATTCGTTAATAATTTTTTGTTTTGGGAAAATTCCATTTTGTGATTATATATGAAATTATTTACCAAAAATTTCATATTACATATCAAGTAAATATTATATTTCAATTTTTAGTTATTGAATAGTTTGTGTACTTCAAATATTTTGTAATAAAATATTTGGAAAAAATGATATAGTGGCTGTTTTTCTAACCCAACCAATCAGTATTTCATTCACAATATACACAAATTTGAAGTGTCGCTGATTGCGTTCAACAATCTCCAATCTCATCTATTTATGTAGTTAACCAATATAATTATTTTAAAAAAAACTACTTCACAAATTGTCCAATTAAATCCTAAAAAGCATATTCAAAAAACGACAAAACTTTCTGGTCATCCTGGTTTTTGCTTAATAACTTCGCTCCTCTTTGGTCGAGTTTGCTAAAATACAATACCAAATCAAGTTAATGACTAACCAACTCACGCTGTAAATTTCAACAAAATCAGATAACACGTTTCTGAGTTATTTTGTATACGGACAGATGTACGGACATGCATAAATCGATATAACTTTTAATTCCCTACACAACGATACTCTTGAAACCTTTCTATGATGATTATTTGGACTTAGTGACAAAACTAACATACCCATAAAAAATTACCAAAATCAGGTAAGATTCAAAATTGAAACAAATTTTCTTCTAATTTCAAATATTTCAATAAAAACACAAAAATTTCTATTTGTGCCATCTATTATAGTAGTAAATAACATTCGTTAATATTAGACCCCGATAATAGAATTCCACGTATAAGCTGTGTTGTAACGTGTGCTTAAAAAAAAAACAGCTTCTTTATCTATTTGTTATCCAAAATTTGTCAAAAGAAGGGGCATTTATAAGAATAAATTAATAAGATTGGATTGTCCAGAAACTGCTTTAGTTTTGGAATAATATGCGTCTGGATAACACTTGTTGTTCTGAAACAGAAAACTACAACAGCAACTCGTACACTTACTTTTCAATCGGTGCAAGATTTTGTGTCAGTTTTGTATTTTGTGGACGAGAATATAGCTGGCTCTCTTTTTTTTTAATATTCAAGATTTTATTATTAACATAACATTGAAAACGTTTCTTTGTTCTTGTTCCTTGTCCACTTCCTTCGCTATTATTGTTTTATTCTGTAACACAGAATAAGGTTCAGAAAAAAGACGATCCATCAATTCAAATCGCTGTCAAATGTAAACCGCACATCTTGCAATACTAAAATTTGACATAGATGTTGCTTGACATATTGTCTGTCAGTGGTAAAAATTGTTTGTTGGTGAAAAGATTCGTTTTTATTTTTTATACAGTGGACCTTAAACGTAATTCAATTGATTAGAAAGTCAAATATCGAAATTCGGAGAGAGTTAAATCACATGAATTTGAGTGAAAAGTTTGTGTATTAAATTAAACGATTTGACGAGACTGGGAGCATAAAAAAATGCTATGGTGGAGGTCGGTTCTGGTATTTAAATCCCATCGACAGTCCAAGATTTGGTTTTCTTTAACTTTGCTAACGTCCGATATTTGTCAGTCTGGTCACAGTTAAATATGTTATATAATATATAAAAAATTGTTATATTTTTCAAATTCTCTAGCTTTAAATCTGCAGGGATGCAAGGCATTATTTGCTTCCATTATTGCCATACCACTGAGTATAAGCAAAATAATCTTGCTGAAATAAAGTAATGCTGGAGTACAGCTATTTATAGCTCAGAACAATGTAACTTATGGCTCTTTGGGTCTATTTGTTTTCTCTTAGGGATCCTTAAAGTAGAAATCGACATAAAATGATGAGAAAGTTTTAATGGAAAACATTTCTATTCTTCCAAGAGCTTCTTCCTGGATACCGTCGGATTTTATTCTATTATTGTAATTCGTAAGTAACATTTGTTCGATCTTATTCATTTGTTACTAGGTGGCGATACCCTTCTTCCTATCTTCTAGCAACAATCTTTCCCAAGTACTTGTACCACCTATATATGTAGTAGATGTCTATTGAAACTACCTGAAACTATCCACTATTGATATAGGAACGTTTATTTACCTAAGATTTATATTATGTACGACCATAAATGATATCAATTGATATTCATCTTCAATAAAGTTCAATTAATTTTCAAACATTGAGCAATTACTTATATGGAAATTTATGCAAAACATATAATAATCGAAGTTAGTAGAACCACAACATACAATATTATTTAAGTTATGATGTTTTTCTTAATTGACAAACAAGACTATATTATCTTTATAAAGATGTTCATGTGTTGTGTCCATAAGAACAACTGCCATCATCATCCCACTTCTGAATTTTACTCAGAAACTCCTATCATCCCACTTCTGAATTTTACTCAGAAATAATATAGAAGGATCAATAATATACACCTAATATTTAGAGATGGTACAACACATGATTAATTGCATCTCAATTTAACATTGAACAGCATATATATTAAAGGTTATAATGAATCTCTTATGTCGACGCTTCTTCAACATATGAGAAGATTTATTGACAATCCCATTTCCCCAAAAATTTTCTTTTTCTTCCTATATCAAGTTTAAATTTTCTTTTATGGAACTTTATTCGAGATTTTCTCTGGTTTGTTTATTGCCCCTTCTATCATGAAAAGATTTTCCTTAGACTCCCACAGGACTCAATAAAATAAATGGGCAGTCTTATTTCGTAGACATTTTTCCAAATGGATTTGTTAAGTCCGATATTTGTATGTAGGTTCATTTTTTTTCCTTTCGCCTCAGTAGAGGAGTGTTGATCTATATATTATTTTTTTTTCCATTTCATTTCATGTGAGAAAGTTTTGAAAGAAAGTTTTTTCTGTTTTGGAATTACGAAAAATTAATTAATATATATATATTGTATACGAGGGGTGTTTCTGTAGTTCATAGATTATATGTCACACCGAGAAAAACGGAAGTAATTTCGTTCCGAACTGAGCGAAAACAAGCTATACTGCACAAACCACTATGGGAACTTCTATACGATACTATACAATTATTTCGTACAACAATTTATGATTTATTCTGTACAAAAATTTCGAAGTTTCGTCCGAACACCCAAAGTTATGCTCCAAATTTCATACAAAAAATCTCAAATTTGTTCGGCAACTACCCGAAGTTGTAATCGGATTCAATTGATTTTTGGAAACAACTGTTTTTTCATTGAGCAAGTATCTTATGCCAAATTTCATTAAAATTGGTCCATAAATAACGTTACAATACCATGTAAAAGCATAAAGAACCGAACTTTTGTTCGGCGGCTACCCGAAGTTTTAGTCCGATCAAACCCAACTTCTGATAGATTGGTTCTCATGAGGAAGAAACCACTCTTACTAATTTTCATGGAAATTGCTTCAAGAATGCGGCCGCAATCTTGTACGCGACAGACGGACCGACAGACAGACGACAGACGATCTTGATTCCAGTAACTATATACTTCGTATAGAAGTTAAAAATGTGCATTTGTTGAAATCAGAATTGGAACTTTATGTTTGCTAAAACGATATCAGGCGACAAATTTGCAGGTTTGAAGAATTCGAATAATAATCACATTGGAAACTCGCCCTAATTCAGTTTCAGCTTTGCTGCTGATAAACCACCAATAATGTCTAGTTGTGTTTTAAACAAGAATAAAACTCCTACAGTTTCATAATGTTTGAGAATTCACAACAAAACAATAACTTGACATTTTGAAATTCGGGAGATTTCTCAAAAGATCCACAAGAATTGTGTCATTTATAAATATGATAGTTGAAACGATCGGTAGCGCAGTGATTACAGAGATAGTGTTTGAAGTTTTTTTTTTTACAATGGAATGAAGCGATTGAAACAGTCCGAATTCAGAATTCTCAACAGACTTTCTGAACATGGTTTCGAATTACGCAGATTGCTATTAAAATAATCAATTACAACTAGTTCTAAAGCAAGAAAACAGTTTACTATAACAGAAAACCACAATTTCCACTAATCGTTCCACTTCAAAAATCGCTATTCTGAACTAGTCTTTATAATTTAATGTAATCATTTCAGATGTTTAAATGACACTCTGTCGTGCAACCTTTGTAGAGTATTGATGAAATGTTTCTGAGAGTATGTTAAAGGTGTCAGTTGTGAAGCATTCTCAAAAATCCTGTTGGAATACTATTAACGAGATATCTTGTTTACAGACTGAAAATCTATGCCACATAACAATAAAAGCTAAAACCTCGTGTCAACTTTATACTTTTTGCTATTGCATACCTTGCTCGCTTCCGTTCTTATAACTTACTATAACATGGTGTCAGAAGTGGGATAACAAAATAACATAGAAAATCATAGAATTTCACTAATTTCTAGTACGTTGGTATTAAAACTATGAAATTGTCATTGAGTGGTCGTTGCTAAAAAAATTATTTTATTATTTCAGTTTGTTTATAAACAAAAATATTTATAATCAAAACCAAAAAAGATAACTCAAAAACGCAGTGTCCGATTTCGTCCAAATTTAGAATGTGAATTGGTTATTGCTTAACTGGATTTTTTTTTTAAATTTAATCAAAGTCAGTCCAAGGATAGTAGAGGAAAAGTTATTCTAGGAGAAAATAAGTCTGTTCATAAAGTTTTTTTGATGTACTTTAAAAACTAGTACACCGATTTGAAGAAAATTTGCAGATTAGATTTATGCTATTTGGGTCTAGATTACCTGCAAATTAAAGAACGATTTTTTTCTTTAATTTAATCACACAATTTTTTTCGTTTAAAAAGAAGTGAAAATCAAGCAAAACAATTTCAGTTTATTTGACAGCTGGAATGTGGTGCGTCAATGACGTCAACAAACACACGAATCTGAATAACGCGTACGAATATAAAGTGAATATATATCATCTTCTACAGTTAAAAGACTTTGTGTTTGGATAAAGTTTTTATTATGAAACTTTGAAAAGGCATCCAAATCAAGAATTCAAATATATTCTAATGACAGAGTTGTTTGAACCTGTCTCTTTTTAATCAATGCTCGTTGAAATTTCTAAAAAATCTTCTCAAATTGTTCATAACTGGTGTATTTTTGCAAGGAAAAAGTAAGCACGACTACCATGTTGTGTTTTTTTGGAAATTCTATCGGCCACAATTCCACTTTCTCCAAAAAACATGTTTTTAATTCTGGATGCTAAGATCAAGATTAAGTTTTTAAGTTTTTTGTACTCAACCTTTAAGATCTATTGTACTCCCTCTTCTTTAGTGCAGTAATTAGGTTAATTTCCCATTCTAGACCATCTTCTCCAGGCTTTTTTCTCTCTGGATGTTGGTATCACTGAAATTATTTGCTGAAACTCATAAGATATATGATAACCGTGCTTATTTTACCCTAAAAACACGCCAACAAACATATTTTAACAGCACCTATTTACATCCTTTTAAGTTTACTCTATCTCGAGTGTAGGAAAAGTGACATAACATAACAGAAAAAACAGTATTTTATGTGAATTTTAACATAACATAACATAAAATATGAATGCAGAATGGACCCCAATAGTCTGCAGTATAGATGGCGACTTGATATGTTGCTGTCAAAGCTTCTATTTGTGACTTTAAAAATATCATGGTTTAAGTAATTTCTATTGAAGTAATAAACTTTAATAAAACTTTCCGGATACAAGTCTTTTGTCTAATTCCAGACATTTCAATATTAAAAAAAAACAAACAAGAAAGGAAAACCTATATAGTAAAAACAAGGAAGAAATTCCTTTTTTTCTACATATTTCAATTTGTTCCTTTATTAGCACAAAGTCATAGAGTTAGCAAATATATCCTTCCTCCTAAACATATACATATGTACAGTCATTTTACATATACATATGTATGGAGTATACTCTCGCGGGCAAGTTTCATTTTGACAGTTAAAAATGTATTGCTCGACTGTCATTCAAGTAAAATACGATGCAACTAAAGTAATTTTACTTGTACTCGGAATGTCCCAGGAGATTTTCAGTCAGACAGACACAAATCGACTTTCATACTTTATATTTTCTTATGGCAGCATTAGAGAGTAGCAGCAGCAGTCAATAGGGTGTGGGGTATAGGACAACCCGATATTATATACCATACTATAGATTAGGGTATTCTGGTATAGTTTAGAGATCAATCCCTCTTTAAAAATTTAAACCATTTCGCTGGATAATAATTTTTGTCTAGAATTTTATATTCAGGACTCAGTGCTTTTTTTCTTCCCTTTTTTTTTTTTTTTTGATAACATATGAATTCCAAAACTATTATATTTTTGCTCTTTTGGGGTTTGTCTTTTTGTTTAAAGAAAAATATTGATTGTGTTTTTTTGAATCCTTTTTTTTTCTCTGGCGTAGGGAGGAATGTTGTACTTTTTGGAGGGAAAAAAACAGAAACGAAAGTATATATCACGTTTTAATGGATTTTGATATATAATTAATATTAAATATATAATAATGTGTGCTAATTATATATCTCTGTAGTGTGTTCTTATAAAGGATTTTTCATTAAGAACTTTTTTTGTTTGTCAATACGGTTGTATTTGCTAACTATGACGGGAGTGTCATTCAGTTATTTGACATCATTGGAGTAGAAGGGCTATATTTTATTATACTGAATCCAATTTAGCTCGAAAATTTTAGAAAAGTAATTCAAATTCATTATGAAAATGGGCAAACCACATTTAGTAAAACATTTCGTAGATATTTTCCATCGCTATAATCGTCTATTGGAGCCGGCAATTTAGAATTTAGTCGGAAAATTTGACGCTATTGATTTAGCAATAACAACACGCACTCGTTTCGGTTATTTAACTGAAAACATTGCTGTTGTCAATGGTCAAGTGTTCATAAACACCAAAATTTATCAATTCCACAACGTTTCCAACAATAATCCACATGGCGTATTTTGCGAAAGGATTTGGCTCTTAAAGCCTTATAAGGTCCAATTGGTGTTACAATTAAAGCTACCAGATCATTTTCAACCTCAACGCTTTGCTCATTAAATCATGGTATTTGGATTCTCAGCAAAAAAACATCTTTTCTGATGAAGCTCATTTTCATTTGAATGGATACATTAATAAACCAAAATTATCGCATTTAGGCCTATCTCCAAGAGTAATTGTTGGAGCAATCATTACATTCATTTCGCGTGTCACTGTTTGGTATGCTTTATGGGCTAGCGATATCATTGGATCGTATTTTTTTATTTTTGTTCGAAAATGAAGCTGGTGTTGCTGTTACTGTTAATGGAGTGCACTACAGAGACATTGGACTTTTTTGTAGGGCTACGTCAAAGCTGATGTTGATAAGAATAATCCAAGAATAATTGGAAAACTCAAAACCAATGTCGAATGCGTGTAATTCGTGAGATAGAGCCACAATTATGCAGAATTCTGATCGAAAGTTTTACCAAAGAATTGATGGCTGGAAACGTAGTCATGGTGGACATTTACCAGATATTCCTTTTCATTCATAAATTGTAGAGTCTCTGCAACAAATTTGAATAAAGACATTTGGAAGTTTGATCCAAAATGAGTATTCAGTTTCAAATTTTAAAAAAATGTTCTTATTGAAAAACCCTTAGATAGAATTATTTTCGACGTTTGATTTGTGATTGTATTAGGATACTTTTCGTATATTATTTATTAATATATCAAAAAACGAACTTAAAGTAAATTGAGCGTTTGATTTCTTACTCGCTGCTCCAGAACAGATCAAAATTTTACATTAAATACAGCAACTCCTACACTAATTGGAGCAAGAAAATCTGGCAGTTTTTGCTTAAGCTTTTATTTTTAATGTTGAATATTTAGGTGGCTCTATTTTATGTTCCAAAACCGATTTTCCACTACAAGTATAGCGCTTCCTTATACTCGGAACAGAACATTTAGAGAAAACTACTCAGTGTCTAGCTCCCTTAAAAATCGAGGAGATGATAACACCCCCCCCCCCCCAAAAAAAAACACATACGCATAGTAATATAAAAAGCTGTTATTCCATACGTCACTGCTTAGTGGTTTCTCAATTGGGTAGTTTACCCTATGTATCAATCATACAATATTTGTGCCATCATCATTACAGCTGGACACAGGGAAATTTCTAAACTTTTGAGAGGGTTAAATATGCACACACCTTCTTTAGTCCTCCTGTTGTCTATCTCTCTAGTATTTATAGTCATCATATTACTCCTTCTTGACCTCACCTAGTAACCTCGTTATTATTGTTTTTTTTCTTCTTCTTCGAAATTTTCATATTAATATTTTTCACCCTGTTATTTATTTATTTATTTATTATGCCCTAAGGTAGGTACTACCAGAGGGTATATCGACTTTGTCCCTAAGTGTGCAGCACACCGAAATAATCTTCGTAGAAAGGTTTCAAGGATACGGTTGTGTAAGGAATCAAAAGTTATATCGATTTATGCATGTCCGTCCGTGTTAAATTTCAGCAGAATCGGTCCAAGGTTAGCGGGGAAAGAAATAGTCCTGAGAGAACAAAAGTCTGTTCATAAAGTTTTTTCATGTCTATCTATTATAATAAAAAAGTTTTTTCCGCACATCATTTATAAATTTTGTAGTAGAAAAAGCTTAATAAATAATAAATAATTTAAATTAAAAAAATTTTCGGCACCGACGGCGATTCGATCTCAGGGCAGTTTGTCTTACTAACGGAATCTCTTGCTAACTATGCCATCGACTTCAAATTCTTAAAGTAAGTCAGATTCGTTAATATCAAATCAGAACTGAATAAATAATTTTTACAACTGAAAAAAAAATATGCGCCATCGACGGGGCTTGAACTCACACAACTTACGCACAGTAGTTTTACTAAATTCTGCGTTTACCAGCCGCGCCACCGAGATAAATGCTTCGACCAATTCAGCTTCGTTAATATCAAATTCGAACTGAATAAATAATCTATATATTATCGCATGTTATCATTTCTATTCACATCTGGTCAACTGTATGTCGCTCTATCACGATGTAGAAGCAGAGGAGGTATAAAAATAGAGTGCAAACTAGAACAAAAGGTCATAAAAAACATTGTATTTGAAGAAGCCGTGAAATAAATCACAAAAGCAGTTACATATTTTTTTTGCATCTTACTCTATTATGCTTTATTATTTACCATTACATTACAGGAAAACTAAAAATTAAAATCTACTCGAAGTCAACTCCGGAACCCGGGGTTGGCGTGAGAAGCGAGCAGAGGCGGAGCCCCCTAGTAGTTTAAAAACTAATACACAGAGAGTTGAATAAAATTTGCAGAATAGATTTATGCTATTATGGCCTAGGTTCCGTGCAGATTAGAGGAAATTTTGCAAAGAGGAAACAAAGTTATGAGGGAAAACCTTAAAATGTTTTTCTGTGGCATTTCTACCATAGGGCATCAAAACATCGGCTACAGGCCGATTTTCACTTACTATATGTTTTATGTTTTTGAGAGGGGAAAGAAAAGCCACATATATACAAGGAAATTCACCAACCACCAATATTTCAACGTTAATAATTAAAAGTAATTTAATGCATAATTTATATTTTGTTCTTTTTCTGCCTAATTTTCGCGTATAATCTTCAAAACGACAAAAATCTAACCAAACAAATAAAAAAGAAGAAATTATACCCTCTACAAAAAAAATAAAGCCCAGAAAGATTTGTAGTGTCATCATAAATAATTGATTAACTCAAGGGATATGAGTTTTTAATGGTCTTCTTCTCCCTTATACTCTTCCTTGGTGGCGATGGTGTGAAAAACCATCAAGAATTTAACTAAAAAAATTGGGTAACGTGTGCCATAATAAACCAGCAGCATAATTCATATTGTTGGTCTTCCTAGTCATAACAAATACTATATAGTATATTTTAGGCATTTATTTAATAAACAACCACATTAGTATACACAACACCTACAGTCTGCAACTCTGCTGATGCAATTTTCTACTCTCAAACGCATTTCATCCTATTTTCTTCTTATAATACTATATTATCTTAGGGAATCATATTCTTTACTCCACCCCCTCTTTTAGTGTATGTTCATATTCTAATATCGATTCTAATATCTCTTGCACCCACTTAATATTATGTTTAATGTTTATTCTATGTTTTCTATGTTTTCTATGTTTTCTATGTTTTCTATGTTTTCTATGTTTTTTTTTTTTTTTTTTGTTTATATTAAAAGTCAAAAGAGTATAAAACCTAAAATCAGTGTAATTCCCTTCATACCTCACTTAATATTGTTTAAATTCGTTTCGTGTTGGGAGACCTTCAAATAGGCGTTAAAAAATCGGTTAGAATTGTATAAACGTGTTAAAAGGGAGTGCCAAACGATTCACCCTATGAATAAATTATTATCATTCGATTAATGTATTATAATATGTTGCACAGTCAACCACCCATAAATACCATAACCATAACCAAATCATATCAGCTTTTCCCCATATAATGAAATTTATATAGGCGCGCAAAACGCGCTGCTTTTTAAAAGGATTTCTTTTGTTTTCATGACGTTCTTTTTTTTCATGACTTTTTAGCAAAGTTGATGGCTGATTTTTGACAGTTTGATTGAATGTTTTCATTTCCCAACCAAAAAAAAAAAAATACCAACAATAACGATGTGTTTCCTTATTAAAAGAAGAACACATCATCATTTGCATATGCTTTCACATATGAGATATATTTTCGAACAGATATATTAGGGTTAGTTCAGATTAAAAATGAGAATCGTATAACTAAGAACGAATTACACGTAATTCTCGATTTACGAATCGCGATTTCGGTTTAACACGGAAGAAGAAATGAGGAAAAGCTTCCTATTACACAGCATTATTTCAGTTTAACACGGTCACAGTACAGTTTTTCTTATTGTTTTTGAATGCTTTATTGTGTATTCGAATTACACGGTTTTCAGACGAACCTATCTTCAACATAAATCGAGGAATATATGTATAACATATACGTTCAGTAGAAATTTTCACATTTAGATGGCGCAGAGTACGAGCTGTCAACAATCCTCTCTCTAAAGATATGAACATATACCGAAAACTAGGACAGATTCCCTTCAGTAGTACTTCTTTTGTTGATAACTAATTTTGTATAAATGGTTATTTTAAAGTTACGATAGATTAGGATCTAGATTCTGACATTATGGCTCGTCATGTTTCAGAAACTTGGCTTCTAGATCCGGTTAAATTAGCCGTAAATCTTAGATTTATAAATGTTGTTCGTAATAGAATACAATTGAAATGTAGTTTGATGTAAGTTTGGCATAGGCCTGTAACTAGCATGGAGCTAGGACTGTGCCCGCCCTATACTTCTACACCCTGATATTCAGTTTTAGTTACTCGCCTGGTTTGACATCAAACATTTTAATAAAATATCCTGTCTGTCCCAACTTTAAGGCCATCATATATTTTGAAACATTCTTGAGACACAGGATATTTAATTACGTCCTTCCGACGAATCCATTCAATGACAACATTTAAAATAATCGCTTAAATCTTTTGTCCAATTCAGTTAAATACCGGTAATACTTGTATAACGCAGGATTTAGGTTCCAGAAATATGACGTATTTTTGAAAACGCATTACTTGCTAACACTTATATCCAATTCCTGCCTGTCTGTCCGTTTGTCTGTTCGTTTTATGCAAAAATGCGACCGTATTTTTGAATCGATTTTAGTGAAAATCATTCCATCAGAAGTTGGGTTCGTTTAGGTAGCTGCCAAACTAAAGTTCGATTTCTTGGGGTTTTAAATTACAAGGTATTCAAACGTTATTTATGGACCGATTTCAATGAAATTTAGTAGAGGATACTGTTTCAATGAAAGAGCAATTGAATCTGATTACTACTTCAAGCACTTGGCGAATTAAAGTCGAATTTTTTGTATGAAAGAAATGTTTTCCGAACTTTCCTCATCTTCATAATTTAAGTTAGGATAATTCGCAATTGTATTATCCGATTTCAGTGAAATTTGGCTACGTTGCGATAGGTATCTGCTGTTTCTCGCCAGGATGTAATGAAGAATACGTGCGGAAAGAAATCGTTTTCACTGATTTAAATTTCCAAGCAATTCTTATGACACCTTGCACCAAGATTCAATAATATAATAATAATATGCAACAGCATTTCAAAGGACGAAAAAGATAAAAAACTGTTTTGAAAAAAATTTATTCATTATCAGTTGAGGTGATAAGGACCGAATCGAGTACATTACGAAAAAGGACGAATATGACAAAGCATGATGTAAAATTAAATAACATAGGATATCGAGTTAAAAATTCCGAATTTTCAGAAAATACCGCGTCAAGATTAAACAACATTATCTAAAAAGGGACGAAAAAGAACTGTGGAAAAGGAATTCTTTCATACTCTTCTAATATAATTCATAAGAATATGTTTCATTATATCTATTCCCCTAACTAAAATTTCTTTATTGTGTGTTGATGTTTATTATCCTTATGGGTTACCGAAAAAAAAAGTTCAACTCAATTCCATATCGTTTGATGCCTTTTGCGTATTATCACTCCCCAGTGAAATCTTTAGTACATTAATTGTGCATTATGAAGATGATATTAAACACCTGTTATCGAAATATTTTATCTAAGATTTTGTTTTTCTCGGAGTTTTTTTTTTTTAATGCGAGTATATATGACAAAAAAAAAACTGTAGACTTAAAGGTCTGCCATAAAATGATTTATGATTTCCAATCTAAAGTCCATAATATATAGTCGTGCATATAGTAAAGTATTAATGATATTATTAGGTCTATAAAAAAAAATTCTGGGCCTTTTTTTGGATGGAGATTTTCAAGTTTATTTAAAATCACTCTAATCGCCTTCGAATTATTTATCATTATGATCTTTTGACGTGTATGAGTTGTAACGTGCAGATTCCAGTGTGATAGAAACTTGGCATTTTTCGCCGTCCCACCAATTTGCTTTGCATTGATCGAAACAAATCGTGATCTAAATAGGCTATGTCTAGAGTTTGCACACGATGAAACTTCCTACATCAAGTTGAGCATTAGTTACTTTTATTCCAAACAACATGTGGACGTCCGTTGTTGTAAAATTAAGTTTCATGTCTTGTGAAAGATCCCTTACGTCTCTATCTTGTTTCTTTTTTTGGACTTAGGTAACTTAGATAAGGTTCTACCATATCCGTTTCACAGATCAGTACTTTTTGGACTTAGTTAACTTAGATAAGGTTCTGCCATATCCGTTTCACAGATCAGTACTTTGTGATCATAAATATTTGAATTTGCAGCGAATATTTATTGGTTCTCCAGGATCAACTCGTTTAAAATTATGGTAGAATATTGCCCTTTCATCGCCGGGTCCCAGTTTTGTACAGAAAATTCCTTCCTTCATTAGGAATTAATTAAGAAAAGTCGGTATCATGTTGTCAGATTTCCTTTCTTTCACTCAGTAGGTAAGGAATCTATTTTCCTTCTTTCTGGATTGTTCCCATTACTCATAAACGTATTGGAATTGCTTGTCCAGTTACCCTTAATTGTTTAAGTTCTTCTTAAGTTTGTGCGAAGTTTCTATTCCGAAAATTTGAAAGTCCTGTGTCTAAAGGTGAGTACCGATCAAATGCGCGAAATGGTTTTGCTCGCAGAGCAGAATTTTTTTTGGCATTTGAAAAGTGAATGACGTAGATATTGCATCTCAGACTCAACTTCATTAAATTTCTAGGCACATATCTTGTAAATTCCTATAAATGGTTGAATCTTATGTCATTCAAACGTCATTGTCAGAGTTATGATCTGCCAAATTGGCGAGAAAATAGTTTACAAAATATGGCTTTAGAGCCCAGAATTTTCGTATATACCTAATATATTCTATATTCCACCTTGATATCATTTTGTTCTTTTTTTTTAGGTGTGGTTTCAAAATCGTCGTGCCAAATGGAAGAAACGTAAGAAGACAACAAATGTTTTTCGAACTCCAGGTGCTTTACTACCATCGCATGGTTTACCACCATTTGGAGCAAATATTACAAATATAGCAATGGGTGAAGGTCTCTGTGGTACATCAATGTTTGGTGGTGATCGATGGGGTGTTGGTGTTAATCCAATGACTGCAGGTAAAATTGATAATTATAACATATATGTATATTTACGTACTATAAGTACTTATAAGGAAACCAAAACATGTATTCTTTCCTAAAAAGAAGTTAATTAACTGAAATTATTCATAGCTAAAGAATTGTAGAAATTATTGAAGCGTTTAGAACCGCTTTCTGATCGATTTAATGACTGTTACATAATTCGCGGAGATATTCTTCGCAGTGTTCGTGCACTCTTAACTAATTATACTTGCTTCTGGTGACTTCTAACAACATCTTGTCAGGTTCCGTCATCTTAAAACTCGCTAAACGGAATGCTTGGAAAGTGGAAATTCCAGGAGAGTATCTTCATATAACGAATCGGATATAATTACTTCATATAAAACAAACCCTGTTCAAATTCGATTCGATTGTTTTGCAATGAATTCCTAGCTTTTAATTGCAGCATGGTTCTGTAAGGCAAAGAAAAATAAAAATTGTGAAGAACCGAGACTTGGATTTGAACCTGTGTCTCATCAGTTTCTAGAGACGAGGTCGATGTCTTAACCAACTAGACCATTCCACACTATTTTTACCAGTCTGTTCATTTGCCTTTTTCTCGAATATTCTCAAAGCATTACAACTGCTTCTCTTAAACCTCTCAATTGTTACCAAATCAGTTGTATTCTATATTTATTCCTACACTTCATATTTTAATTTTGTATTCCTTATGTTATTCTAACAAATAGCTAGAGAAATTACAAATGAAATTTCTAACCAGTCATATCTAAAATCCGTCATTAAAAGATCACCAATGCATACTCGCCTTTCTGTAGCACGATTATTTCCACCCCAGGTTGATGGTTTTATCACGTATTTCGTCTTTCGATCCTCCGGACAATAATGATGATGATAACATCAATAGACATAAATGAGTGTAGGGATGTGTAGGATTCTGGACGGCTTTCGTTTGGCATGGGTGGCATGAGTGAACTACATTGGATCTTGTCCAAGGAACTTTTAGGAGTTTTAAGTTCTTGCTATGGGACCTAGTGTAGTTTGTTCATTGTTGCTCATGTTGGGTGGGTGGAGTTTTGCATGGCTTTGTACTCATTTATGTCTTTGATAGCATATACATTCGATTCATCGTTTATTTGATGTGATTTTGAATGATATATTGCATTGCTTATATTAAGCATATCTGAAAAATAATAATTTACATTGCCGTCATGTGAACGGAGGCACAACTACTTGTGAGGGTACTTTTCGAGGGTGTGTCCGATCGGGGACCAGGTTTGACAAAATCGCAGACTGTCTGTCGATGTCTGTCCCAAGAGCTTGCTAATTTTTTCAGTTAATATTCTTCGACAATTCGATTTGCATGATTAACCATAAATTATCTAACATTATATAAAATTAATATGGCTTATTACCTTAGCGTTGTAAAACTTCGTACAACGTTGAGCCACGGTATTACAACGCTAAGGGAATAACGCCTAATCTTGTTTATAGTCTTTTTTTGTAAAACTTTTAAATATTATTTCTAAAAAAACAAACATACAAAAAAAACAAGGTTTTGGTCAACTAAATCAATCGTCCACACTTTCATCTACATTAAATAGTGGTCTTAATTCGAGTCTTAATATTAGTTCTGCTATGGGTGCTGGAAGTTATCAACATTATGGATTAAATGCTTTGGGTGAGCGTGAACTTTTTTTTAAAAAAAAATAAATTAAATAATTAACATTTAGTTGTAATTTTCATCTAAATTAATTAATTTAATTCATTAATTTCATCCATTTTTATCCTTTTTTGCATGCTTTTTGTGTTAATTAATTTATGTAGAATAAAAATACTACTGAACTTTAATTTTGAACTAATTTTAAAAGGTAATCATAAATACAGGCTGTTTTTTAACTGTCATAAAAGGTACCCTAAAATTCACGCAAGATGTAATTTTGATAGAAAGCACAGGTTTATAATCGATAAATTGTAAATTTTTTATTGATTCATAAAGTATATAGTATAAGGTTATGTATGGAACAGGATACGGGGTAAAAGGCCTCCGCGGCATTGCTGGCGCATGCACACTCTTTTATTCAAATTTTCCATTACCATTTTGTATAAATGTAGATGAATTTCATTAATACAGTGCTCCAGTTCCTTAATTTCCTTCTTCAAAGCACGGATAGTCATTGGCTTGTTAGCATGAACCTTAGACTCTAAAAAATCCTAAAAGAAATAGTCCAACGGCGTTAAATCGCAAGATCTTTCGTATTGTTCTTTCGTGTAGTACTCCGGTTTCTTCATTGGCAACACTTTACCGCACAAATTCAAATCTTCAGTGACACCCTGTAGAACTTCCGATAAGGGATAACTATCAATCCGAACTATCACAGCTCTTTTTGGTATTTATGTTCACTAAAGTCTGACAAATAATCAAGAATCGACTCACGTTTGAGGAACGATCAAGAATTATCCAAATTTACATTGAGAATCTTATTTTATCACAAAATTCTGTTCAACGTCGAGGCTCATTTTTGGCTTAATAAGAAAAATTGCCGCTGAACTGAGGCCAATTCAGAAAAGATATCCAGTAAAATGAGATTTACACGCTGATTGTATCGTTAGTCCGTATTTCTTTAAAACGAGACAGGAGCTTGCGATACAATCAATCAGATCATTACCCGATCATGATCAATCGGTATTTTTTCGAAAATATTGATGACATAATTCTTGGCGAGATGTGGCTTGGTGAAACCAATTGTCGATTTATTGAAATCACGATTTGGTGACAATGTAATTTCGAGTAACAGCCCTCTATGAAATGGCCTCCAAGATGATCTGATCAGGCATCTCCATGACAATTTTCTATGAGTTTACGTGTAGTCGCTGATTGAACCAGCAACAATTGGCTAACATTGCTTGTGTTATGCGTGACAAACAACCGACAAAAGTCACCCCAAAAGTGAACTGAAAGAATGCGCTTCGTCAAGAACAGACGCGGTAGTATGTGGACAAGTCTTTCAATGATTTTGATATACTCTGCTACGTTCCCGTGACTTCATTGGTACTGTACTGATCAACCCAATATATTTTTCTAGTATTTTTTATGTTATGCCTTTTACTTACTTCCTTACTTACTTACTTACTTCGATGGCGCTACGGACCATAGAAGTCCTGGTCCTGATGTAATCTTTTCTACTAATTCATCTGGTCCCGGGCAGATTCTCTCTAGTTGGGGATTCGCAATTTTTTTACATTTGCTAGGGTCTTGTCTCTTCAACGAACGCTCCTTCTCCGACGTATTCCTTCAGGTCTGAATTCAAAGATCATTTTAGCTGTAGCATTGTTGCTCATTCGCTTCACGTGACCTAGCCATCAAAGCCTTTTGAGTTTTATTTTCGAAACTAGGTCCAAATTACTTGATATACTTCGACATTATATTTTTTCCCCTAATCTTCATCCTCCGGACAATGACCGAAAATACGACAACGTATCTTTTGCTCGAAGGTTTCAAGTGTCTGCTCACTTGCTTTGGGCAGTGTCTATATGAAAATATAACGAAGACATACTACACTTTTGCAAACATCGATTCTACACTGTATAATGCCGAAAGTACGAAAGCGACCTTAGTTCGTGTCGCTCATGACTAGGCGACATAGCTTCATAGCTTCGCTGAAGTGTGCGGCGACCAATGGAAATGCTGAATTTATTACCTTAAGCGAGAAACTTAACTCACATAGTTTAGTTCGCTTAGCTCAAGTGTGCAGCGGGTCTTAATCTTCTCTCTTGGGAACACGAAAAATAGAATACCCCAAAAAAAAATGTACTTCTCATGCGTTTGGTAATTGTTTTCTTGAAATGATGAATTTTAAAGGAATTTCTTAAAAATTCGTTGAAAACATGAAAGAAAAAAAAAATCATTGGAAAAACCACAAAAAAATTTCAAATCCGACCAAAAAAGCTATCAACAAAAAAATTTTGGAAGAATTGACTTCAAGTCAATAAATCAAGAAAAAAAAAACACCTCTCTGAAATTCACGCCTTAAGAAATCTGTCTCCGAAAATGCATTTAGCACCTTTGTTGGACCAAAATTTGTGTTAATTGCTTGGCCAAACTTAAACAGTAGCCAAAAGAAAAAATATTCGTGATTTACTAATTTGGCGCCGGATTCATATTTCTTCTTAAATACAAAAAAGCATATTATGTATATTTATTAAAAAACCTAGGTGTTACGGCGGAAAAGGTGAGAAGTGGGCATACTTTTTGTTCATCTTATAAGAGGACTCTGTGTCACAAAAGTTAGATAATTAAAGAAACATTGGTACACGAAATCAAACACACACGTTATCGTAATTTTCCATTTAAAAAAAAAAAAACTACACGCATTTTTTTCGCGACTTTTTACATTGATTTGCTAATTGATTGTCATCGCAAAATCTCGCGATTAAACACCAAAACCAAAAAAAAAAGAAAATAAACGAACGAACAAACTTGATAGTTGAAAAAGTGTAAAAATCACAAATCTTCAAAACAACACGCTTTTTTTTCCTACTCAAAACTATATTTTATTATTTCATGACGCCATGACTAGGTGCTGTGATGACCAAAAGAATACAAGATTACGCCAACCCATATTTCAAATTCGTTTTTTCTCCGCACCTACGTCATTCCAGACCCAAAATACATTGTTTGTATGAATCAAATCGGGTCACATATGATGTCATGAAAATATGAAAACAAATATTCAAAATGGCGGACATGCACACGGCCAGTGCCTTCTTCTTGATATTTTGATTAGGCCAGCATGTAGGAGAACAATGACGTCTTAACTTCAAGAGTGTGGGAAATTGAAATAATTATTAAGCACGAAGATTAAAAAAGAGAAACAAGCTAATTACATTAGTAAAGTGCTTCTTTATTTCAACCTTCGTGCATCATAATTATTTTTCTTTTTCACACACTTGAAGTTAAGACGTCATTGTCGTCTATGTGCTGATCTGATGAAAATATCTAGAAGGCATTTTGAGACGCCATAATCTTGTATTCTTTCCATCATGATGTACTGTCTTCTTTCATATTCAAAAGTGTGTTTGTATAGGACTGGATAAACTTCATGACATCATATATGGATTCGAGGTTTGCACATAAGTCCTCGTTTTGTATGAAAATTAAATATGAACAACCAAAGGCCAGATATCGAACCTGAAATCTTGTTAGTCACAGCGACTAGAGCCTGTTAAAACAATGTGACTACTTGACATTGTAACAATCTCTGTTTAGTCTTCTATCAATTGAATCTTGAATCTATTTAAATCATGCAAAACCCTTTAGTTTGTTCCTTAATCTTCATTCTAACGAAATTCGGCACGCCAATAATTTTGAAATGTTATAACTCAGCTCGAACTTAGCATTATTAATCGAAATAAAAATGAGTATAATCAACACCTTTTTTGCTAATAAGAAACCAATGTCTTTATTTCGGTATTATAAAACTTATGAGTTCTGGAATCGATGAACCAAATAAGAACCAATAACACAATGATATGGAATCTGCATCTCTCTTCTGTTTTGCAACATAAACGATCCATTTCTTGACCGTGTTGTGTTGTAACGTGCAATGAGAATGAATTCTTTACAACAACAGAAAGAAACCTGGTTGGACAGACAAATGTGATGTATCGAAATACTTCCCGAAAAGGACGTGACATCAAAATAACGACATGGTTTGCTACTAGCATAATCCGGTGGAATGATAGCAGCAAATAAGAATTTTCATGTCCGGCATTTGTTAACAGAATAGGATAAATCCAAAACGTTCGGCCACAAATTCACACAAAAAATGCTGCAAACGCTGAATGAAAATCTACTTCACCGCTAGCCGATTGATTATCACTTCTTGAAGCATCTTGACAACTTCTAACGGGGAAACAACTCTTCAAAAACCAGAATCCTTCTAAAAATCCTTTCCAACATGAGTTATTTTACCACAAAGTTGACGTTTAAAAACCAACATTCTTTTGGCACCAACTTAATATTTGCGATTAAGTCAATCTTCTAAACCTATAAAACTGAAATTCTGTTCATTTGTTGGTTTGTTTGTCCCCTATTCATTCGAAACATGCTAAATCGATTTTAATAACATTTGGTACATATATAGATGTCTTTCCAACTTAAGAGTATAGGCTACTTGGATTCTTGATGGCAGTTGCCAGAGAAGGAGAGAAGAATATAAAAACTTCACTAATTCGGCCAGTAATAGTCGTATTTTCATGAAACTTGGAATGTATTGTATATTCTAGCAACGCCGGGGAATTCAGATGAAATTTTCAACTTTCCAATTGTTTACAAGAAATTGTTCTCACCGATTTTCAGAAATCACTATCACACTAGTATATCCTAGTCTCCCTTAGATATGAAGCTTTGAAGAAGAAATGTATCAAAAAGCTTTTATAGGAAATTTCTTGTAGTTTTAAATACAAGGTGTTCAAAAATAAAAAGGGTCATATTTTCGATTTTGAATAACTACAATAGTATTGTATTTGAGGGGCCTTCGCACGTAGGCCTCAACCACAGGAGTAAATGTTCCTTGGAGATCTGAAATATGACTTCTTGTTCGCCATAGTAATTAAAATATATCTAATTATTTCTTTTCTTTTCTTTTTTTTTTCAGGTGATTCAATGATGTATCAGCATTCGGTTAGCGGTGTAGGTTGTACAGGTAATTCACCAACAACAACTACACCGCCAAATATTAATTCATGCTCATCTGGTACTCCGCCACTGTCAAATAATCAACAGAACACTAGTCAAAGTGATGTTAGTAATGACCAATTGGTATGTGTTTGCAAACTAAATTTTAGTACAAACAGGATAACGAAACAAAAAATAGGTTTATGTCTAAACTTAAAAAAAGGATATACCAAAAGCTTTTCTTTTCCAAGATTTTTACCAATTTTTATCCTGTTTTTTTGCATCCTCCAAATACTGGTAAACTTCAACATTTTTCTTATATACATTTTTTTTTTTTTTAGAATAACCAACAACAACAGCAACAACAACAACAACAGCAACAACACCAACAACAGCAACAACAACAGCAGCAGCAACAACAGCAACACCAACAACACCAACAACAGCATCAAGAAACTTCAAATCATGTTTCAAATTGTCAATCGTTACAATCGACGACACCAGATGGTGATGAAGATGTTTGGAGGGGACATAGTATAGCTGCTCTACGACGTCGTGCGTCTGAACTAAATGCAACATCAATACCATCATATTTACATGCACACAGCTATGAGCATCATAATTCAGTGTACTGAAATTTAATTAGAAGCTTTGAAAGCTTCACAGGACAATGAAGTCGTTTAATGGAAAATGGAAACTCTTACAAATTTTTTTTTCTTTATTTTTTGATTATTTAAATTAGTTTATAAATACAGGATGTCCAAAAAGGGTTTAAGTTTAATAAAATCTACGCGTATGAATTAAAAATAGGTCTGTTCTATTTGCCACATATCCTACCCTGGAGCAAGGTAAGTGGCAAATAAAACGAGCAAGAGTAGGAGAAAGTTTTAAAATTCAAATGTTTGTAGAGTTGCTTAGCAACCATATTGTAATGAAATGAGAAACTTTTAGCTAATACACTTTTTTATGGTAGAAAACTGAACTAATTTCGTTTGTAATAGTTACACCCGCTCTGAAAGTAGTTGAGGATTTTGCTCTGTAAAAATTTGCTCTACCCCAGAGCGAGTGGCAAATAAAACACAGACCTTAATGTATAAAAATCGAACAGGATTCATAATTAATTTCACTTGTTAGGTGTTAAGTGCCACCACACAAAACGATTAATGTGGTGATTTAGTAAACTTCCGATTTCTCGAAATCACCTGAACAAACAGATCTCTCTCGAAAAAAATCAGTTAACTACATCAACAGATCAACCATCGAATCACTAAAGGTGTACCACAATGGATCATAATATATTGTACATTCCGTCTAATAAGTAACAGGAATTGTTCATTTGAAAAGCACTCGTATAAACTATGAAAAAATTTATTTTGCAATTAAGTTGGTCCGAATCTACCTAATTGTCACACGAAAATTTGTGGTGATCTGTCAACCAGTATCTTTACAATTGTTGGTTTTGTTAGTTGAGCTGAAGTGTGCTCTGCGATTTTTCTTAAATTTTTTTAATAAAGAAGTTGTTAGAGACATGCTTCGACAAGCCGATTTGTACCCAACATTCATGAAACGCATCAAAATGGGCGACGAGACGTTGGTTTAGAGTTTGGCATGCAAACTAGCCAACAAGCTTGAGAATTACGTGAAACTTGGGAACTTGGGAAACTGAAAAAAACACACATCAACCTCACTCGAAAATCATCATGTGGATTGTTTTCTTTGACCGTCGCTGTGTTGTCCATACGAAACTACTTCCAGAGACGTTAGCAAAGAGAGAATGTTTGCCGGAAAAGGCCGGATTCATGGAAGAACAGTTCTTGAATTTTGAACCACGATAAATGACCGTCCCACACATCGATGGGTTGTACGCAAATTGTTGAAGCAAAACTCAAAAATGTCATCGATCAAGGCCCATTTTCGATAGATATGGCTCCCTGTGACTTTTTCCTATTCCTCCGGTTAAAATTAGCAATTCGTGGAACACGGTTTTGAGACCATTGAAGTCATAAAACAAAAGGTATTGAAAAATTCCTATAAGAAGTTTTTCGACGACTGAATTAATCGTTGGCATATGTGTACCGGCATCAACTGGGACTATTTTCAAGGAGGCAACTTAAATGTTGACGATTAATTGAATATACTGTGTTTTATTGACAAATTCCCGATACTTTTTTCATGTTCATGTCGGTGATAATCAGTACATCAGTACATCATAGGTGTGGCATCTGCCTTAGTCTCACATGAAGAAACTCGAAAAATTGTTAGACCTCAAAGAAGCTCTTAGCACTTAATAGGCTATTTCTAATCCTATGACTATCAATCATACGCAATTATTTGCGCTCTTTGAACTAGATACTGTCTTTGGCTTTCTCCAAAAATGATAACAAAATCCTATACCTACCGTCCGATCCTTGTACTTATGATTGACATACACTGAAATATGGGTGTCCCTCAGGCATAAGATTTATTAGAAAAGGTTCGAAATAAATCATCAAAATCAAGATACTTTTCAGTTTGAATTACTTCCGTCCGTTAATATAGCTTAATTGGAAATACTGATTTATTTATTGATTTTTCTTTTTAATGTTCGCCAAAAAAAACGCTGATTCCCGTGGAATATGAAAGTCAATTTCAATTGTTTAGCTTTGAACTCAGTATACTAGTTACTTATGTGTACATTCGCAGTTTCCAGTAAAAGTCCGGCCGTCAAAGTAAACCATTAGAACTAGAGTAACTAACACTTTCTCCAATAAGTGATAAATTCTTTCGCACTTTCCAACTCCAACTCACTGATTTCGTATTGATTTTACATTAATTTTTATTAACAGAAATAACTTTAAACGACAAGAATCCATAACTAACAAATAGTAACTAAAATAGTTACTAATACTATAAAAAAGGGAAATTGTTTCCTTTTTATTTTAATAATAAAAAGAAAACGAATAAAATAAATATATTTCGAAAATATATGAAAAAGAAAAATTAAAAAATAAATAAAAGAAAATATTGATTAAGAGGGAACACCATTGCGAAAATTCAGAAGTCGGAAAACACTCGTCTCAAGGCATTAGATCGTGCATAGCTAAAGAATCACGATGTTCGTCCGTCTACAAAATAATTCAAAAATGCGTTGTCTGATTTTAATGAAATTTACAATATAAATAAGTTTATATCATGTCACATGAGACTGGCTATGTGTATTCTGGCACTAGAGACCGATTCTCTTACAGCTGTTCAAACCCTGTACTGGTGTTGTTCAAAGATGTACGAGAATCGATCTCTACCGACAGAATACACATAATCGGTCTGAAGGATTACCTACATAGGTTTGTTAATCCCTAACTCGATTTGATATTATATAAAGTTAAAGCTACTAAATTTTCTTTTATGAATTTAAGAAAACCCTAACACGAAGACTCCATTGAACTTACCATATTTCAAGACTTATTTTCAGTCTACGGAAGTGTGCTTTTGACCACACAGCAGAAGTGACAGAGAAGCTTTTTTTTGATGGTTGCAGTATTTGAATATTAATCTGTTTTTATTATCAGGCGGCTTATGTAAAGATACAATACGTTTTTGGTAACTGAAGTAGGATATATACGTTTTTGAGTGTAAGTTTGGACGTTGCCCTGTAAAGTATACAGTAACTTTTTTGTCAGATAACATCCAGTTCTATTCAGTTTTCATTTATGTGGACTCATATAATGACTTTGGCAACTGAAGTATGGATATGCAAATTTTTGATTGAAAGTTCTCTAAATATCTCGTGAAGACTGAATCGAGAGTAGTTCCTGAGTGTATAGTGGCTTCTGGGTGGGTTCGTAGCTGAAATGCATTTCGACGGGAATAATCCTCATTATAACTTCCACAATATTGCTGAACATTGCAATCGTCTAGGACGTCCATATAATAGGATATTTTGTAATGTAACATTTCGTCACTTCTATGGGGGCTAGTCGCCCCATGATGTGTTTCACTTCAAAAACCTCTTTATTTCTTCGAATTTTACAAATCCTTCGAGTGATTCTCCTACTATGGTTAAAACAGACACTATAGACACTTTATGGTAACTAAAATGTGAGACATACGTTCTTGATTCCATATTTTCTAAATATCTACAAAAAAAAAATACCATCTATCGTCGTTCCAGATCTAGTCATTGCAAAATTTGAATCGTTATTCAAGTGTAAATTGAAATTTTTACGAATAAAGATGGCTAGTGTTAATGATGCAAAATTTATGTTAAAATTACCACCAAGAATTAATGATATTTTGTCTTCTTCCTTGCCAAAAGCTGCAGCACCTGCATGACCTGTATATTAGCAACGAACGGTGTAGAAAGTATATGATGTCATGCACTTGATATAGATGGCACTGGAATCAATACAAACTTTTGAATTTGGTGTATAGGGGTCACATGCGAATATTGTAATCGTGTATGATCTCTATATAAAAAGTTAAAAAATTGTTATCGAATACAGCGCCAAAGCAGTGAGAAATAGAACTATTTTATCTTCGACGGGAATTTTCCCCATAAAAACCTTCAGAACTTCTCCGAACATTACAATCGTATATGAGCTCTATATAAAAAGTTGAAAGAGTTCAAAAATTATCAATTGACAATGGCTACGTTTACACCGAGACTTAAAGAGAGACTTAAGTGCTTAGGTCGACCTAAATATGACGGTGTAAACACGCCCAAAGTAACTTAGGTTAGGTCACTTAAATTGCAGACTTACCTTAAATTTAAATCGACTTAAGAACTTTTGATAGATAACAGCTGATTTCTTGATATCCAAGTTCTATAAATGTTCACATATGACGTTGTTTTAGACTTAGGTCTAGTACGGTGTAAACACGTCTGACCCAAACCTAACTTTTAGTTAGGTGACCTAAAAATTTGTCGGTGTAAACGTAGCCAATAAGTCTTGAAATAAGTCCAGTGGAGTACGTTGCGCATTGACCTATTACAGTGGTGTTCCCCTTCTTAACAGAATTATGTGAATAAAATTAATAAAAAAAATATTTTAAAGAAACAATTTAAAAGATAATTAAATAAAAACCAAGAATTATTAAATTTATTAAAATAAAATGATAAAATGAAACAAAGACTTTAATAATGTATACGACACGTTTTAAAAAAACAAAAAAAAAAAAAAAACTAATTAAATAAGTAAATAAAAACATATATTTAAATGTTTTTAATCGAGACTTTTATGCTAAAAAGAAAAGAAAAGAAAGAGAAAGAGAAAGAAAAAATAAATTTCTAATAGCAAAGACACAAACCATATTCAATATTATACACGTAAAAAAAAAAAAAGAAGTATTTAAAATTAAATATAAAATTAAAAATAAAAGAAAATAATTTTAATAATATTATACAATTGAAAAAATTTAAGCTAAAAATTATTGTAATTAAAATAAAAAAAAAAAAAAAAGAAAATTCTTTAAGAAAAACTAATGAAAAAAAGAAAAAATGTATTCAAAAACTTAGTTTAGCAAATATTAATTATATGAAAAAAAAAAAAAAAAACCATTCTTAATTTAAATTTAAATTTAAAATGAATGCAAAAAAATATGAAAAAGGAGGAAAATTAATAAATTAGTAATTAATAATTATTGTACAGAAGAACAAAAAAAAAATTAAGAACAAGAAAAATGATATAAAAAATAAAACAAATGAAAAATTCATTCCGTATACGAAAATTATGATTAAAATCAATTTTAAGAGATATAAAAAACAAGAAAAAAATAAATAAATAAAATTTAAATGTAGAAATTAGATAAATTTGAAGAAAAAGAGAAAAAAAAAATAATTAAATTTAGTTTGTTATTAAAACCTATTATGACATACAAAAGAAAACTTCGGAGTACGAATCGAAAAAACTCGACCAATTCGAAGTTATTATAAAGTACCCGGCCTTTTCTAGAACGAGACTTGCTACATTGGATGCGTGCACCCTGAGTACGGAAGGATTAGTTAACTTGGGTGTTGACTAGGGCATGATTTGAATTATCGATTACTTGAATAAACAGAATTAATCCAATATTTGAAGTATTTAACGCCAAAATAATTAATTATTTCATGTAAGAGAAACAAAGCCGAATAAATTTGGAAAGAGGAAATTGGGCGGGATCTTCCCCATACCCTCAAAATTACAATTTTTCATTAGAGAAAATGAAGTAATCTACAAATCAAATATATTCTATTTTATATCGTACTTCCTATAAGATAATTGTAGCAAGCGAGAGCATTAATAGTCTTATAATAGTCTTATGGATTTTAGACTAAAAAAAGAATGAATCAAAGAAAGCAATCGAAAGTTTTTGACTTCTGGCTTTTAATATAGGAAGGAATTAATCAGTTTAAGACCACCAATTACTCGATTATTCATTAACCTCGAAAAGTAATTCATTAACCATGCCCTATATTCTTGAACTTCATTAGAAGGACTAACCGGTTAGAGGAAGACACTTACCCGCTTATTCTGACATTACGATAGTTTTGCTGTCATAAATAGTTATGACAATAATATTCTGACTGAAATTATGACAGCTGAGAAAATTCGTATTCTGTCAGATGAGCCATAATTATGTCGAAAATATGAATTTATAACAGTTTAAACTGGTATAATTGAAGCGCGCGTTGTCATGGTTATTTGAGAAATACGCTCGCATAAGTTTGAAATTTTTCTATAGTTATAAAATTATTTGTGTATTTAAAAAAATGGTGGAAGTTATTCCATATTTATGAATTAAATCACTCAGAGAATCCGTAGAAAATTTCCTTATGATGTAAAGTATTTTCGGTCAGAACTTATGATTTTTTTAATGACAGTTATTAGTTGTGACGGGTTCAGAATACCAAAAAGTTTAAAAAAGAAAGTATGACCGTGACGTCATGTTATGAGAGTCAGAACTTGTTATGACTGCGCTCAGAATAGAGGAGCTAGCCTCTCAACCAACGTTTCTAGAGGCAGGTACAATGGGCCAGCAAGCCCTTCGTGCTAAGGCCCCTCCAATACAATAAATACATACATACACACTCTAAACTACCTAATAAAACAATTACACCAATCAGACTGAAGTAGTAAAAAAAGATACAAAGCAAAACATTCACGTTGTTGCCATAAGTACAAAAGAAAAAACGGGTACCGCTTAATATAGCACAGAGTCGAATTGGCTTTATGAACCAAGAAGTAAAAGTGAACTCTGAAGTTAAGCTCACTGTCGCAAGTAACTCCCAAGTCAGTTATACAACTAACTCTATGTAGAGAAGTGTTGTCAATAAAATAATTGCAGTAGGAGTGGCCGTGACTCAATGGGTGGGTAACGTGGACAATGGTTCGAAACGCAGTCGGAGAAAGAAAACAATTTCATCAGTTCTTAGTTTGAGTTTGTGATTTCAGTCGTTTCCTGGTCGTGCTTCGGAGGGCACGTTAAACACTCGGTCCCGCTTAGTTAGTGCGTAACTATCAAAAAAAAGAACGAAAAGTTAAATTTGTTACAAAATTTGGTGCCAAAAATGAATACAAAAAAATTAGACCATATAACTGGTGTTTTCGTCATCCTCAAATTACTCACACTGATGTCATCGTAAAAGGAGTGTCGGTACAAAACAAATGTCATGACTGCGACAGGTACTGGACAGATTTCCATATTATCAGAAAACGAATGCATGTAGGAGTAAAAGAAGTAGTACACAAATAAGTTGTACAAAAGTAGTGGAGGATCTGAATAACTTGAAGAAGTAGAATCGTTGGCTTAGTGAGAAAGCTAATTTAATAGTAAACCAAGGGTGCTGAGTTCGAACCCATGCCGTGGGGATTTCACATTGTTCAATTTCCCACATGCATACCAGCCCAAAATAGGTACTACAAATACAGCAATGTGGTGGTAAACACCCAGTAGTAGATAAGCAGCTAAAGAAAAAAGAAGATGTCATCTTGTTTAAAGGACGAAAACGATATATCCTATTTTTTGAAGTGCTGTCATCTTGTTTCGTTCCAATAAACACTCCAATCTGGGATAAATTTGTCTTAAGGTAAAAATGAAAAACATAAATTCAATTTAAAGAAAACAATTTATTTATTTATTTTTTTCTTTTGCCTAGAATTAATTCAAATTCGAATATGAAATGTTGATAAGAAATCTGGTGCTCTTAAGATGACATGTTCAAATTCAATAAATGATAATTTTCCATCACCATCAACATCAGCTTCTTCGATGACTTTTTCAGCGATTTGTTGTTGTTCCTCAGGTACAAGTTCATTTTTTGTCATTGTTGTAAGAACATTTTTTAAATCTTGTTGTCCAATAAAACCATCTTTATCAAAATCTAATTTACAACATTCCTCCCCATGGCAGGAAAAGAAAATCTAGATTTTTTTTCTTATAAAATAAAAATTGAAAAAATTACCATAAATTTTAAAAGCATAAAAAACTTTAATATCTCTTGGAGCCTGTTCACTAAATACTGATAGAAAATCAAGAAAATCTTCAAATGATAAATTCCCTTGTCCATCTCTCGAGAATGCCTCACAAATTCTTGTACGAAATGGATTTTCACGTAATTCTGGTAATTTTTCAATAAATTCACGTGGCACCTTAACACTTGATGCTTGTCCTTCGGTCATTTGTCGTGGTACCAAATTTGGTCGCAATTCACGAAAACGTTTATGTACCCTGAAAAAACAGAAACACAATGAAATAAATGAGGAAAATGATTTTCATGATCCCCCAAAAAGTGGTGCTTAATTAAATTGAACAATGACGAACCAAATAAAAACCAAAAGGAAAATCTGGGAAATTGGAAAAACACTATAAAATGAAATATTGAATTTAATTTGTGCAGACTTTGAAGAAGCAGGAGAGAAGTGCTATTTGGATGTGGATAAAAATCAGGTAAAGATTGAATGAAATAATTTGATTTATATTGTTTTCGGTTAGGAGAGTTGTGTGAACATTTGGATAACATTAAATTGGTTCTTTCGAATCGAATTGCCTAGAATCATATCTCAGGAGAGAGATACTGATCCAAACATCCAATTTTTCCTGTATTACGAATCATTTGTTGGGATTATGTAAAGAGTTTTCCATTAATTAGTTGATTATGTACTCTATGACACTTTAGGTATGCTTCTTATTGCATATGGAAGCAATCATAACGAATGTATAAACGATTATCTCATCATTAGTGTCGGGAATATAGAAGGAATATGAAGAATATTAGTATAAAATGAAAGAGAAAAAGAAATTCCATCATGAACCGCACCTTACAATCCCCAATCATTAGTCCACCACTACCCCACCATCGACAGATAAAGGTCAGAATAACCATTATGATTAGTCACAACTCAATTTACAAAAATACATATGGTCAATCATGTCGCATGTCGACCATTTTGAATATTTATTTTCATACTTTTATGACATCATATGTGACCCCATTTTATTCATATATAAGAGTGATATTTCGGGTCACGAATGACGTAGGTGCGCAGAAAAAACCAATTTGGGTTGGCGTAATCTTTATTCTTTTATTCATGGTCAACAACCGATAAAACACCAAAACAGTAGACCGAAAAATTTACATGTCAGATAGTGCTAGCATATTCGGTAACCAACAAGCTCTTCAGTTTCTCCTTGTTCAGCTAGAAGTCAAAGTGTGCAGAATTGTGGTTTACATTTTGTAAGATTCTAGTAATTGGTTGGCGATGAATAAGCTGACACTTCTTATGGAGTGCGCGTTGACTTTCAGTTATATGGTTTCGCGAAGACTGAGAAGACTCGCATCTCAAATGGTCATATTTAGTTTTTAATAAAAGAATATTAGTGATTATGAATGCAAAACAATATCAGATAAATGTTAATTCTTCTATCAAAATTTGAAGCCACATTTTCACATAATTGGGGCTGTATCTTTCCTATAAACTGAATTATCTCTACTTTTAAATCAGAGATTGTTTTGGTAGACCTGATTTTTCATAGAGCTCCTAAAGAAAATAGTCCAACGATGTTAAATCGCATGATTATGGGTGCCAATCCATGCCAGGTCAATAGAGAGGAAACTTGTTCAGAAATTTTCGAATGTAAAAAAGCTCTATTGTTTCGATTCTTCTGTGAGATGTAGCGCCATTTTGTTGGAAGCACAGATTGTCAAAGTTCATATCTTCTCTAAACTAAGCCAGAGAAGGTTGATTGTCATTATATCATAAATATTAGAACAACTTTTCTTGTTAATAATAACCTATGTGAATCATATTCATCAAACTTTCAATGGAATTATTGCTAGTAATCGAACTACACGGCTATCAATTAATGATTGACAAACAGATCATACAAAAAAGGCGACTCTATGTACACATCTTCTACGAAAACTTCTGTTTTTGCACTTTTTGGTGTTTACTTAGGGAAGACGCAAGACAATGTGTTAAATATCTGTCTCGATTTAGCAGTAGATATTATCACTACTACTTGTGAAATTTCCCTTAAGATTAAGATTAAGATTAAGTCTTTTAGAATGTTCTTGTTCTGCGACCTTTAAGTTCTATTATATCATCTCTTCTTTAGTGAAGAAATTAGGTTAACTTCCCATTCTAGAGTACCACCTCTTCCAGGCCTATTTCACTGAGGAATTTTAGTATCCGGAGTGGGTCAAGAGATTGTATCTCAATTGCAGAGGGAAGCTGTATGCTCCCATATGTTTCCTCCTCCTGCGGAATAGTGCTTCACAATCGGAGAAAATATACAGGTGCTATCTTACTAGGTTACTATCCTTAATATTGCCAACAGTTCTCACCTCAAATTTATCATTTTCTAGCAACAAATTCCCTTACGAATCTATTGTGGTTTGTTTTACAGAAACTCATTACAGGTTTTAGTACCAAAGAATTGTGGAAGTTTTTGATGCAAAAATGCACCAGTGGCAAGAAATGGGTTAACATCCCACTTTTTTGGTTGTTTTCCAATCACACTTCATGACTTCACTAATAATCCTTGGAAATACTAAATGAAACCCACTTTTTTTGTCCAACTAATTATTGTATTTCATTTGAAATATCACCAAACTGTCGTCTATTTTCTTTTTTCATACAAGTTATCCCATATATTCACACTTCTCCCCTATGAATCGTATATAAATAAAAGAAAGGTGTTAAATGATTGGAAGATCATTAAATATATTTACACCCATCCATCCATCCATCCATCCATCCATCCATCCACCCACACACACACACACACTCACAAAAGTTATTTACCGTAAAATCTCCTTGCGTGTAAAAAAAGTGCAATCCTAGGAAAATTCATAAAAATCCCGAAAACGTTTTATGTACAATATCCATCGGCAATGGAAAAAACAAGTGTCCAAAGGGAGATGTTTTTATAAGCCAGAGATTACGTGATGATAGTAGTACCATATGAAACATCAAAACCAATCAATTGTATTCGATTTGTATTTCAAAAAAAAGGAAAAAAACCAAACAACCAAAAAACAATTACAACAATTACCTGATAGTCATCAAGTTGTTGTTCAGTAAAAGTTACCACTTTATTACCCATGTTCAGCCCCCACACACAGCGGATAAAAACAACAATCAAAAACTTTCCAACAGATTCAACACTTTTTCTCGAAAAAAAGACCAAAAGACCTAAAGAGTCGACTACGTTGTCCTATCACTTTCGAAGGATATTCAAACACTGGAGATATAGTATTATAATATCCTTGTTTGTCCCTAGAAGACGATAATAGTTTCCCTTTTGATGTTGCTCTTTTTTTTCCATGAATGGGGGAAGGGCGAGTTTTATAGGGTGATTCAAAGGTTTTTTCCTTTTTTTTGGGTAATGACATGGGAACTATTCTATAGGAATCAATCCAAAGAGTAATTCTCATTGTGATCCAGGAGTAGTAGCACGTAACTTGCTTCTGTCATATCAAAAGTAAAACTGAAACGACTTACTCTTTGGTCGTTTTGTTATCAAATGTTAACTCTTTCGCTCCATTAGGATAATACATCCAATATAATGATTCAAAACCTATCATTGGGTATGTTAAGGGTTTCAATCATTGTTTTGAAGGAGATATTTATTAATCTATCTCACATGAGTCCAGTCGAGAGCGGAAAATAAAAAAAACCTGACCCTAAATTCATGGAAAACAACAATACCGCAAGATTAATAATAAGAACAGGCAAAAGCCCCGACTAGGTATAGTAAATGTAGACACTTTTCTTCTTTAAGACAGCTCACAATTGAGGTAGAATACAGTTGGTGATTCTAGTAGCACCAAAACTGGTTGATTGGTATATTATTTGTGCTTGCTAATCAATTTATCGGTAAGCGTCGAAGAGAATGGCCCTAGTCCAAGAATCCTATTCTTTTGGTTCAGAGACTGAATTCAAAACAGCAAGTTATTCAGGAAGAATTCTAAAGATACAAAAGAAAATAGACAACTGGTAGCGCTGCGTGTGTATTTAGACTTCCAAATGCCTACCATCAGGTTCCTTCAAATTGAACTCATTGTTCCAACGAGGCTGTTTCTGTTCAAATGCGTTATACTATGTCATTAAAAGCATTCTTTGAATTTAAATATTCGGTTCATGACGCTTGATTTCGATGTTGTCTTCGCTCGTAGCAGCCAACAATATTTGCTTTTCTTTGAGTATTTGTTTAATCCATATGGTTTGTAACTATACACGACTCTTCTCATAGCCAGTGGTAGTGAACGCTATTAATCGATGCTCATCACTTGTGTTAACCGGAGTACTAACTACGTTAGGCCTGGTAGATTTTCTGCGGTACTCGCAAATCGTCGTACGCCTATGTACTGTAACTATGGAAGAATGAGCTTTTGCTTTACTAGTTTCCCCCGATTTCTTTAGCTAATTCTGCTGTGCTTAAGGCAACCATTACATAAGACATACGACTTGGAGAATACCCCAATTATTGTGTCTAGTTTGACCGACCGAGTATCGAAAAAGTTAATAGATATATGATAATTGGAGAACGTAAGTCAGAAAGTTTATCAAAAGTTGACTTCGACTATAGATTCGTATTAGATTAGTAATAGACCAGGAGTGGCAGTACGTATGTTAACTTGTTTCAGACCGTATGTTTCGAATTTTCATAGAAATGGCAACACGTAACTTGTTTCAGTCATATAAACATCCAAGCTAAAGTCGAAACGACTTGCTGTTTGGTCGAATCAAAAGTGTGAAACAAGTTACGTGCTAACAACTCAGTAATAGAAATTTCCTTGCTGTGGCATTACAGCTCTTTTGATGTACATATTCTTCATGAATTTTTTCTATATTACAAACAGTGGAAATCATACTGCCAATATGGTTATGGACGTCTTTGTTCCGCGACTTTTGAGTCACCCTGTAGAAGATTTTTTTTCCCATCAAAAAAAGAAAAGAAAAAAGGTGTTAGTATTGTTGTTGATGGAATATAATGTAGCTCCTATTACGAAGGAGTGCCACAAAGTAATTTTTACAATGTTCTCATCAGTCCATTTCGGTTATTATTAATGTGAATGAAAAAGTTCTTCCTTTCTTCGCCCCTTTAAATGGGGCCACATGATAACTTTTAGCGGGCGTCCGGAAGATAAAATAATCGCGTGTAGTTTTATTATGAAAAATTGGGTGTGCTAAATATGGATGGATTTGCCAGGGAGTGTATGAAAGTATGAAAGTATGAAGGATTATGAGGTTCTTTTTTTTGGTATTAAAAAGGAACAAACATCGAACATATGGTATGTCTGTCCTGTTTAAAAATGTATGTGTTTTATGAAGAAAAAAACACAATAAACGTTTCTCATATTAACAGCAGGGGATGATGGTACTTTTCATCTCAGATCTCATATTGACTCGAATAAAGACAATTTAGAGATAATAACAATAGTTGTTAACATGTAATGATAATAATCGAATGAAATTATTTTTAATAATCATAACTAATGTGGAAAAAGATGAAAGATGAAAAATGTTTATGGCTTCGGTTAAAGTAAAAAAGTTTCCAAATTGGGGAACTATTCAAGATATTCTCTATACGTAGATGTTGAGAACAAATTCGGACTAATTGGGAGTTATTGTGAATAATTGAAAATGTGTTAGTTATGTTAACGAAACGGAGACGGAACGGAAACGAAACGAAAAAAACAAATATATGAAATTGTATGGCTGCTGTGATGTAGACGGAAAGTTCGTAAAATTTTATTCAATTCAATTTGAGTCCATTCCGTTTTTTGGTATTTATATTTATCGTAACGACTGTGCTCCTTTCTTTTTTCATATTGTGAACGAACATTCTGCGTCAAGCAACTCGAAAATTTTCTAAAACACGGACGGCGGGAATTTTTTTTTGTTTATTTCATTCAATAATTAAAAAGTAAGTAAGTATTAAAGTAAAACCATGACATAGAACTCGCAATCAAACATAAAATTGATTCACAATGAATTTGTTAAATGTCAAAAAAAGAAGCGACGCTTTAATCAATATAACTACATCACATGCCGTCCCGTCTCCGTTTCGTTAACATAACTAAGCCCTAAAAAGAAAGACATGGCGATGTCAATATTTTTCTCATTATTTTTTAGCTTTTTCACGATTCAATGCTGATACAATGGCTCTACTTCACCAAACTTCATTTATAATCTTCTTGCCATTGCATTCTTTGCTATCATTTCATGGAGAAAAGAAACAGAGAATTTTCTGGCGTCATTGCAGCGCTGCAAAGCATGGCTCGTGTTGTGAATAGTATTTGTAAAAAAGACTGTAACTACATGCATTTTTATATCACACAGGGTTTCTTTTCTTGGAACAAATACTATTAATGAGGTGGCATGTTTTGAAAATGTGACCTAATTAGAATCCACAGTCACAGTCACAGTATATTATCAATCAGTAATATAAGTGTTTCTCGCACGTGATTTTAATTCACAATTGAAAAATTAAGGAACTGTGGTAAATTCACAATCGTTTTTTGTTTCAATAATAAAAACCGTTGATATTCTCGACTGTAGTAAATGTAAAAGCTTTCTGCTTTAAGGCAGCTCACCGTCGTGGTGAGTTGGCAACTCATCGGCGCGGTGAATTGATATGGTGGTGAGTGAATATATCCTTTGCGATTACAAATCAGTTCATAGGTAATCGTCGAAGAGGATAGTTCAGCGTAATGTAAATGAAAAAATGTTAGCAGTTAGTGTGTTCCATGATCGAGACAAGGTGCAGTTCTACGTGGGGCTCGGTGGTGAGTTCATCGCCAACCATAAATGAGAAGATTAGTATTTAGATTGATATTAGATAAAGAGTATAAAAAAAATGTGACGTTAAGATACGGATGTTAAGAATAAGAATAGTAGTGCTCTCGCTGGCTGCAATTATCTTATGGAAAGAATGTCAGGAGTTTATAGGTTTTTTCTTTCCTTCGAAAATGAAAAGTAGAAATCTTATTTTCCAAGATTATTTCGTTTGGCCATCTTACTTCTTCAATCTTTCTAATTTTGAATTTCATTTGGATGAAACAACTTTTCTTTGAGAATGAGTGGCTTCTTTTGGTTCTTATTATTGGTCTTAAAATTTTAGTTGGCTTAATTTGGAGACATACTACGGCTAGTTCTAGAACTTGTTAATGATCAGTTTAGTTGTACATTGTAATACTTGCCTTTTAGTCAGAAGGATAAGACGACACCACAAATGAAAATTCTACAAATTTTCCTTAAAATATCGAACTGATGAGTACAGGTGTCTGCTAAAATACGTTAAGCTTTGATGAATGTATTATATGATATTTCAAAATGTCGAAACATCGTAACTACTATACGTCTATAGGCGAGAAAATATATTCGCTAGACTAGAGAAAGGCCCGTCGCATACTTGAGCTATGCTATATGGGCGAGCGTTCCTGTAGTTAAATAGCTTAATTGGGCTCGATCATCCCGTTGCACACTTGAACTAAACTATGCAGCGATGTTTTTGTTAAATTCATTCCCTCAGTTCTATTTGAGCCGTCAGAGAGGTATAATGTGCGAGTACAAGTATCGATGAATTATTACAAGGCCAGGACTCGGAATCTGGTTTGCCAGAGGCATTTGAACACGACATTTTATTGAGTTTCATTGAAAGGAAAAAGAAGCGTTTAGTGTTCACCATTTGTGATGAAACGTATGAATTATGTTGAATTTTATACCGTTTTGTCCAATTTAACCGATCTCGAGTTCTTTATGCCGAGAAGATACTACCACAAAATTAAAAAGGGATTCTACACTTTTGCAAGCATCGATTCTACACTGTATAATGCCGAAAGTACGTATATCTTAGTTTCAGCGATGCCAGCAAAGCTCGTTGGAGTAGTTGAGGCCTGAACTATGTGAACGAGCTTAGTTTCTGTCGCTCATGAACAGGCGACGTAGTTTCCAAGCTTCGCTGAAGTGTGCGACGACCAATGCTGAATTTGTTACTTTCAGCGAGAAACTTAGTTTAGCTCGCTTAGCTGAAGTGTGCGCGGCGGGCCAGATGGGCATTAGATCGTTTCGCTTTGATGTTAGATAAATAAAAGGAATGTTCTCGAACGAATGCACCAACTGAAAAACTAGAAAAAAGATTTAGAGGAGAACAACTACGTAAATAAGTTTTCCAATAAATTATCATAAAATAGGCTGAAGTCGTCTTGAAAAGCGGAAGCATCTCATTCAATATTTTCCCTTTCAGTGTAGATATAGAGAAAGTAAAAGAAAAGTATGTGGACAGGAAAGTTTATGGAAAAAAGTTTCTCCAAAACATGTAATATAAGTAATTGGGATGAAGATGGTCTTTGGTCGTCTTCTTTTCTAAACATATTTGGGATATAATAAAGTTAACCATTCAATTAATTAATTTAATTCGAAGAGTTTTATACAGAAATTCCGGGCGCAGGACGATAATCTCGTAAATGTTGAAAGTTATTATTCGATAGAAATCTTCCTAAAGAGACCAGTTAAAAAATATATTTCTATTTTATTCTCACAGTCACTTGGTTACAATGTCTCACAGTGACATGAGTTAGGATAAGGGGTGAGGGTAAGAGATTATAAAGTGACATTTAATTTTCTAAGGAATTAATGGACTCCCAATCGACAATTATGGTAAATTTTTGATGAGGAAATTATAATGAAATTTTTTGTCTGTATATTGGTGGACGGAGACTTGTTCAGGCCTTTAAGTAGGACATAAAAATTAAATAGAACGAAGAGCAAATGTATGTCTATTAGGTCTGTGAATGAGATTTTTCGATTATTTAATAGATATGCATCTAAAGCTACAATCTTCTCCAATCTTTTAGGTAATTCACGGATTTTCTGTCTGAAGAAATCGGGGTCTGTCGACGCGATCCAAATACTCAGCCAAATTTTTATATATTTTCATAAGAAATGAGGTGCTCTTCAGTAAAGACTGACTGCATCGATTGGAATAAGTGATAATCTGAAGGAGTTATGTCTGGTGAATACGATGGGTGAGATAACACTTCCTAGTCTTGTCCCTCTAAGTAGTTCTTAACCAGTTGAGCAACATGTTAAGGTGAATCTCCACACAGCCGATATCCTATTCTGACGAGAAAATCAAGAAACTAGAAAGAGGTGGACTTTTTCAATTTTCGCTAGGATTTATCGAATAAAAAATCAGAGTCTCCCCACAACACAATTTAGAAAAATTGGTAATGTGCAACGGTATCGTGTGTGATTATTATGAGAATATGCACCCGCAGATGAAGTGCCATATAAATCAGATAAACATGTTCATCTGTTTTTGAGGGGAATCATCTGCAGATTCGAAAATGAGATGGAGAAATTAGAAATGCAGAAGCCGACAAAATTAGTAGGATGATTGTTTCTCCCTTCTGTTTAACCAAACTTTGCATAAGTGTATCCCATACTTTCATCAGGATGTCGGCTGTGTGGAGATTGGCCTTTATCTGGCATTTTTATGTTGAAGAATTAATTTGTTATGTCTATTCACCCATTCTGGTTGTATTTCCTCTACACCGCTCTTCAAACGTATTAATCGTCGTCGGTAGACAACACCAGGAATATATTCAGGCTAGTTTAAGAACTTATAATAGATCACTGCTTCTGATCCCATCAATACAGGCAAACACCTTATCTAAATTAATGTTTCGTTTTGGTGTTGATGGGAGCAGGTTGACCAGGCATATATTTTTATTTTTCTGCCTTTAAGATTTTCGAAGTAAATCCCTTTTTCATCTCCAGTAACAAGTCATTGGAAGAAAATCCATTCTTTGTTATCTTCGAAGGGAAATTTCAGAAATGGTTGTTCGAAGTTCAATGTCTCTTTCTTTTAATTCATATAGGACCCAATTACGTTGTTTTTCAATCATTCCCATGGCTTGGAGATGCTTGGCAACCAGTTAAGCGCTCTGTATTTAATGATGCTGTCAATTGTGCTTGAGTTCTTCATGGATCGTCATAGAGAAACGAAAAGGTATAGTTCTCTTTCTCTTCTGGATTATACTCTCTGGACACATCCATCTTCAGATGTACACTGTAAATAGGTTTGTAGAAAATTTGATAAACTAGTATGCTACTAGTTACTACGTAGTAAAAAATATAACTTTTTACTTGACTAAACCACTAATAGGCTACTCTCCAACCGTTACTTGACCACACTTTTTACTGTCTCCATCTTTGAATGCATCATTAACTACCATTTGACCGCTTCTTAACATGACCTCATGATTTCTTTCTTGACAGCTTAGTTGACTACTCGGTTAACCATCATTTGATTATTTCTTTGATATCTCTTTTTATCGGTATTGACTACTTCCCTGATCGTTTTTGACAACATCCTCTTGAATCCTTTTGACTGCCCGTTGATGATGATCTCTTGACCAGCACATTGTCCATCACTTAACAGTCTCCTTGATTACCTATCCTACTTCGTGTAATTTCAAATTCACGTAAAAAAGAAGGTTCTAAAAGAAGAGTTGGGTGTATATTACTGGACAGAAGTCCATATTTGTTTGATGGGTACCTGTACCAGCTTCAAGGAAACACGTTCATCCCAGCTAGTTAGTATCTTTATGATGTATAAAAATAGAATGGAATTTGATTTAAAATCGAAGCTTATTTCATTCATAATTATGTTAAAGAAATGATTATACTCAAAATTATTTTTAATGGAGACCAATTTCACTTCATTTTACAAGATTACAAGATTTTTCCTAACCCAAAACTCTGAAGAAGTGCCAAGTGCGGATGTGTAGAGTGTAGAAAATCATGTTGATGAAAACTATTTATGCTAATTTACATAATTATTATGTATTCTGCATGAATTTGCATAGAAATTATATGTTTCCAAGACAAATCTGTATCTACTTCGGTGGGGAAACTATTTCAATTATGGAAAATGTATCTCTTCCCGGAAATTTGTTGGGATTTTATTAAAATTAATAAACTGAAATTTGTTATAATCCTGTTTTTTGTGGTTTAGGATTTTCAGGAATCTAGTTTTTGAAGTGAAACACTTTTATGGGAGGGCGACTAGCAAACATTATGTCAAGATTTTCTGTGAGACGAAACGTTACATTACAAGAAATCTCATGATTTGGGCGTCCTAGATGATTACAATGTTCAGCAATATTGTGGAGGTTATAATGAGGATTATTTCCGTCGAAGACCAAATAGTTCTATCTGTCACCGTATTAGCGCTGTAGTCGATACAAATTTTTGAACTTTTTCGATAGGGATCGTACACCACTGAAATGTTCAGCAAAGTTGTGAAGGTTCTTATGGGGGTTATTCCCGTCGAAGACCCAATAGTTCTATCTCCCAGCACTTCGGTGCTGTATTCATAAAAAAGCTTAGGTTTCACTTCTGCAGTGTGGTCAAAACCACACTTCCGCCTTTCTATGCGAATTTGTGTTGGCTTTAAGAACTTTAATTGGAGTGAGTAAAGCAATCAGGTGGTCTTTTGTGATACCTTTTCAGATACTAATATTGAAAGACTATATCCTTTTTATAATAATAGGGAGTAAGGATCGTTAATTTGATGGTTACAAATGGAAGATTTCCTTCAAGCAGACGACATGCACACAGGACATTTGGTTTCAGTTGTCTGTAATACCCAAGGTATGTCCCTTTCCATCCTATTAAATGAAAGAAAAACTTTAGGCTGTGCTGCTAGTCCCTAACACTAGCTTCGAAGTTGTCTACCCTTGAGTGATATGTAATAAGTCTCATTGGACTCGAAATATAATTTTTTTTTTCTTTTAACAAATTTGATTAATTTCTTCCTATTCTCTTTTTTCTTTCGGGACATTAAAACGTTTGTAGACAATCCAACAATCTATGGTGCAGAAGGAACTAGATGGAGACGCAGAAAACTAGATATTAAGATAGATAAATAAGTAATTTTAAGTACTTAATAAAGAGTTAAGAAAAAGATAAGATAAAATATAAAACAAACGAAAAAAATACGTAGAAATGTGTTTTATTTGGTATCCTTTCCCAATTCTCCTTCAATCATAATTATTTCCAGATGAATTCGTGGTCGAGATAATTAAGAAAGGTAAGCGATGGCACCATAGTTTTGTGTTTCCAATCATTTCAAAATAGATATAGGAGAAATAATTCAAGCTTTTATTGGCCGATTTAGGCACCCAGAAATGGCAGCAGGGCAGAGTTTTTCAAGGATTTAATACATTTTTTTACTCTTTGATTGATTTATTTGGTGGCCCTGATAAGAGCCGATTATTCCTGAACTTGTAGCCCTAATAAGGACTGTTTTTTGTTTGAAGCGTTGAAGAGCGCCCAATTCTGACTCCCTGATGTTTTAGAGCATAGACAAGATCTCGACGAATTATACCTCATTCGAAAGAAGCCGAATAGTTAAATTTTATTTATTTAAATAAGAATCAATTATTCTTTTTCGAAAAGATTCAATTTTCGAAGAGAAAAGGACGAAAAACCAATTTTTGAAGAAATCGCTGATGGTTAGCCTCTGTTTTTTTATGCCTAAAAATAAATATGTCTCAGATCCTGACGAATTATACGTCATTCGACGGGGAATTTAATTCTCATTAAGAATCAATTATTCTTTTTCGAAAAGATTCAATTTTCGAAGAGAAAAGGACGAAAAACCAATTTTTGAAGAAATCGCTGATGGTTAGCCACTGTTTTTTTATGCCTAAAAATAATTATATTTCAGATCCTGACAAATTACACCTCATTCGACGGGGAATTTAATTCTCATTAAGAATCAATTATTCTTTTTCGAAAAGATTCATTTTTCGAAGAGAAAAGGACGAAAAACCAATTTTTGAAGAAATCGCTGATGGTTAGCCTCTGTTTTTTTATGCCTAAAAATAAATATGTCTCAGATCCTGACGAATTACACCTCATTCGACGGGGAATTTAATTCTCATTAAGAATCAATTATTCTTTTTCGAAAAGATTCAATTTTCGAAGAGAAAAGGACGAAAAACCAATTTTTGAAGAAATCGCTGATGGTTAGCCACTGTTTTTTTATGCCTAAAAATAATTATATTTCAGATCCTGACAAATTACACCTCATTCGACGGGGAATTTAATTCTCATTAAGAATCAATTATTCTTTTTCGAAAAGATTCATTTTTCGAAGAGAAAAGGACGAAAAACCAATTTTTGAAGAAATCGCTGATGGTTAGCCTCTGTTTTTTTATGCCTAAAAATAATTATATCTCAGATCCTGACGAATTACACCTCATTCGACGGGGAATTTAATTCTCATTAAGAATCAATTATTCTTTTTCGAAAAGATTCAATTTTCGAAGAGAAACGGACGAAAAACCAATTTTTGAAGAAATCGCTGATGGTTAGCCTCTGTTTTTTTATGCCTAAAAATAAATATGTCACAGATCCTGACGAATTACACCTCATTCGACGGGGAATTTAATTCTCATTAAGAATCAATTATTCTTTTTCGAAAAGATTCAATTTTCGAAGAGAAAAGGACGAAAAACCAATTTTTGAAGAAATCGCTGATGGTTAGCCTCTGTTTTTTTATGCCTAAAAATAATTATATTTCAGATCCTGACGAATTACACCTCATTCGATGGGGAATTTAATTCTCATTAAGAATCAATTATTCTTTTTCGAAAAGATTCAATTTTCGAAGAGAAAAGGACGAAAAACCAATTTTTGAAGAAATCGCTGATGGTTAGCCTCTGTTTTTTTATGCCTAAAAATAAATATGTCTCAGATCCTGACGAATTACACCTCATTCGACGGGGAATTTAATTCTCATTAAGAATCAATTATTCTTTTTCGAAAAGATTCAATTTTCGAAGAGAAAAGGACGAAAAACCAATTTTTGAAGAAATCGCTGATGGTTAGCCTCTGTTTTTTTATGCCTAAAAATAAATATGTCTCAGATCCTGACGAATTACACCTCATTCGACGGGGAATTTAATTCTCATTAAGAATCAATTATTCTTTTTCGAAAAGATTCAATTTTCGAAGAGAAAAGGACGAAAAACCAATTTTTGAAGAAATCGCTGATGGTTAGCCTCTGTTTTTTTATGCCTAAAAATAAATATGTCTCAGATCCTGATGAATTACACCTCATTCGACGGGGAATTTAATTCTCATTAAGAATCAATTATTCTTTTTCGAAAAGATTCAATTTTCGAAGAGAAAAGGACGAAAAACCAATTTTTGAAGAAATCGCTGATGGTTAGCCTCTGTTTTTTTATGCCTAAAAATAAATATGTCTCAGATCCTGACGAATTACACCTCATTCGACGGGGAATTTAATTCTCATTAAGAATCAATTATTCTTTTTCGAAAAGATTCAATTTTCGAAGAGAAAAGGACGAAAAACCAATTTTTGAAGAAATCGCTGATGGTTAGCCTCTGTTTTTTTATGCCTAAAAATAAATATGTCTCAGATCCTGACGAATTACACCTCATTCGACGGGGAATTTAATTCTCATTAAGAATCAATTATTCTTTTTCGAAAAGATTCAATTTTCGAAGAGAAAAGGACGAAAAACCAATTTTTGAAGAAATCGCTGATGGTTAGCCACTGTTTTTTTATGCCTAAAAATAATTATATTTCAGATCCTGACAAATTACACCTCATTCGATGGGGAATTTAATTCTCATTAAGAATCAATTATTCTTTTTCGAAAAGATTCAATTTTCGAAGAGAAAAGGACGAAAAACCAATTTTTGAAGAAATCGCTGATGGTTAGCCTCTGTTTTTTTATGCCTAAAAATAAATATGTCTCAGATCCTGACGAATTACACCTCATTCGACGGGGAATTTAATTCTCATTAAGAATCAATTATTCTTTTTCGAAAAGATTCAATTTTCGAAGAGAAAAGGACGAAAAACCAATTTTTGAAGAAATCGCTGATGGTTAGCCTCTGTTTTTTTATGCCTAAAAATAAATATGTCTCAGATCCTGATGAATTACACCTCATTCGACGGGGAATTTAATTCTCATTAAGAATCAATTATTCTTTTTCGAAAAGATTCAATTTTCGAAGAGAAAAGGACGAAAAACCAATTTTTGAAGAAATCGCTGATGGTTAGCCTCTGTTTTTTTATGCCTAAAAATAAATATGTCTCAGATCCTGACGAATTACACCTCATTCGACGGGGAATTTAATTCTCATTAAGAATCAATTATTCTTTTTCGAAAAGATTCAATTTTCGAAGAGAAAAGGACGAAAAACCAATTTTTGAAGAAATCGCTGATGGTTAGCCTCTGTTTTTTTATGCCTAAAAATAAATATGTCTCAGATCCTGACGAATTACACCTCATTCGACGGGGAATTTAATTCTCATTAAGAATCAATTATTCTTTTTCGAAAAGATTCAATTTTCGAAGAGAAAAGGACGAAAAACCAATTTTTGAAGAAATCGCTGATGGTTAGCCACTGTTTTTTTATGCCTAAAAATAATTATATTTCAGATCCTGACAAATTACACCTCATTCGATGGGGAATTTAATTCTCATTAAGAATCAATTATTCTTTTTCGAAAAGATTCAATTTTCGAAGAGAAAAGGACGAAAAACCAATTTTTGAAGAAATCGCTGATGGTTAGCCTCTGTTTTTTTATGCCTAAAAATAAATATGTCTCAGATCCTGACGAATTACACCTCATTCGACGGGGAATTTAATTCTCATTAAGAATCAATTATTCTTTTTCGAAAAGATTCAATTTTCGAAGAGAAAAGGACGAAAAACCAATTTTTGAAGAAATCGCTGATGGTTAGCCTCTGTTTTTTTATGCCTAAAAATAATTATATTTCAGATCCTGACGAATTACACCTCATTCGATGGGGAATTTAATTCTCATTAAGAATCAATTATTCTTTTTCGAAAAGATTCAATTTTCGAAGAGAAACGGACGAAAAACCAATTTTTGAAGAAATCGCTGATGGTTAGCCTCTGTTTTTTTATGCCTAAAAATAAATATGTCTCAGATCCTGACAAATTACACCTCATTCGACGGGGAATTTAATTCTCATTAAGAATCAATTATTCTTTTTCGAAAAGATTCAATTTTCGAAGAGAAAAGGACTAAAAACCAATTTTTGAAGAAATCGCTGATGGTTAGCCTCTGTTTTTTTATGCCTAAAAATAATTATATTTCAGATCCTGACGAATTACACCTCATTCGATGGGGAATTTAATTCTCATTAAGAATCAATTATTCTTTTTCGAAAAGACTCAATTTTCGAAGAGAAAAGGACGAAAAACCAATTTTTGAAGAAATCGCTGATGGTTAGCCTCTGTTTTTTTATGCCTAAAAATAAATATGTCTCAGATCCTGACGAATTACACCTCATTCGACGGGGAATTTAATTCTCATTAAGAATCAATTATTCTTATTCGAAAAGATTCAATTTTCGAAGAGAAAAGGACGAAAAACCAATTTTTGAAGAAATCGCTGATGGTTAGCCTCTGTTTTTTTATGCCTAAAAATAATTATATTTCAGATCCTGACGAATTACACCTCATTCGATGGGGAATTTAATTCTCATTAAGAATCAATTATTCTTTTTCGAAAAGATTCAATTTTCGAAGAGAAAAGGACGAAAAACCAATTTTTGAAGAAATCGCTGATGGTTAGCCTCTGTTTTTTTATGCCTAAAAATAAATATGTGTCAGATCCTGACGAATCACACCTCATTCGACGAGGAATTTAGTTCTCATTAAGAATCAATTATTCTTTTTCGAAAAGATTCATTTTTCGAAAAAAATTTCGAGGACTAATCGGTTCGGGCCCAGTAAGGTCTACCGGGGCCCGCAATTGTGGACTAAAATCAAAGACATTTTTATTCAATTCAATAATTATTCAAAAAAGAATTTATTTTTATTTATAAATTTATAAAATTAAAAATATTTTTAATACATTTTATTTAATTTTTTGTGTTAAATTTAGATTTTCTTTTTCTTTTTTAAAAAATATCACAATTTTTGCTTTCCACAAAAAAAAAAGGGAACAAAATCTTCGAAATTTAGACATTTTCTTCTTCTTTTTCTTCTTCGGATTTGGCCAAAAATTCCAATGCGGCCGAATACGCATCATTTGTTTGTTTCAAATATTTCGAAAAATGATTATCCGATTTCGGATCTAAATCTAAGATAGTAACTTTTCCAATGAAATTCTCAGAACCAATTTGAAATGTATTTGTGTTGTTGTTGAAGCTAAAAAAAAAAAAAAGTTCAAAAAAAGAAATCACGCAAAATTCAGTGCCAAATAAAAGATAACCCCACGACGACTCCATTGGTCTTGGAATAAGTCGTGTGGAGTCATGTGGTAACTGAAAATAACTTGAAGTCTTAGTTTATTCATTTCATCTCCTCTGATGAACCTTACTTGCTGGTCCATAAGATCAATTCGACGCTAGTCAAAAGAGTTTATCGATACGCCATTTTCACTACTCTAGAGAGTTAAACTTGAATACTTGAATATCCCAACCAGGGTAAGGATTTCCCTACCTCTGCAGGTCAAACAAAAATTCGTATGTCATATGCATTAAGAGATCTTCGTTGGACTGATGACGTGTCTTTCGATTACTTTTCGCATATGAGAATAGACTTAAAATGATTCATTCTTTAGAGAGAAATTCCTCGCCCTGACAGTGTGCGTAGGAGCTCCCATCGTGTTGGAACCGTACTTCCTGATTACTGTATTCAACCATTGAACGTAAGCAACTTTCAAGCATTAACCCTATTCTTTTTGGCCGAGACCTTTCTCATTCTTCACATCGCGGTTCAAGGAAGATCTCCAAGTAATCCAGTTCTTTCAAACCGAGCGATTAGGTTCCGAATCTTATGTAATTACTAGGAGATACTCTGACATTAAAATCCGGAATAGACAAGGTAGGTAGGTAGGTAGAGTAAGGTACTGCGTACAACACTAGGCATCTTATGGGCCCATTGTGATCCCTACGAGACCAAGAGTTACCTTATTGAGAAACCTATTCCTCTTCAAAGCATTTAATTTTCCTACAAAACTTCATTAGACTACACATGTCAGTCGCTTGAAGCATCCCTAGATTCCCGAACAAATGGTTGTCCAAAAAGTTTTTCCGAGCTCAAGAGAGAGCTGAGCATTCGCATAAAAAATGCTTGATGTCTTCAGCCACTCCTATGTTTCCACAATATATCGACAGAGATCTGTTTGCAGCAATCCCAGTGGAATAGACAAACTCAATGAACTTTATTCGTTGCTGGAGACATCATACATAGTCAGTTTATAATCTCCAATGACTTTTTTCAAACTCTTCAGTCATTCAGTCGCCACATAAACTTATTGTCCACGCAAAACGCAAAAGTTCCAATCCCAAAACTATTTAATCAAATATTTTCAGTCACTCTTTTTACCCGCTTTGCGCTTGACATACTTACTTCTCAATATCAGATTCTTCGATTTTCTTAAATGTTAACATAATCGAACAATCCATACATGTTGCACCAATTATGTAACGTTCGGTTGGTGTTAAATCAGTTATTGATAAATTATTTGAGCGTTTCTTAATTAAATCCGGAAGATAATTATATGTTTTTGTTAGATTATAATTTTCTTTAGTCATAAATTCTAAGTTTTCCTAAAAACAAACAAAAAATATTAGTGAATATAGAAAATGCATATGTTAACACTCAATCCTTCGTCTACAACACAAGGCTTGTTACAACACAGCCGCGTTCTAATATGATAAGAAAGATTGGCGCAAACTCTTTGTTGTAGGCATCTCTTATCTACCGTGTTATAGAAAGATTGAGTGTATAAAAAAGGTCCTCCAATATATGAAATTCGCCTTCTACTTCTTTGGTCCTAGCCATACGGGCACAAGAATCGATTAACTAACATATTCGATGAAGTTATGCTATCTTTTTATCCGATTCTTTATTGGCGATTCTTGTAAAAGGCGAGATTTTGGAGGTCCTCACTGAAGGATTCATACTTTGGCTAATAATTGTAGTTGTAAAACTTTTTCTAGAACACATCCTTGTGGTAAATTATTGCTTCTTATTTCGATTTTTGTATTTTTATTATAACCATTTTTTGTAGGTCGTATTATTTCGAAATTTTTTAATAAACATGATATTAGAAGATCATAAAATACATTAGTGTTGCTGGAATAAAAAGAATTTCATTACAACCACAAACAAAAATAGGAGTAAATCGGGAATACATTGACCAACATTGACATTCGAGAATACAGTCTAACAAAACATACAAGCAATTGTAAGGCAAAGAAAAGTAGAGAAAAAATGAAGAACCTCCGAAGACCTGCATTTGAACCAGGGTCTCATCGGTCTCATAAAGCGAGGTCGAGGTCTTAACAAACTAGACCATTCTACAGTGTCTCTACCAGTCTGTTCATTTGCCTTTTTCCTCTAATATTCTCAAATCATTACAACTGTTTTTGTCTTAACCTTTCAATTGTTTTACCAAATTCCTATTTTAACTCTTACACAATTTTATCTTATGCTTTTGTTTAAGACATAGTTCTGCAACCTTTTTACTTGGATAACACACATATCATCACATATTATGTGGGACAGACACCACAAGTAAATATATTCAAAAAAAAAAAAAACAATGCGTTAACTCTGTGGATTTCCTCCTTTTGAAAGTCGGCATTAAAAAGCGGCGCATTTAGCACCATCTCGCAACACAATTTTTTTTTTTTTTTAAAGGAGGTGGGTGTCGAAAAGTACCCCGTACTTAGGCCTTGCGGCCCATTGTACCCTCGGGAAAATCTGGACATAAATATGTCCTGGAATCGCACAAGTTTTCTAAGAAAACCTATGGAAAAAAGACTAGTTACCTGTATCCTGTTTACAGAGTGGTAGGTTGTCCCAACTCTGGAAACAGTTCTGTCTTCTTCAGGTAATCGATTAAGGATTCCACCTTCAGATTCCGGGCATCCGACAAAGTCAAAAATGGTTTTCCGAAGATCTTCTTTCGCAGGCCCGTTAAGGCATCAGATAAACAAATAACGTGTAGTGATGTTTCCTCAACGGTTCTGCACTTACGACAGGTGGGATCAAATAGGATACCTATGGTATGTAGATGCTTGCGGAGGCAGTGTCCCGTGAGGGCGCCCACTAGCACTCTGTTTTTATTACGGTTCAACTTCAGTAACGAGTCCCTGACAAGGCCTGGTGCAACATAATTTACAATGAAATAAATATCCCAATGGACTCTCTTCTGTATCTGCAGATGGATTTGGATAATTTCGTAACTTGTTGGTGTCTTGAAAACAATCTAGCGGTGTCTAACAATGACAAATGATAGATAACGTAAGGAAACGTAATAATTCTTCATGCCTTTATCTTAAAATTTACGTGGTTCTTCGTGAAAGTGAGCAGCGCACCTATTCTGAAGATGATTTCTGACAGTGAACATAACCTTTACTCATTGGTACACATTGGGTTTTATTAAGCGATGGTCTCTAAAGAAAGATCCCTTTACTTTGGTTAAACCCACACTGGAATATACCAGTCAGGTTCGGTCATCCATCATCTCATTAAAATTCATATCAACAGATTGAAGTCGATTAAATGGTTCATAGGGATGTGCCCCCGTCTAGTTCCCCGCATATCTAAATAGATTAGGGTTGATTGATATGTATTCCTTGGAAAAACACGACCCCAGGTGGCTGATATTGTTTTTATTCATCTATTTTTCAATGGCACTAATGATGCTCTTTCTGTTTTAGAGAAGATAACTCCTAAATATTAATTCATCCACTTTTGAGGTTTGTGGGAATTATTTAAAACATCATGTCAAAGAACGGATTCTAGTGAAAAATTACCCGGTCTCCCGAATCTTTAGGACAGTGAATGGTAATACCGGAGCGTTTGATTTGAGAATATCAGCGCAAAGTTAATTTAAGAGCATCTCTTTAGGAATTTTAGTATCCGAATAAGGTCAAGAGATTGTATCTCAATTGGTGAGAAGCAGTATGCCGCCCAGATGTTTCTTCCTCCTAAGGAGTAGTGCTTCACAGTCGGGGTTTCTTCGTCCTCCTCGCAGAATCTGCAAGATCCTATCTAGTTCAAAGTCCTAGTTTCTTAAGGTGTACTTTGAGTTTGCAGTATCCTGTTAGTATTTCTGTCAGTACTTTTATATTCTTCTTATTAGTACTACTAAAAGCCTTTGAAACTCTTGGGGTTGCATTCATCGAGGAGATCTTAGCCCTACCTTAGTCCTGGTTGTATTTCCCGATACGTACGTGTACTCTTACTCCTCTACTCTAGCATATAACCTAAAATACTTAATCAAACTTCTTCACAACAACATTTCTTCGTCTTCCACACACAACGATCAAAGTATCCCTTTTTACTTACAGTATACCATTTTCTTACTTACCCTATTGAGATTTCCTCGATTAAATCATTGATTTTATATAAAGTACTTCGACTACCATAAACTAAAATACCATTTTTAAATATTCTTAAATTATTTTGAGGTTCATTTAAAAGTCCATCAATAGCTTTTCTCATTCGTTCAGGATTTCTAAAAATAAAATCGAAAAATTCAATTATATTTTTTGTAGCTTTTGCTAGAATTTTTTATTTACCCAGAAAATAAATCCATTGGACAGTAATTGCTAATATTTTTTATTTTATTTGTTTTTAACTGAAAATTCGAATTTATTTATTAATAAAATGCAAGACAGTACATTTAGATCGGCTTCTCTAAAATGCGTTGCTGCATTTGGGATAAGTTTTTGGGTTAAAGACAATAACATAGGTTAAGACTTTTCGACACAAAGAATCGCGTCAATAATCGGGATCCTACGGACATATATAATCCGCTTATTTGGCATCGACCAATCAACGACTGCATCCATAAATCTGTTCGATAGTCGCATGGTCTACTTTAGTATTCACTCTTAAATATTTAGGAAGATTTGGTAGAAGTTTAAGTGTTTTGGTTTAGTTTAGGCTGAATATTGTGCCGTTAACCAATGTGTGTTAACTTTGTTGTGTGCTTACAAACTCATAATGGCCCTGTGTATATCCATGAGGTCAGCCAGGGAAGGCTTAACTGTCAGGATGGCCGAGTTCTAGGAGTACAAGTGTATTGGTTTAGTTTAGGTTAGGATTAGTTGACATTAAAAATTGAAAGGTTACAGAATAATTGTTTGAATAATATTTAGAATTTATAGAAAAGGCAAATTGAACAGATCAATTGAAATGATCAAGTTGGTTGAGATTTCGTTTCTAGAAACTTATGAAACTTCTGGTTCAAATCCCCAGATCTCGGTTCTTCATAATGTATTTTTCTTTGTCTACAATTTGTTTCAACTTTATTTGGCTTAAATCGCTTAAGTGACCCCATTAAGTTTGTCAACTGTATCACATTTTGAAAAAAAGTACACATTGCATTCTGCCGAACGAATTGACGAACGCACCGAGATGCGCAGAGGAACAGTTTGCCCGTGCAGCGAAAGTGATAAATAATTCTTTGGCAGTTCTGTGACAAGAAGAAGATTATAGGAATTGGTTGTACTACTATCCAAATTTCAAACAATCCAATTCAAACTAATAGCCAGCTGATCTTCTTCTAATTAAATTTATTGTAATTTCCTCCTGTATACTGCTCGAAAATAGCTGCTGCACTCAAAGAATCCTATGATGAAGCAAAAGTTGAATACAAAAGCCTCTAAAATCAGGCAGTAATTCTTGTAGATACAATAAAAAAAAGTGCATGAAACCAGATACGACCTGCTAGAGATCGGCAAAACGTATTTTTTTTTTTAAAGATTCGTCTTTTCATGTATGGATATCTTCAAAGATCCGTTTAAAGAGTCGAAGAACATCAACAGATCTGTTTTGCCAAAACAGATCTTTTGGTTTAAAAAGCTGGTTGGTTTTTGGATCATTCTTTCGTCTCGTTTAAAAAATATCCAATATTGCTTATTAGAAGTTAGAAGTTAGAAGTTAGAGAATAAAATTACCAACTCATGTCGAATTATGTCTTTTAGAGAGGCAAATTAGAACCAATTCATTTCTAAAAAAAAATAAAGAATTAAAGATCTATGAACTGAAGATCTGAAAAGATCCATGAGCTGAAAAGATCCGTGAGCTGAATTGAGCTGTAGATCTGAAAAGATCCATGAACTGAAAAGATCTGCAAGCTGAAATGGGTTGATGATCTGAAAAGATCTATGAACTGAAAAGATCCGTGAGCCAAAAAAATCTGTGAGCTGGAATGAGATGAAGATCTGTGAGTTTTAAATGAAGAGCCAGCTGCAATGAAGAACCAGCTCTTATGGCTCCTTTTTTTTTTAGAAAGACTGGAATATTAGAACAGGCTCAGGTCTGATACCAGTACCAATTAATTAATTCAAAAGAAATCTGATCATCTGGTAGTTATTTTAGGGTTTTCAAGGAAGCCGATATAAACGGACTGTGTTGTAACGTGTGGTAATATGTTGTAAAATTATTATTACCTTTAAATATTGCATACAACAATAACGACATTTATTTAAACATTTCAAATCAAATAAATTTCTACATTGTGTACTATTTTGTAACATCCATCCTTGTTTTGGTTTTATTTCAATAGAAAATGTATCCCTTGATGCAGTCTTTCCCCAAGATGAATGCAAAAAAAGGAATAAAATGTTTTAAAAAAGCTTTAATTTATTTACAAAAAGGAAGAAATGGCTCCATAAAACCACATTCAAATACATATTCGACTATAAAAAATCTTACCTTTAAATTGGATACCATAAAACTAGGCAAATGGGTAGCATCTGGTAGTAAAAATCCAAATTGCCCACAAAATTCTTTGTCCAGTCTTTCGACTATAAATTTAGATATTCGTTGAGAATGACATTTTAAGTATGTACAGGACTTATACCAGAGTATATCAAATAATGTATTTTTAATAACTTCGGGAATTCATAGTCATTCTTTCAATAAATAAACTAAATAAAATCGAACAAAGTCATGGGAACTATAACAAAGATTATATTAAGAAATATATTATTAGACACGTCTGGTCTGGGGCCTAAGCCTTTATATCCAGAAGTAGAACGTATAATCCGATTCTAAAGGATGATTTTTTTTTAGAGGTTTGTTTTTCGAATTGGCCAGACTTCCAAAATACATCCATCCCAGCATGTAGCTGGGGCCATCGTTGGTCCTTATTTCTTTAAAAATAAGGCGGGAGATAGTGTTATGGTCAATCAGAGTGTTACCGGACCGGACCGGACCGGTTCGAAAATATGAATAACTTGAATCCTGCTGTTGTTGTGTTTTCAGCAGGTCGGCGCTACATGCCACACAGAAACACAAGAAACAATGGACCTATTGGAAGATGAGTTCTATGAGCAATTTATCTCACATTTCGGTCCGGTAAGTTGGTCGCCTAGATCGTGCGATTTAACGCCCCTAGATTATTTTTTACGGGGTTACGTGAAGTCACTCGTCTATGCCGATAAACCAACTTCAATTCAAGCCTTGGAAGACAACATTACTCGTGTTATTAGCGAAATATCAACCGAAATGCTCGAAAAAGTGCTTCAAAATTGAACTTCTCGAATGGGCCACTTAAAACACGTAGTCGTGATCAACATTGAAATGAAATAATCTTTAAAAAGTAAATGATAAGAATTGATTTATCGATTTAAATAAAAATTTCATACATTTTTTACATTATTCTGTGCTTTTTTCTTTAAATTAAAAACCAAACGCTTAAAAAATCACCCGGAATGGACACGGAATGGACTTTGCAATACAAAATTTTAGGTTAAGAAACGGGTGAGTTACATTTTCCAATCAGGATTTTTGTTACACACAACGCGTGAATAGTGTGTCATGGCAGTTTGATTCAGTAGTGAATACCATTTCATCATGGAAAGACTTACAACATGAGCTCTTGAACAGCTCAATGATGATCCGCTGTTTTATAGCAGAATTTTCTTTAGCGATGAGGCCAACACGTCAATAGACAAAATTGTCATAGTTTGGCTGATGAACAACCCGAAGAGTATCAAGAGCTACCATCCAGGGAAATTCCAAATTTGGTATCGTTTATGGGCACGCAGAACAATTTGTTTTATTTGATAAAAAAAAATACGATTTTAGTCGTATCCTTTAATAATTTTTATGAAGGATTCAGCCGCTTTCGCGATATTTTCGCATGCTTTTAAGCTTCTTCATTAACTTGTTGTGTTTTAATGTTACACGAAGTTTGGATTTTCGCTTCCTTCCCAAACTTTTCACTACATCTTAATAATGCCAGCCGACTTCATGTGATAAACGACCAATTTGGTAGTATGACGTGGAATCATACCTCAAACGGCTTTGAAGAAAATCCTGGATGGAGGAGCACGGAAATGGTATAAACCACGAGCTGGATTTACGTTACATCCTTTACGTAAATAAGCCAAATATTTTACTTTATTTCTGTAGAAATGACAAGAAAGGTTAAGCTCCTCACAACTACAACTTTGCCATCTTGTAAAATAAATACTTTGCAATTACAGAGGCTAAACGACCAATCAAATGGACGCGATCATTGATTACTATAGCCCTATTCGTTAAACCAGTCATGTTTAAGAACCAAACGGAAAGAATTGCTTGCCAACAAATCATCGGTCCATATTTCTTATATTGAATGACGGATCGATGACAGATTTATGAAGCATTAAAATTTTAAAAGTATACGGTGTAGAACTACGTCCGGTACACATTATATGTGTGTCGCAGTTCTACGTTAAACACTACTAAAATAACTTGGACTAACTAGCCAAGCGCCCTTACAAACGATAAGGTCATCTTCGAATGCTCACATGAGATTGCTCTCCACTACATATTCGACCCCCGTTATCACCAGAGCTAGCTGCCTCCTCTTCTTTTAGAGGCAGAACATACCTGCGATCCTGGCTATATGTATGAGAAGGGATTTTATTTTATGTCATATAATCGAACAGGACCTTTACGTTCTACAACTGTTTCAATTAGACTACACCCACGAACACGCAACGGATCGACGACGGACTATGTTTAATACAATCTAAAAACCATGAATCCTTCGTGAATTCGTTTAATCTTTCTGTTTCCCGCATAAATTCCCGAAATTATTGATAAAATACAAAACACCCTGTTAGTTATGATAGTCCTTTTTTTTCTTCCATGATTTACCTGGACGATATGGAGCTGCAAAACGATTTATTTTATTCCTTTCTAAAGTTGATATGATAACAATTTCTGGTATAAAAGAATATTCATCTCCTAAAAATTGAGTTATGAGTTTCATATAAGCGATATGCAATTCCGGATCCAGCAGTGTGATTGACTCATCTGTGTTTTTAGGAGAATTTGTTAGAATATTGTGTTTGCGGTGGATGGATGGGAGTTGGTAGATACGGAAAAAAGGGTATTAATGTTTATAACACACAAAATAAAAAAAGGGTTTACAAACTTTTTGAATTGTCTGGATTCATTTTTGGCAAACGTAAAACTTTTTTATGTTGTGGAAGTACCAATACCAAATTTGCATTGCCTTCGGCTCTGTAGATTAACTGAATTTGGCTAAAATCCATTTCTAGAGTTTGCTGTTGTTTTGGGTACTTTTTGGGAAGGTGGTTGGTTGGTGGTTGTATATATTCTCATATATTTATGTACTTTTTAAATACACAAGTGCGAGTACATAATTTCTGAAAACATGAAGAAAAACTAATAAAATAAAATTTTTCATGAAAAATTTGGAAAATATTTGATTTAATCGAAGGAAATTCTGGTTCGGATTCGGATTCAATTTTGTATGAATTTTCGAATATTAAATTTTCTATAATATTTTTATTTAGAATTTCGGGAATGATATGATTATATGAAGAAGAAGAAAAAGAAGGAATGGAATTTCTCCCTAAGGCGGATTCGGAAAGAGTGACAGGAAAATAATGAATTAGTACAGATCAAAGTGTAACTAATGATAAAGTTTGGAAAGCAACCGAAGTAACCAGAAAAAGCACGTGGCAATAAGTGCGAAAGAATACGCAAGAGTACATGTAGTTTTCATAGGCAAAATCCATCAGGAAGAGAGAGAATAAAATGTTCGAAGAATGGGATATTTTTTAAAATAATGTTTCTCTTTCATCCCTATGTACAATTTTTAGTACTATCTATGTCAGTGGTGGACAGAAAATTGTTTGAAAATGAAAAGGCAAAATTTGAAACGGCGGTACGTACGGTAATAGGAAGTTTCCGGACTTTATCATTAGTTACACTTTGATACAGATTTTAGAATTAAGAAAATTACATAAAGAAAATAATACTAAGAATCGCACACACATACGATATTCATGCCACTGTTTAAAAGAACATCATTGAGTATAACATAAGCTGCGTTTCCACCAAAATGTACGGTCACATAGGTTCTGCGCTTTCTACGCGGACTGAGAAAAATATTAACGCGGTGAGAGGAACGAAAACGATGAGCGAAAAGTCTCCACATCGAATATAACTCTTGTCGATGAAGACCTTTTTAATTTAATTTCAATTCTTCTCTTTTTTTCTATCGTATCCTGCTCTTCCAACGAACTCGGCTATATGGCCACTTTCATTTAATTACACGTGTATACTTATCGTGGCTCTCATCATCTTCGAAAGCGCGCGCAGTAAGCGTAGAGCCTTTGTGGCCGCACACTAAAGCGGATTCGGAAAGAGTGAAAGGAAAATTAAGAGTTAGTACAGATTTTCGAGTTAAGAAAATTAAAGAAAGAAAATAATACTAGAGAAGCACCATCATGTCACTGTTTAAAAGAACATTATCGAGCATACCGTAACCCCACGACTCCATTGGACTTATTTTAAGATTTATTTTCAGTCTGACTGACAAAAAAGTCCAATTTTTAGAGTCTTCACAAGACTTTTTTTCAATCCGACTGAAAATAAGTCATGAAATAAGTCGTGTGCAGTCGTGTGTGGTAAGCTGCGTTTCCACCAAACACGCAAAATATTTTTGCTCGCGTGGATAAAAGAGAAAACAATGTTAAAACAAGAATAATAAAAAGAGAGAAACCTTTTTTCATGTCTCATATGTTAACAGTGAAGATATTATTTGTGCGGAGGGAAACATTTTTAGTTGCACTTTACACAGAATAAATAATGAAGATGTTACCTTAAATTCTTTATGCTACCAACATTTGATTAAATAAATAACAAGAAATAAGTTTACAGTGGCCTCTTTGACTCCTACAAGCCATGCACGATATCATTCTTTACGGACCTACTATTAAGTTCAATTATGGTACAACAAATATAAGAATACAGTTGATTGGGGATGGAAGAGTGGTAGATTTGGCCATACTCCAATACCTTTGAAGTTCGATTAAAATGCATTTCATGTAAATGTAAAAAAGGATATGAGGCAAATATGGACAGTTGTAGAAAGACAGGCTTTAAATGTTCGTGACTTGCATAGGAAATTTTATGTAAGAATATCCCGGAAATAATATCCGATTGTGATGCTAAAGTCTAACATAGAATCCATCAGAAATCAAACAAATTTTTGACTGAAGAACAAGAGTAAAATTCTGAGGGAGTCCATAATCTCTCTTCTTCAACATTAATTGATCTAGAGTCTAGATCAAGGTTGTCCAACCCGCGGCCCGCGGGCCGCATGCGGCCCAAAGCAGGTATCAATGCGGCCCAAAAATATTTTAAATTACTGAAGCATGTTCATTTTTCCGAGGAATGATTTGTGTGTTTGTGCTCTCGTGCTAAAGCTGCCAAGTAACAAATAACAGAACCAGGACCAGAACTGAAAGCTCTTTCGTTACGTAGTAAATTTTCTTTCTGTTTGCGTTGCTCACTTAGCTACACTGTTCTGTTGTTTATCACCTCGTGGCTTAAGTGAAGAATGAAACATACTAAGTGTAAAATTAGAACCAACATGTTTGATGAACACCTTGAGAATTGCCTGAGAATTGCAACCACGTCAATCGAACCATATATTGACTGTTTAGTTTCTCAACTTGAATGCCAAGTTTCACATTCATTTTATGATATGGATTTATACATAGTAATATACTTGTGGCCCAAAACACCATGTCTTCTTCCAATGCGGCCCAGGGAAACAAAAAGGTTGGACACCCTTGGTCTAGATCAATCGGGTTCATCAATGAATACAAGAAGCTTGAAAAATTGATATCATTAATTATCTTCGACATGATGAATACTTCATGGATTATGCTTATTGGAAAAATTCGTTGCTTTGAGCTATTTCAAATATCTCGCTCTTTGACATTCAAGGTTTCTTAGTTTTTTGTTCGATGCTAGATGTTAATAAAATTTAATAAGAGACTTCAACTTCTGATATATATGTTCCGTGGTCCTCGGCGTCTTCGGAAAAACCCGCAACACTATTGGGCTCTTACTTATAGAAGGTACTTGACAACATTCTGTGTTATTCTGTAGTTTCGTCACTGCGTCTGGAGAGATTTTACGATCGACATTAAAATACATATTTATCATATTTATAATAAGAGTGCAAACTACTTTAACCAAGTATCCTGTTTACCATAACTACTCTAAACCGTTTAGCATGGTTGTTTGTTTACTTTAATTAACAAAAAAAAAATTAGGTACGTGGCCCGGTAGGAAATATTCCTGAAATTTGGACCATTTGTTGATTCTGATTTGTCATTTTTGTTCAGTATTGTATGGCAATTCATCATTCATCATTCGTTTTCGTCATTTGTTTGCTGAATGGGCGCTTGAACGCATCGAAGAAAATGCGGAATTTTCAAGCCAAATTTTGTTCAGTGATGAGGCTCATTGGCTTAATGGCTACGTTAATAAGCAAAATTGCCGTATTTGGGATGATAAGCATCCACAAGAGTTTCAAGAGCTACCATTACATCCATTGAAAACAACAGTGTGGTGTGGTTTATGGGCCGGGGGCATCATCGGTCCGTATTTCTTCAAAAATGCGGCCGGCGGCCATGTTACCGTCAATGGTGAGCGCTATCGTGCCACGATAACGGACTTTTTGGTACCTGAAATTGAAGCCCGTGGTCTCGACAATATTTGGTTTCAACAAGACGGTGCTACGAGCCATACAGCCCGTGTTACAATGGATTTATCGCAAAATCATTTCGGCGTGCAATTAATTTCACGTTTTGGCCCAGTGTATTGGCCACCAAGATCGTGCGATATCACACCTTTGGACTTTTTTCTTTGGGGCTATGTAAAGTCAAAAGTCTTTGCCGATAAACCAGTGACAATTGAAGCATTGGAAGCGAACATTACACGTGTCATTCATGAGATTCCGGTCGAAATGCTTGAGATAGTGATCGAAAATTGGACCGCCAGACTGGCCGAGCTGAAACGTAGTGCCGGCCAACATTTGAAGGAAATTATTTTCAAACATTAATTGCCATACTATGTGCTTAAAGTTGATAATAAAGATTTGATATTTGCATTCAATTCTAAGTGTTTTATTTCTATTTAAAAAAAAAGTATAAAATGAATCACGCTATACAATATATCGGAGGATTCTCAACAGGCCAGTACTATCTGTTCTTGTTATATATCTCTTTTTTTTTGTCGAAACATTCACAGCAAATAATGTAGAGAACTACACGTTCTACATTTTTGATATAATCAAATCAACGTATCTCACATCGGCAACGATGTAATTGCGAAAAAGCGATTTTTCACCCCTTTTAAGCCAATATGGGGGCGCAAGCAGCACTTCCTCTCCATAGTCGAAAACTTGGAATTTTCAATAACTTACCTAATTGAACGAATCAATCGTTTCCTATACCTTTTGCAAGCTGAAGCTATTTTAAACGTAAATCATTATCGATAAGAATTTATTAATTTGAACAAATCATTGCATTGAAAAATGATCACAACGCTCGCGAACACATTGTAAAAATTATGAAAGAAATGTTGGAAGCACTTGAATGAGATGATTTACTTCATCCGTATCCTAACATTGTTCCATCTGATGCATAGTACGGCCTTTCGGAACAACACTTCCAAAGTTTTAAAGATATCTCAAACAAATGAAACGATTGGAATGCATTTCTTTCATTTCCTGAAGGATGATAGCGAGAAGTGGTAGCAGCTATCGTTTCTTCCAAATAAACGTGTCCTTTTTTTTAACAAAGAAATACTCAAAATTAAGCAAGTATGAACTGAAAAACCAATCGCACACAGTTAGGATGTTTTTTATGTCTCCTCTGTGATGTAAATTGGATTCCGACATCTTCGTTGGTTAATTTCCTAATGGAATTTTTGTACTTACTAGTTTTAAAATATTCACTTCTATAATTTTGATAGAAATCTGCTCAATTTGAACAAAAAGGGTATCCAAAAAAACACCGATAATTGGTGACGTTTCCCTATGACTCCTTGTACTTTCATTTAGACCAAGGCTGTCCAACCCGCGGCCCAAAGGAAGTATCAATGCGGCCCAAAGCAAGTATCAATGCGGCCCAAAGCAAGTATCAATGCGGCCCAAAGCAAGTATCAATGTGGCCCAAAGCAAGTATCAATGTGGCCCAAAGCAAGTATCAATGTGGCCCAAAGCAAGTATCAATGCGGCCCAATGCAAGTATCAATGTGGCCCAAAGCAAGTATCAATGCGGCCCGAAAATATTCAAAGTTACTGAAGCATGTCCATTTTTCTGAGGAATGATTTGTGTATTGTGTGCGCTCTCGTGCTAAAGCTGCCAAGTGACAAACAACAGAAGCAGGACCAGAACAGAAAGCTCTTTCGTTCTGTTTGCGTTGCTCGTTCAGCTACACTGTTCTTTTGTTTGTCACCTGGCCGGCTTAAGTGAAGAATGAAACATACTAAGTGTAAAATTAGAACCAAACATGTTGGATGAACACCTTGAGAACTGCCTGAGAATTGCAAGCACGTCAATCGAACCAGATATTGACGGTTTAGTTTCTCAACTTCAATGCCAGGTGGTATCACATTCATTTTATGATATGGATTTATACATAGTAATATACTTGTGGCCCAAAACACCATGTCTTCTTCCAATGCGGTCCAGCGGAACAAAAAGGTTGGACACCCTTGATTTAAACAAAAAAAACTGGAGTTTTTTTTTCTAGAAATATTAGGAAATGATTTCTATATATAAAAATGAAAATTTAGGGACAAAAAGGATGTAGCGGCTGGAACAAAAAGGATTTGTGGAAATAATTATATGAAATTTCTTGCTAAAAATGGAAACTTTTAATATTAATTTGATTGTTTTTCTTTCTTCTTTTTGAAAATTCACATCACGAGACTTGACGTGATCTATTTGTTATCGAAAAACGCGCTTTTTTGATAATTTTGATAAGGTTTTTTTTAAATAAACAAATAATAAAAAAATTCTGACTCACAAAAAAATCCAAATGTAAACAAATTTTCCAAAAACATTTTCTATGAAAAAATTTAAGAAAATGAATCAATTAAAAATTTATACAATTTTCATTTTCTTTCATTAATTCAAATATTAATTAAAAAATCAAATACATTTCGTAATTAAATTGTTTTAAAACACGAATTAAATGAATTTAAAGGCCGACAAAAAAAAAAAACTAACCAACTTGTGAGAGAATAAGAATACTGACACTTTGACAGATGACGTACATTTTCCATGTGAAAATAAACATACGTGAAGTTAGTTACATTTTCAATGTTTTGTTGTATACTGTTATTTTATGTTTGCTTTTAAAATAGCAACATTTTAAGAATATTAATTAAATAAAATTAATTATTAAAAAATGTTTTAAATAATAAATAAATTTTACTTGAAATTATTAGAAAAATTTTCGAAGTGCTTATATGCTCATGGTTTCGGCTATTTTTGAATTTAATCATAAATAACGTATTAGTAGCCATTTTGTTTTTGTTTAGTCGTGTTTTATAAGGTTTTAATGGTTTCCTTTTTGAAATTTATTAAGTTTTAAATTGTTTTAAAGAAGGAAACTTTGTTTTGAATAAAAATAAATATAATGTTTAATCGTTTTCTGCGTAAATTTAGGCGCAATTTCTTCTGCTTCTCTACGCTGCACGACGTGGTCCATCAATTGTTTGTGAATTTCTTGCCAGCAGAAGTAAATTCCATGTAAATTTACGATGTTTGTTAACTGTTTTACAGATTCAATTGGAATTCGGGATCACAACGAATTGGATTTCGATGTAGATCGATTAAAATAACTTCAAAATATTTCCATGAAGTGAAGCAACATTTAAGACACGTAAGTCCCTTAAGCTACGACCAGCATCTTCTTCAGGAATGGTGAAATAGTTTAGTTTATCGTAGACGGAATCTTTTGATACTGGACGTTAACTCTGTAGATTAGATTAGATTAAATTAGGTAATAAGGTGCTATTGTACTGCGACCTTTGAGGTCTGCTATACTCCCTTTTATTCAGTGCAGTTAAATTCCCATTCTAAAGCGCTTTCTCCAGACCTAATTCTCTTAGAAAATTGTGGTACCCGGAGTAGATCAAGAGATTGTATCTCATTTGGGGAGAAACAGTATATGCCCCCCAGGTATTTTCTTCTTCTACGGAATAATGTTTCACAATCCAAAAGAATGTTCATTAAGGTATCTTCGTCTCTCTCGCAGAATCTACAGATTGCAGCTGTCTCCTAGTGTATATTACGAAACTTTGTTTTGCACGGCATTTCCAGCACGATGTGCCTTACATGAAGCAGATGATCTTGGAAGTCGATATACATCTTTGTGAGTGGAGGATATTGCTATAATCTCTAATGCATACAAGAAATTGGCCACAACATCGTCCTGTTTCTTCTTATACAGTTTCTTGATTGGTTTTCACCCGATAGACCTAAATTATATACCTTTTGAAATCCAAATGAAAGACAAATGATTCATTCTGCACTGATGAAAGCCTAATCCTTTTTCCTTTCATTCATGGTACTAGTGTTGTTCTTTTAGTCCTTGCCTGTTTAAAGAAATTTATATATTAAAATTAATATTAATTAAAGTGGTTTGAATTCCTAAAAACAATTCATAACATAATTTCTTCCTATAGCAGCACATTTGACGTGTATAGATCTTAACTGGTACTTTGCGACTATATAAAAATCGTCAAATGTGATGCTTGGGCTTATAAGAAAAACAATAAGCCCAAAGAAAACGTTATTAAATGCGAGCACATACCTTAAGTTCTCATGAATTTCTTCTCGACACTTCCGATTTTCTTCTTAAGGTCCAAGCATAATTACGGATCCACGACACATTAAATTTCAATTAAGTTAGGTAGAGTAGGGGTATTGCGTACAACACCAGGCACCTTATGGGTCTATTGTGATCCCTACGAGGCTAAGATTAATCCGTTTGGGATAACGATTCCATTTCGAAGCATTTAATTTTCCTACAAAATTTCATTAGACTACCCATGTCAGTAGCTTGAAGTATCCCTAGATTTTCGAAGAAATGGCTGCACAAAAACTTATTACGAGTTCGGGAGAGAGAGCTCAGCATTCACATGTGTTTGGTGATCTAGAGGAGACAACCTCGAAAAACAATCCCATTCTCAAAGTGTTATCCGATCCGTGCTGAAGAGATGAATGGCAGTAGGGATGTACTGTCATGAACGGAGGAGGCCTCAGATACCGGGCAATCTCTGAGTGTATAAGTGCTTTGCATCGGTAAGGGAGGTCTGCCATACTCGAGACACCATAACAAGAAATGTCAATTAGACTACAGAGAACACGATGGATCCACGACAAACTATTTTCAATACAATCTGAATACCAAAAACCGTGAATCCGTCGTGGATCCGTCATTTTGTTTCCCGCATTCTAATAGAAGCGTAAGTAATAGTTAGTTAGTCTTAATTACAGGATGAAATTCCAGGTATTTTTTAAAACAAAAAAAGGAAAAGAAAAACAGAAAAATCAATTAAATATAATAATTAATAATGAAACAATTAAAGGAGTACAAAGAAAAACAAAATTTAAATATTTTTGAATACAGGAATTTAGGAAACAGGATGAATGAATTTACTAATATACACAATACAGGGTGTTCATAAGAAAGCAAATAAACTGGGGACTATATGGATTAATAATAAAGATTTCCAGCAACTGTTTTATGGCTTCAATGGACTCAACACGTGAGCCAGGAAGTGCCAATTTTAACCTGGAGAACAGAAAAAAGTCACAGGCTGGCTGTGCAACCAACTGATTCTTATTGTGTAGGAATATCAATACACCTTCTTTTTTGATATATTTTTCTTCAATTTTATCTACAATAACAAAACTGAACATCACGCGGCAGCCATCTAGGCTTGGACATCTAGGCATATACTAGTCTATGCGGGGACGTTACGAATAGGATGACCAAGAATTATTTAAACACCGTTCATTTCAAATCTATTTATATTGTAGAGTAATGTTGGACAAAGATCGACCTGAGTTCTTTCAAAGGCAATTTTTTCCAATTCCGCCTATTGGAAGTTGTTAGAACCACACGTTTCAAAGACTGATTTCCATGACATTCTATTATAGTGCTCGATGCTAAACTGCCTAGATTCACAGCAGTCCATAGATGAGAGTCTGCAGCTTTTTAACAGATTCACTTAGATTGAAATGTACTCATGTTGATGGTTTTCGTAACTAAAGACCCTTTTTAAGGTGAAAGGTCTTCATTGATATCTGCCGCTGGAACATGTACCTTCGGTTATATATATACAAAAAAAAGTGCATAAATATTTCAATTAGTGCCATCTAAATCTGAAAAGTAACATTAAATAACTCTGTTGAAATTAAACCAAGATAAATAATATTACTTAAATAAAATGTGTGATAATCGTTCTTATTTTCTAAAAGACAAGAGAAGAAAAGCTATCTCTCGCTGAACCATTGTGTATGTCGGCCATTTTCAATTTTTATTTTCACGCTTTTATGGCACCACGTTTGATTTCCTTTAAAAGAAATAATCATGATTTTTCATATAAACAATGTATTTCAGGTCTCGCGTGACGTAGATGACCAATTTAAAATACGGGAAAGTGTAATCTATATATTCTTTCATTCATGTCATTGAACTGTGTCTACATTGTTCGAGACTGTCATATATGAACTGTCAAAGTTGAATGAAACTAAAAAAGACGGTCCCTAGAGCTTTGTCGTTGTTTGTAATTTGGGGAAACTCTTGGTCTCGTAGGGATTACAATGGGTCCATAAGGTGCCTGGTGTTGTACGCGCAGTATCCGTACTCTACCTACCTACCTAGGTAATTTGACGAAACATCATTTTAGGATACCCTGTTTTGAATGGGAAGGCAAAATTTAGTAGAACAAAAGTTTTTGTCAGAATTTTGTTGTTTTCATTATCAAAAAAAAAAAAAAATATAAAAGAATAATTAATTTTAATTAAAATTTTTTGAATATAAAAACCACAAAGAAAATTTCGAATTCCATAGACTTTTCTTTCATTGTTTTTTCCTGGATTTCATTTTGATCCTTATTCAAGGCTCTGAATTTTCCAAAAAAAAATTTCTGAAAAGATGATCCAAAATATTTACCATTATTGTATATTAAAGAAGTAATTAAATATATTCCATAAATTTAATAAGAAATATACTTTTTATAATAGTTAATTATGTATCAAAAACGTTGGCGTTTTGTAAACTCGCTGAAATAAAGGGTAATTCAAACCTTACTTTTTTTTTAATAGGGTTTTTTTTGACAGATCACGCGTGACTAGTGTCATTCTGATTTGTCATTGTCATTGTTCAGTATTGTATGGCAATTCATCATGTCAAGACTTACATCGTCGTTTGTTTGCTGAATATGGGCGCTTGAACGCATCGAAGAAAATCCGGAATTTTCAAGCCAAATATTGTTCAGTGATGAGGCTCATTTCTGGCTTAATGGCTACGTTAATAAGCAAAATTGCCGTATTTGGGATGATGAGCATCCACAAGAGTTTCAAGAGATACCATTATATCCATTGAAAACAACAGTTTGGTGTGGTTTATGGGCCGGGGGCATCATCGGTCCTTATTTCTTCAAAAATGCGGCCGTCGGCCACGTTACCATCAATGGTGAGCGCTATCGTGCCACAATAACGGACTTTTTGGTACCTGAAATTGAAGCCCGTGGTCTCGACAATATTTGGTTTCAACAAGACGGTGCTACGAGCCATACAGCCCGTGTTACAATGGATTTATCGCAAAATCATTTCGGCGTGCAATTAATTTCACGTTTTGGCCCAGTGTATTGGCCACCAAGATCGTGCGATATCACACCTTTGGACTTTTTTCTTTGGGGCTATGTAAAGTCAAAAGTCTTTGCCGATAAACCAGTGACAATTGAAGCATTGGAAGCGAACATTACACGTGTCATTCATGAGATTCCAGTCGAAATGCTTGAGAGAGTGATCGAAAATTGGACCGACAGACTGGCCGAGCTGAAACGTAGTGCCGGCCAACATTTGAAGGAAATTATTTTCAAACATTAATTGCCATACTATGTGCTTAAAGTTGATAATAAAGATTTGATATTTGCATTCAATTCTAAGTGTTTTATTTTTATTTAAAAAAAAAAAAAAAGTAAAGAATGAATCACGCTTTAGAAGGTTTTGGTGGTTTTCCAGGCACCTCAAATGTTCTACATTTTTTATTTTGATTCCGGAACTAATCACATCATCAATTAAAAGAACCAATTAAGAAAATTACAATAATTATTTTCTTGTTTAATATCTTTAAGACACCAAAATTTAATGTCAAATATTTTCGAGGGTGTCCACATACTCTTTTTTTTTAAGGTTCACAAAATCTTGAAGGAATCCATTTCAATTATATACACAATAAAAGTTGGTCCAAAAATATATAGACATGGATAATTTTGTATAGAAGATCATCATCCAATTACTCTGGGTGTCCTAATTAGCAGGTTTTTTTCAATTCGTTTCTTATCCACATGACGGAACAAATCCGCCTTTTATATATGGTATTTCTTTTTGGATTTTTGTTGTTCCCTAAAATCCAATTTAAGGAGGTATATTGTTTAAATCGAAATGGTTAAGTATTCTTCATTTCCGTTCGTAAGAGATTCCATTAAGGAAATATGCAGATCAAAGTTATTCCTTTTGTTTTATTGTACATGTTAACAAAAACCTTTTTTTATATTCTTAATTTATTGTGTCCAAAGACAAACTACATAGCCACCAAAAAGTTGTGAACCTAAATATGTAGTCTTAAAAGAATTTCGGTTGACGCACCAAAAAGTCCTATGGTGGACTCCGTTATAAGAAAGTAAAAGCTTTGTTTAGAAGACAAAAAAGGAAATTAAGGAAATCAAGTTAGTGGCGGGAATTCCATCTAAGACAGAGAATCTTCACTACTAGCACAGTAAAAGCACATAGTAAAATGACCATCTAAGAAAATCTGAGGAATGAGAATTATAAATTTGGTTGTCGTCCTGATTTTTGTTTACAATACATTTGTGGTTTTTCTCAGTAAAAATATATACAAATTCAAACCTGCTTCTCTTTAACTATCTATCGTTTTTCATTGATTATAATTTGTTAGTGAAAGAGAGATAAATATAAATTTTTTCCAAGTAAATCAGATGTTTACCCATTCTTCGATTAATAAATAAATACTAATACTTACAGAAATAAGATACATAGTATCCTAGACGTTTTCATACATGCACTAACACTTAAATGATGTTTTTAATATAAATTTAGTATGCTAACACTCAAATACATTGGGAACCATGTGCTTTCATTTTTAGATTGGAAAATTTTTAAGTAAATCTTGTTTAATTTTTGCCCCATTCCTCTCTTAGATCAGTTCATAGTGTGCATACTGTACCTCTTAGCTCCTCAGCTACTAACACAAGACATCAGCTACGAAGTCACTATAAATTCTTTAATCATTTTCACTTTCACTTTATTTATTTTAGTACCCACATATTTATGTATCTTGTCTCTTTCGGTTGCCCATCTGAAGGTTGAAACTTTAAGCCGTCTATTTATTGTATGCATTTTGATAGAAGAAAAGATGAGGGCTCGACTCGGAAACGAACGAGCAGTATGGAGAATATGCCATCAAGATTATTCTCCATACTTTTCGTCCTTCTCCGGGTCGGGCTTTTTTAATTTCGAAATAATAGTTTTAGGCATCCGATAGCACACACATATTTATGTATCTTGTCTCGTCCGGTTGTTCATCTGAATGTTGAAACTTTAATCTCTCTATTTATTGTATGCATTTTGATAGAAGAAAAGATGAGGGCTCGACTCGGAAAAGAGCGAAAGGAATGGCGAATATGCCATCAAGATTATTCTCCACGCTGTTCTTCCTTCTCCCAGTCGGGCTTTTTTAAGACTAACATTTTATTTATTATAAAGAAAAAATCTTATAAGTCAAATGAAACTAGATCAAAAATTAAATTATTAAAATATTTTACAGAAGTAGTTCCGAATACTAGATTGAAAATTATAACTAAGGAAAAACTAAGTGGAATTGATAGTGTGAATATAATTAATTATAATAGAGTATAATAGAGTTTCCAATAGGTTCTCCCTATACATGCTTTCTTGAAAAAGTGATAGTCTCACATTTATCACAGTTAAGGATAAGATTATTATTACGAAATCATGTAGCAAAATTATTTAAATCCTCCTGGAGGTACCGAGAGTCCTTAGAATAAGATATTTCTTTACAAATATAGTCATGTCATCGGCAAACTTAGAAATTTTCGAATACTTAATCACAGAGGCAACATCATTAACACATAGGACAAATAAGATTCATCCCTAATGGGGATACCTTGTGGGACGCTCTATTTCTATTTACAATACTTTTTATTGAATTCTATAACAATTTTCATATTTTATAGGACAACTAGCGACCCGTCCCGGTTTCGCACGGTGATCAGATAGGATACCTATGGTATGTAGATGCATGCGGAGACAGTGTCCCGTGAGGGCGCCCACTAGCACTCTAGTTTTATTTCGGTCCAACTTCAGTAACCAGTCCCTGACAAGGCCTGGTTCAGTATCGGCAAAGTTAGAAATATTCGAATACTTAATCACAGAGGCAACATCCTTAACAGATAGGACAAATAAGATTCATCCCTAATGGGGATACCTTGTGGGACGCTCTATTTCTATTTACAATACATTTTATTGTATTCTCTAACAATTTTCATATTTTATAGGACAACTAGTGGCCCGTCCCGGTTTCGCACGGGTAGACATTTATTTTTTAAACATTTTGGGATAAACGTAGAGTACATGTATCTTTTTGCAGGAGTTTATTTACATTTTCGTACATTTTTATTTTATGGCTTAAGTAATTTAATTTTGTAGAATTTTGCACAAATTTACAGAGATAGAGAGAGGGGGTAGTCTGAGGTCCCATCGGCGAGTCCGCTGAGGATCCGAGCGCCTGGAGTCAGTCTGGAGATTATAGAGGCCCTACAATGGATTAATGGGATCCCAGCCGTCGCTAATGACACTGAATATCGGATGATCGAAAGCAATAGTCGTAAAATCTCAATTAGGGTCTTTATGCATGAAGTTAGACTACAGAGAATATTAGATGCGACACACATAAATGTAAGGATTATTGGATACAGATGTATGCGCAATTACATTATTTAAGTTTTAGTAGGGATCCATAATTTTTTCTAGCAATAAAAATAGCCTATGTTACTCAGGGATAATGTAGCATTCTAATGGTGAAAGAATTTTTGAAATGAAATCGGTCCAGTAGTTTTTCAGTTTATTCGTTACAAACATACAAATCCTTCCTCTTTATAATACTAATATAGTGCACTATAAAATACCAGAAATGTTCAATTTCTTTATAAAAGAAAGAAATTGGACATTTCTGGAAAACACTACATTTCATTCACTACTTTTTCTAACGTTTTCTCCGAATTTAAAATGTCATTTGAGATTATTCGAGAGTTTTACCACATAGCGTAAAAGCCAGCGAAAATCTAGACTTTTCGAGCACTCTCCAGATACACACACCAATTTGCTATAAAAAGTAACCGAGGGTCGAGTCTGAGAACAGTTGAAGTCGAAGCTTCGTCCGAGATTGTATAAAAACAGGGATTTGAAACGTAATTATTTCGGAAAGCGATTACAGGGGTGATTTAAATCTAAAAGTAAAAATAGTGATAAATTATTGAAATAGTGATTTAGTGTATTTTGTTAAGACTGTTATAAATTAATTGCAGTAATTAATTATTGGTAAACAAATATTTTTAAGACAATTGATAACACAGAAATAATTATAATTATAAAGTTTATACACTAAATTCACATAAATAAAAAGTGTTATCATTTTCATAACATCGAACGAAACGGGTAGCACGTTACAATAGGTTAGAAGGTTAGATTAATAAACATGGATTTTTATGTATAAAGTACCACAAAAATGTTGAAGCATGTTGAACAGTTCGACTCTTAACATCAGAGCAGAATTCATTCAAGTGTTGGCTCCTTCATTGCAGGAGCTTCACGACTCCATAGTTCAAAAAGTACTGGATGTATATACATAATAATCAATTGTCCATCATTTCAATTCAAACTATTTTTAATATTTTATTATTATTTTAAAAGAAAATTCCTCTCACATTTATTATTAATTAATCAACTACCAAATGCCACAATAATAATTATTAAAAAATTATTTTTACTTTGCCGAAAAACGAAAGTTTATAGGAAAGTACTATAATCGTGCGAAAACCTAACTTTAGAAGGGCTAGGAAGATGAAAATAAGTGCAAAATTCGTTTCGTTAAAAATAATTAGCCCCATATCCGTCCGTCCGTCCGTCCGTCCATCCGTCCGTCCGTCCGTCCGTCCATCCGTCCGATTTCCATGAAACTTTCACCATTTTGGGTGTCGCATCAAATGCCAGATGGTGTTAGATTTTGGGGGAAATTAATATATGGCAACACTATTTGGTAACGCTTTTTTTTGTCTAAAAACGACAAAATTTTGTCCGCACGGTTCAGACTAAACTGTTAGGCCAATTTCGATAAAATTTACACAGTTCATGTATATGATCCTAACTTAGATCTGATTAGTTTTTGGGCCATATTCGACTATGGCAACACTTTCTAAAAATACATTTTGTCCAAATGTAGTCTATTTTTGAACTTTTCGTCCAATTTTGATGACATTTGCACAGTTTGTGTACTAAGATCGAAATCAGAACATATTAACTTTTCAACGGAATTTACATCTGGCAACACTAATGCACAAAACTTTTTACAAAAAAAAATGTTGTAGTGGAAATATAGAAACTTCCCTAATTCGGTTAATAATAGTCGGATTTTAATGAAACTTCGAACGTACGTTTGGGATGGACCAAGTGAAAAAATAAAATATGTCTCCCCGCGGTTGGGGGTTGTGGGGGCTAAAACAGAAAAACTTCAATAATTCACTCAATAATAGGCAGATTTTCTTTAAACTTGGTGTGTACATTCTGGATAGGGCAAGTGAAAAGATAGAATGCGTCTCCCCTCGGTGAGGGTTGCGGGAGGGTGATATAAAAAACCTTAATAATTCGGTCAATAACCGGCGGATTTTAATGAAACTTGGAATGAGCAAACTGATAAGATAAAATGTCTCCCTCGATGGAGCTTTGTGGGGGGCTCAAAGAGAGAAACTTCAAGAATTCACTCAATAATGGGCGAATTTTCTTAAAACTTGGTGTGTACATTCTGGATAGGGCAAGTGAAAAGATAGAATGCGTCTCCCCTCGGTGAGGGTTGCGGGAGGGTGATATAAAAAAGCTTAATAATTCGGCCAATACTAGTCACATTTTCTTGAAACTTGGAATGTACATTTTGAATAGGAGAACTGAAATGAATATTTGATGACATTATCGGTCAAGTTCCATAGTGGTCCGGCCGATATAGAGAAAAGGTAAATTCACTATTATGGTTTGCTTTGCTCATTTTTTTTTTAATTATATAAAATACTTTATTTTACAAATAATAATTTTAAAAGGTGAAAAATTTTTCAATTAAAAAAAAAGAAAAACCACCAAAAAATAATTAAAATTATGCACGAAAATTTTCATTTTTCCAGTTTCGAATAATTTAATACCAAATTTTAATGAGATTTTCCGAAGGAATTAAACTCTATAATAAAGTTATTAGTTATTTATATTGTTTGTTTAGTTCTTTTGTAATTCGATTCAGCGACATGGCTTTAAATTCCAGCCCAAAAGCATATAATGTGCTATATTATTAATAGAAACAAGAAAAACTGGAAAAATCGTGCATTTTTCAAGGAGCTACATATTCAACTCTATTCCTTAAAGTTTCACTAAATTGAGAATATTATAACCTCCAAAAGAAGGAGAAATTTGTATGCCAATTTGAATCGTCCTTAAGGATTTGGGAGACCTTAAAGAGACTTAAAGAATCGCTGACATTTAGGGATTGGAAAAAACCCATCTCGTGAACATAGCTAACGTTTACTTCACCATAGTCTAACATGTATTTAAAATCATCAGAGAAAGTGATGGCAAAAAGGATTGGGTTAAAAAAAAGAAACAAGATAATAGGTCACTTGCTCTGGGGTAGAGCAAATTTTTACATTGAAAACAAAAACAACAATAGAGCAAATCCTACACTACTTTCAGACCAGGGGCAGCTCTAACATCGAAATTAGTTCAGTTTTTTACCATAAAAAGTGTATTAGCTTAAAGTTTCTCATTTCATTACAATATGGTCGGTAAAGTAGCGCTACAAACATTTGAATTAAAACTTTTCCCTACTCCTGCTCGTTTTATTTGCCACTTACACTGCTCCAGAGTAGGGTATGACAAATAAAACAGACCAAATATTAGCAAACTTTTGCCAAGGTATAAGTAATTATAAAGTACCCAAAGCTAGCGAATAAAAAATTACACCAATCAGAACAAAGTAGTAAAAAAAAAATGTAATAAAATGGACGTGAGAATATAAATGTAAAAGAGCACGGCCAGTTTTCGAAGGCAAAATGTATTAGGAAAGAGGGAGAATGCAATTTTTCCCAAACTTCCAAATGAGCATATAGTAAGACGTCACAAACTCCTAAAACTCTTATTTTTTCCAGCACTTGTGTGTTTTGGTATTTGTTTGTTTACAATTTGAACTTCTAAATCATATTTCTCTGTCAGCCATACGTACAATATGCAGCTGCCTATGTTGGTTGATTGATAATGTTGGGAGTAATGCCTATTAGCACTTCCGGCACTTAAACCACGAATTGGGTCCACTGTGCACACTGTAGAATAAGTTTTTAGATTGTGGGATTGGTCAGTTTCCCGGAGCCTACAATGAAGTTGCCTATGTTAGCAGTGGATAGAAAATTTTGCACATTTACTATAATTTCTAAATCAGTAAAAATGTCGACACGACAGGGATAAGAAGTTGGGATACTTAATAAGTTACTCACACTTCGTTTTGTCCCCAATCAATGGAACATGATCGATTAGTTATACTTGAAATATGTTTTTCTAATCATTTTGTGTTCAGGTTACCAGGATTGATTAGTTCAGTTTAAATGTTCTCTATAATACAATATAATAAGATAAGGTAAATTTGGAAATTTGAGGATCTGCCTTTGGGGCGTTGGCACAAGATGAGTTAGAAAAGTTTAGGAGGTTTCTGGGGGTCAAAATATGCGAAGATTGGTTGGTTGCGTCAAGGCTTTGTTCCCTTTGATTATATTATAAACGAATATTTTATGCCGACTTGGGTCGGTATAGCGTAGAGAACATAGTTCACTCCTTGGATCATTTTGGTTTACAACAACGTATGTATGTGTAATTGTGATTAATACTAAATATGCACTTTTTAAGACATATCGTGTACAATGAAAGCCTAAAGTTACTACTGAAGGTATGATGTTATCTGATGCCACTTCAGCCACAGAGTACAATAAACAGAGTCCTCAACTTGGATTCTGATTTGGTCAAATTTGCAGTCTGCAACCATGCCAGCTTATTAATATAGTATTTGTAAAAAACACAACTATTGTTGTACAACCATAATTGGCGAATCAGACTTCTTAACAGCACTGCAATAGTGCCAAAAATGTATAATACACAAAGAATTCTCTGTTTCTTTTCTCAGCGTACTTCAGCACAACATCCTTTGTAGCCAATAAGTACGAGTTGTGACTAAATCGTCACATAAACTTTTTTTTCCATTTCTTTTAAAGGAACTTATGTATAACAAAAGTCACCATATTGTATTTTAAAGTGACTTATTTAAGTATTGCAGATGTAAAGATTTTGTTGCTAAAGGAAAAACCTTCATCAGAACAACAAACAAAAATCCTTCATTTAGGGCAAGGGTGTCCAACCTTTTTATTTCCCTCGGCCGCATTGGAAGAAGACATGGTGTTTTGGGCCACAAGTATATTACTATGTAGAAATCCATATCATAAAATGAATGTGATACTCGGCATTGAAGTTGAGAAACTAAACCGTCAATATCTGGTTCGATTGACGTGGTTGTAATTCTCAGGCAGTTCTAAAGGTGTTCATCCAACATATTGGTTCTAATTTTACACTTAGTATGTTTCATTCTTCACTTAAGCCACCAGGTGACAAATAACAGAATAGTGTAGCTGAGCGAGCAACGCAAACAGAAAGAGAATTTACTACATAACGAAAGAGCTTTTTGTTCTGTTCCTGTTTCTGTTGTTTGTCACTTGACAGGTTTAGCACGAGAGCGCACACACCACACAAATCATTCCTCAGAAAAATGGACATGCTTCAGTAACTTTGAATATTTTCGGCCCGCATTGGTACTTGCCTTGGGCCGCATGCATTCCGCGGATCGTGGGTTGGACAGCTTTGATTTAGGGCTTTTTATATATCAAGAAAATTGGCTACACAACTAATTTTATTTGATTTTGATATGATTTTCGATTCGAAGTATCGATATTTTATCAATTTATTGTTTTACGTAGGCTCCTATTTATGGTAAATGAAAATGATGATGTTTTTTCTTTCTTTTTTTTTTGTGATGATGAGATTCTTTATACTGTATTTAAGATTAAATTGGATTCTTACGTAAGTAGGTGTGATCAGAAGTTTTTCAATAGACTCGAAAATGACTGTTTTCTCCATCATGCCCTCAACAAAAAAAAAAAAAGGATTTCTTTATTCTATATTGATTATAAAATACCCATTTCCTTAAATACGAGCATCTATAGAGATATACATTATATATATGGACATATTTCCGGAAAGTTTTGAAATGAAAATGATATAAAAAAAAATGGAAAATGTATATAGGGTAAAGCATCAGGTATTGGCTGATATAAACAGGACTAAACACTCTTGGTAAACATAGGAATCTTAATTTTAGAAACTATTAGTGTTCCCTACCCCCTTATTCTGAACGCAGTCATAACAAGTTCTGACTGTCTTAAATTGACGTCATTGTCATAACTTTTTTTTAAATACTATTTGGTATTCTGACGCGCTCATAACTAACAACTGTCATAAAAAAATATCTTAAGTTCTGACCGACAATATTTTATATCATAACTAAATTTTATATGGGTTCTCTGAGTGATTCAATTGATAAATATGGAATAATTTCCACCATTCTTTTCAACACACAAATAATTTTGCACCTATAGAAAAATTTCAAACCCATACAAACATTTTCGAAAGTATTTCTCAAATAACCACGAAAGCTCGCTCGAATTATACCAGTTTAAACTGGTATAAATTCATATTTTGGACATAATTATGACCCGTTCGCCAGAATACGAATTTTCGCAGCAGTCATAATTACAGTCAGAATATTATTGTTATAAATATTTCTGACCGCAAAACTGTCACAATGCCAGAATAAGCAGGTTAATCAACTTCTTAAGAATTAATATCTACTTTAGTTGACATTATTAGCGCGTTATTAGGAGATACCAGAATTTCTAAGAGGTGGCGCTATTCATAGACCATGATGGGTTTTTAAATGACAGCTATTGTGTTTGAGAGAGTTTTCGATAAACTAAAATAATCAGTAAGCCATTTGACATTCAAGTGTATACAACATTGTTTTCTATTCAGCTGAAAATAGATGGTTATGTGCCGAAAAATCAGCATTCGCGTGAAATTATACTTTTCTGGATTAACTTGAAGAAAAATGGAGCTGAAGCTAATCGATGGATGCAAAATGGTTATGTTGGAGATTCTCCATTAATTTAAACTTCTGAATTTTGCTATAGACGATTCAAAAATCCAAAGCCGAATATCCATGAAAAGAAAGTATTTGATGGGACCAGGACTTTCAAAAATGAGTGAAACAGTCACTGCTGGTCGTTAGAGACAATAACTGATCCAATTGAATGACGCTTTGAAGGAGAAACGACCAGAATAGCATCATAGACACGCAAAAATGATGATAATGCTAAGCGACATGTTGCTAAATCGATTCAGGAAACGTTGGAAGCGCTTAGCTGGGAAATTCTACCACACTCGCTGTATTCTCCAAACATATTTCTCTTTCTAATTACCAATTGTTTCAGTCTTGCTAAAACACACAAGCTCAATCTTGAAGAATTGCGAAAATCGATCGAAAACTGGAGATTACCTCGAAGGACGAGAATAATTCTTTCAACGCAGAATCCATGCCCAGCCTAAAAGATGGACAAAAGTCTTAGATCTTGATGGAAATCATATAGTATCTATTAAAAATTAAACTAAAGTTCAAACTAATATTTTAAATGAAACTATAATATATTGCACTATTCTAAGGAAATGGTTCGACGATTTACTTTATAAAAACCATAAAATATTTTCCGAAATCACAACAAATAATCACTAACCTTTCGGTATGACAGTTCTATGTAGAAGTGTGTTTCTATTTTGAAATGTTGTCCATTCTGAGTTTAAGTCTAATTCTAGAACGTTTTCATGTAGGTATATATAAGTCAGCCCATCTAACACAAAACATACAGTTCAGTTTGAACTTCGAAAGTGATTATATCGAAGAGATTTTTGAAATGATTGTGTGTTTAAAGTGTGGAAGATATAGAATTGTTAGTAATTAATGAAAATTGAAAGGTATAAAAATGGCCAATACCTGATGCCTTACCCTATTATATAGTAATTTTCTATTTGAGAATGTATTTAACATGTTTTTTTGCAGAGCAAAATATAGAATGTTTTATCAATGATAACGTGTCATAATATTGGACGTGTCATGTCTTTATGATGCTCTTCAAAATGAAAAAAAAAGGTTTTTCGATCACTATATAACTTTATTCTATATTCATATAGTATTAATAATAATAATAATAATAATAATAATAATAATAATACTAAAAGGGACACACACAGATTAGTTTTCGATCGAAAACAGATGAAAATATGTATTTCGATGATTATTTTTAATGTTTTTACACTCAAAAAAAGGAAAATATGGAAATTATGTTCCAGATAGTATTTTCCCTTCATTTTCCTTGTTTTTCTTTTTTTTTGAATATATTAAATTTTAATTTAAAATTCAATATTAATAATTATGATTATTATTATTGCCATTTTGGTAAATTACTATTTTTCATTTTTTTTCCAATATAAAAGTTTTGTTCAATCAAAAATTCAATTAAATTTTATAGAAACTCGTTAATATAGGAAAAATGGGTAAAGCCAGGCAAGAAGCTATACCAACTAGGAGAACATACTTTTCATTTGCTGGGAAAATTTTATTTGAGCTTAACCCTAGACGCATATGGCCTCTATGTCCAACGTCTGTACATTAAACCAAAGAATAAGTAACTAAAAATTATCTCAACTTCCTATCTCTGCCGTAATGGCATTTCTCAAATTTTGACTCTAAATTTCTAAACAATTTTCTATCCACTGCTCGCATTGATAGACTTACATATTGTATGTATGAGTGAAAGAGAAATTTGATGTAAACAAAGAAGCACGTGCTGCACCAATGTACCATGAATGAAAGAATATATAGATTAAGCGCTGCGTATCACATATGCATTATCTTTCAAGTAAATAATTGTGGTTTTTCACACAAACAATGTATTTCAGGTCTCGCGTGACGTAGGCGCGCAGAAAAAACTAATTTGAAATATGAGAAAGCGTAATCTATATATTCTTTCATTCATGCCAATGTACCAATACTAAACAACAATAAGTGTTTTAAGAGTTTGGAACGTATTTTATGGTTGCTTCGCTAAGTTTGGGTAATTTATAATTACTCATACTTCGATTAAACTGATTCTCGTTGTGTACTAACTTACCTACATCTCAGTATAACAGAGATAGTTTCAAACTAGGAGAAATTAGAGAAATTAGAAGCGACCTGCCCAATAAATTTTTTGAAAATGAATGAAACAATGCGTTCGGCACAAATTAGAGAAAGAAAATCAATAATTTTTATTAGAAGGAAAGAAATAGCCATAGAGATACATTGACTGGAGATTTCAGAAATCGGGAATATTTTATCTTCACGCTCGCTTACAACAAACGATTCAAGCCCAAGCCTTCTAAGTTTCATAGATAACGAATCGCCGCTCTACTAATGCGATATAATAATTTAACTTGGTTTTCTCTCGCAGTTAGCACTTAAAATCTGCGTTGTTTTAAAAGATCCCATATGTATACCTATGAGAAAAAGTCTTTATGTAAATTTATTGCAAGAACCCATTTCAATTGCAGGAATTTGACTTGGATGAGCTAAAAAGTGATGACAAAATAAAGGCATTCACAGAATCCAATCAGTGTTTAACGGCATGAAGACTTTCGTAATCTAGTGCTGAAGCCAGCAAGCAGAACCATCCGTTGTGTTGTAACGTGATAAAGCTAGACCATACACAAGTTGGATACTCGTAAAGAATTGCATCATCAGACTATCATTTCTTTCGGTGTCTACAGAACTCGTTTAATGGTGTAAATTTGAGTTCAAAAGAAGCCTGTGATTGATTTTACTTAATTTTTGACCCAGAAAGAAAACCGTGTAGTAAACCTTTCATAAACCAAGTTCTGTTTCGCAGTGTAAACTTAAACCTTGGTTTAATCAACAGCTGAAGAGATTTAACAGCCTTGTGTCTTTTGCAAAGTGTTTCATAGAGTAAAGGAAGCTTTAAAATTTGTCTCAGAAACGTGTGTCGTTTTTGTTTTTTATATCTTATGCTATGTGTTTACATGTGAAATTTATTCAGGCGAATTTTTTTCTGAAAATTGGATGTAAATATTTTTGGAATTTCGTGTTTCCTACAAGATAAATGACGCAAGCGAGAGCTTGGATTTTGGACTAAAGAAAGAATGAAACAAAGAAAGTAATCGAAAATTTTTTAAACTGAATTTTTGTAAACAAAAAACACGCATTGCCTTATACTTTTAGGCGCCAATATGATGATAGATAGCTAAAGAGAATCATATGTATTTTTAAGAGAATCGTTTGTTTTTATTATGCTTTTTCTTTTCTTTCCATGTAATAATTTACTTCTCTTCGTAAGCAGTCAGTTTTGCTTAAAAATTTTGAGTTCTGGCTTTTAAAATATCAAGGAATTAATCACTTTAAGACCACCAATTACTCGATTATTCACTAAGCTCGAATAGCAAATTAATTAACCATGCCCTAATGACAGAGAAGTAAAAATCAAAATACAATTTAGTTAAATATTAAATATAGTTAGTTAATATGAATTTTATTGAAACAAGATACAGGTATGTCTCCTAATGCTGGTTCTTTAGTTCTGCTGCAATTAAGTTCTATGTCGAACGAGTGTTTTAGCTCGTTGGCCTGTATGGCCGCCAGTATGCCGGTGCAAGCCTTTTGAATGGCCTCTACCTCTGCATAACGCTTTCCTTTCATCGGCAAATGCATTTTTCCGAAAAGGTAGAAGTCGCACGGTGCCATATCCGGTGAATACGGGGAGTGGTTGATGGTTAAAATGTGATTTTTGGTGAGATAATCGGTCACAAGCGTCGATCGATGAGACAGCGCATTATCGTGCAACAAACGCCAACTTCCATCTTCGCGATATTCGGGCCGAACACGTCGAATACGGCGCACCAAACGCTTCAAAACTCCTAGGTTTCGTTTCGGGATCATATTGAAAACACCACGTTTCGTCACCAGTCACAATGTTATAAAGGAAGTTTTTGTCCTTTTTGACCTCTTTAATGTTGTCCTTCGAATGTTGAATTCTGAGCAATTTTTGGTCGTCGAAGCTCATTTTCGCACCGATGACACAAACATACTGACACTTAAAACGCAATAACTTCACTTTCAATAGATGAAATGTAATGAAATTCTCACAGGAAGTCGATAAAGGATAGCAGATTCTAACGCACCAGTCGACATATAGATGGCGCCACTAGGGGCGCTAGATTCAAAAAGTCCTCCTTGTAGTATGCGTAGATATCTTTTATCTTATTTTCTTTTCTAAAATAAACTAAGTTAGTAACTAAGAAATCCTATTTATTTTTTTAATCAGATTCTACAAATTTAAAGATTACTATTCTTTAAATGTACCCGAGGGGCTAAAAAAAGAAAAAGAAAGTTAGTTAAGTTTTTTTCCTTTTTTTTAGGTAATAGATGTGTAGAATATCCTCAAGATTTCGCGCATGGTCTATGGTAGACTATATGAATAAAGTAATGCAAAGTGAGTTCATATATATATATATATGTACCTAGTTGTTAATTATCTGCAGTCATTTCGGCTCCACTTCTCCTTACAAATGTATACTTGTTGGACTTTACATCAAATTTTCTATGTTTATATAATATTTAGAGACAAAACTCCCTGAAGGTTTGCAGAAGGCATATTACCTTAGTTTCTTCGGAGATTCTTTTAGGGATCCCATTTGAAACGAATGAATGAATATACTTTTTTAGATATATCATACGTGGAGGATTTATCGTGATATGGAAGGAAGGCTGGCTATATTAGAAAAGTTATTCTAAGGAAAAATCTTTCTTTTGAATTAAAGTTAAAACTTATCATTCTTGTTTCAAGGAATTTTCTAAAAATAAATTTAATTGAAAAACAAAAAAATAAATGGAACAAACGTTTCCGTACGTAGGTTAGATCATACCTTTAGGTAACCCACCGTGGATGAAAACTATAGGTTTTTTCATAAGCTTCCCGGAAAATGGATATATCGATATGAATATCTCTAGCTTTGCAAGGTCTATTATCACTCGATTCCAGTACTACTACCCATCCAGGCCCATTTTAGGGAGGACAAAATCATTAATGCGTGCTATCTCTTCAGCCATTCTAAAGATTTACTAGCTTCAATAATGAACATCTGATTCCTTCAATATGAGTTGAATTCAATTTAAATCTGTCTTTCGAACTCAATGAAAACTTTAGTTTAGTTGAAAGTGTATTAACTCAGGCTGAGCTAATCAAAATTTTGGTTTAAAGGAGAAACACGGTTATTTAAAATATTGATTTTTTGGTAGTTAACGAGACTGTGTTCTCCAACCGTAACACAAATAGCGACTATCCATCTTTGTTACTGTCCTAAAAAATTTAAGTTTTCCAATTTTCTAATCGATTATCGAATATCATATAAATCTGTCCTCCAAAATGAGCTCGCACAAGGGTACATAAGGGATTTTATATACTACAGCATAGCATTTTCTGTTGTTATCGCTCCATTACCAAACCTCTAGCGAAATCGTTAACTAAATGTATAGCTACAGTTTCAGGATAACGCCATAATTAATATCTATCGGGCAAATTGTTATATCCGTTTTAAATAATCTCCATTTGGTCGATATTATTAATTTTGACCAAACAAATATGTGTCCACATGTAATAGATGTGTTTTATTGGGAATTTTTATCCTCTACGAGTTTATTTTCTCTTAAAGAACATTTTTTATTAGTCTATGTACTGATAAATTTTTATTTCGATAATTGGTATTCCTGAGAATTTACTCTAACATACGTTGCTGACCTTCATTAGAAGGACTAACCGATTCAGGGAAGAGACCTAGCCTCTCAACCAACCTTTTTAGGAGGAAGTACAATGGGGCAGTAAAGCCTACGTGCTAAGCCCCACAACTCCTCCAATACAATACCATACAATACAATACTCGGAGCCAACGAGAACTTTATCAGGGCTTAGATTCAGGTAAAAAAAAGCCCATATCGACGATCAAATCTAGCGTCCGTTTTTATACAACAAACTAGATTGGAAGAAATGTTTGTTATAAGTTTCTGTGCAAATATTACTAAAGAAATTCCAATGACTATTCCATATTAAACTTTCAATCATTTTGTTTGGTAAACGACAGATTTGATGACATTTTTGCATACCCACAATCCGTATTGACTGACACATTACTTGTACCCAATAGGTTTTTTCGTAATTTCATCATGCCAGCAGACTTTCGTAAAGTCTTTCGTTAAGCTTTCGATAGTCACTATCAAATTATACATTAACGATGGCTTGTCATTCCAGAAACGGATTCTAGATTTCATCGTGAGTATGGGTTTTAAAAGGGTAGCGAAATAGTAATAAAAACTGCAAGTTAAAAGAGGGAAACATGATAGTAATGTAAAAAAAAACCTTAGCAACATGTTGCTTTCTATCTCAGCTCAGTACTGACAAGGAATTGTCTGCAAATCGTTTATTTAAAGCATTGCGTTAGCCAAATGAAACTTTAAAAGTGAAGTCACTGTTAAAAAAGACTGCAGTGCCAAATAATAAAGCTAAATATTTCGATTTATGTGACACCTATATTTCAAAAATATAACTTTAAGTACGTAGGTAGGTAGGTAGAGTGGGAGTACTATGTACAACACAAGGCACCTTATGGGCCCATTGTGATCTCTACGAGACCAAAAGTTACCTTATTGGGAGACCTATTCTTCTTCAAAGCATTTAGAGAAATTTAAGTAACTCTGTTAAAAATAAACCGAGATAAATGATAATGTTTGATACAAATAGTCCTTATTTTTTTCAAATAAAATACATCTAATATGACGTTTTTGGTTGGAAAATTTTCTATTGAATGGGGTAGGAATGTGAGGTATGCCTAAAAATGAATAATCAAATGAACAACAGGTAATATTTCAATTGAAATAGTTTAATTAAAATAGTTTTATTTAATATGTTTTCATCTTTTTTTGCTATAGATTTGTTAGGTCTGGAGGGTGTTGTTTTTGTTTTAAAATATTTATATCAATTCTGTTCAATATATAGTATAGACTCATATATAGGTTAATATTCAAATAAATCATTTATGTTGACAAAGTGTATCCTATAGTAAAAGTTTTCCCCAAAATAACATGCAAAAAAAGGAAAAACTTTATTGAATATTCAGCAAAAAAAAACATAGAGTAATTTAAAATCGGCCCATAGCCGATTTTCTGATGCCCTATGGTAGAAATAGGAGAGAAAAATTGTGAAAACTAACAATATATCAAGGTTTTTCTTCATAACTTTGTTTGCCCTTGTCAAAATTTTCTCTAATTTGTAAGTAACTCAGACCCTGGTAGCATAAGTCTAATTTGCAAATTTCATTCAAATCGGTGCATTAGTTCTGAATGTACATAAAAAAAAACTTTCTGAACAGGGTTATTTCTTCCTACGACTACTTCTTTCTCCACTATCCTGAGACCGATATCACTGAAATTTACAATGGTATCGTCTATTAATGTAGTCAATCAATATAATTAATTTAAACAAAATTGCTACACCAATTTTCCAATTAAACCCGAAAAACTATATAAAAAAAACGACAAAACTTTATGGTCACCCTTGTTTTTGCTTAATAACTTCGCTGCCCCTCAGTCGATTTTGCTGAAATGCAATATCAAATCCACTATAGCAATAACCAAGTAGCATTCTAAATTTCATCAAAATTGGATAACGCGTTTTTGAGTTATCTTGTCCACGGACGGACGGTAGTACCTAACATGGAGCATATTAATATAGGGAATTTTTTTCAGAATTTTGGCTCATTTTCAAAACCCAATTACCCCAATTAGTTCTGCCTGAATTTCACAATTTTTTTCATAAATATTGTATAAAATATCATCTTTTAGGCGCGCTATAACACAACTTGATAGGATTATAACTACTAAAGTTATACGACTCTAAAGCCATCTATTGGACAAAAAACGCCACGAACTTTCTACTTAACTCAAAATTTCAGGGTTTTTTTCTCCATAACTTCGTTTCTACATTCTCAAATTGGCTCAAATTCACAGGTATGCTCGACTCTAATAGCATAAACACGTTTCGTAAATTTGATTGAAATCGGTATATAACTTTTTAAAATACATTGGAAAAACTTTATGAACAGGCTTATTTTAGGCTACAACTATTTCTTTCTCCACTATCCTTGGACGCATTTGACTGAAAATTAATTCGGTATCGTCTATTTATGCATTCAACCTATATAATTTATTTGAACAAAATCGGGTCACAAATTTTCCAATTACATCCGAAAAACCATAACCAAAAAAACGACAAAACTTTCTGGTCACCCTGGTTTTTCTTTTATAACTTTGCCCCCCGTGGATCGATTTGGCTCAAATGCAATACCAAACCAAGTTAAGGAATAAGCAAATTATAAATTTCATCAAAATCGGATAACGCGTTTTTGAGTTATCTTGTCTACGGACGGACGGACGGACGGACGGACGGACATGCATAAATCATATATAACTTTTGATTCCCTACACAACCATACCCTTGAAATTTTTCTGCGGTGATTATTTCTATGCGTTACAAATGGAGTGACAAAACTAATATACCCTCTGGTAGTACCTACCATAGGGCATAAAAACTTGGTCTACACAAGAGAGTACCACATACTCCCGTCTACATACGTATAGCAATATGAAAAGTTAAAAATTAGTTCTAATAAATTTTATGATACGATTTATTAGAATTTTCAATTTTCAATTCCTAAAATTTGTTTTTCCTATTTGAAGAGAATTTTTTTTTTAATCAATGAAAACATAATTTTCCCAAATTTATTATATTTTTCCTACTTTTTTTTGGAGGTTTTGACTAGTAGGAACGCTTTTTTCAGGAAATAGTATGCTTGAAAGCTTTCTAGAACAGAATAGTAAGTCGAGTGTGAACTTTCCAACAAGACATCACGAAAATTGGTCCTAGAGTGAAGGATTTATTTATGTTCTAACGTGTGATTCAAACCTTACTTTTTTTTTCAATAGGGTTTTTTTTTGACAGATCCCGCGTGACCAGTGTCATTCTGATTTGTCATTTTTGTTCAGTATTGTATGGCAATTCATCATGTCAAGACTTACATCTGAGCAACGTTTACAAATGGGCGCTTGAACGCATCGAAGAAAATCCGGAATTTTCAAGCCAAATTTTGTTCAGTGATGAGGCTCATTTCTGGCTTAATGGCTACGTTAATAAGCAAAATTGCCATATTTGGGATGATGAGCATCCACAGGAGTTACAAGAGCTACCATTACATCCATTGAAAACAACAGTTTGGTGTGGTTTATGGGCCGGGGGCATCATCGGTCCGTATTTCTTCAAAAATGCGGCCGGCGGCCATGTTACCGTCAATGGTGAGCGCTATCGTGCCACGATAACGGACTTTTTGGTACCTGAAATTGAAGCCCGTGGTCTCGGCAATATTTGATTTCAACAAGACGGTGCTACGAGCCATACAGACCGTGTTACAATGGATTTATTGCAAAATCATTTCGGTGAGCAATTAATTTCACGTTTTGGCCCAGTGAATTGGCCACCAAGATCGTGCGATATCACACCTTTGGACTTTTTTCTTTGGGGCTATGTAAAGTCAAAAGCCTTTGCCGATAAACCAGTGACAATTGAAGCATTGGAAGGGAACATTACACGTGTCATTCATGAGATTTCGGTTGAAATGCTTGAGAGAATGATCGAAAATTGGACCGACAGACTGGCCGAGCTGAAACGTAGTGCCGGCCAACATTTGAAGGAAATTATTTTCAAACATTAATTGCCATACTATGTACTTAAAGTTGATAATAAAGATTTGATATTTGCATTCAATTCTAAGTGTTTTAATTTAATTTAAAAAAAAAGTAAAGAATGAATCACCCTATACAATCTCTGGGATGACTGTACCTTTGAACTCAGCTTCGTAATCAATTGATTTGGCTTGATGTTGGAACTTCAAATTATATGAACTATGGGAGCCGAAGTATTTAGAAAAAGCCATCAGTTTCTCTTTTAAAACATTAAATTTACTCTTCAATGATTCGAGAACGGTTTGATAATTAAATGACAAATAAATGGTAGCCATATTAATAAAATTTGTATTTTCTATTTCGTTTAATACTTCAAACAAGCCAAAGTTTCGTTCGATATGTTCCTCACATGCTTTTCCTAAGCCCAGTCATAACAGTCATAATATAATGTCACTGTCATAACTTTTCCTTAAAGACTAATTCGTATTCTGACGCGCTCATAACTTGAAAATGTCATAGAAAAAAATATCACAAGTTATGACCGAAAAATAGTGTGACGTGCTACCCGTTTGGTTCGATGTTATGAAAATGATAACACTTTTTATTTATGTGAATTTAGTGTATAAACTTTATTTATAATTATTTCTGCGTTAATAATAAGTCTTAAAAATATTTGTTTATCAATAATTAATTATTACAATTAATTTATCACAGTTTTAACAAAATACACAATCACTATTTTCAATAATAGATAACTATTTTTACTTTTAGATTCAAATCACCCTTGTAATCACTTTCCGAAATTGTCACGTTTCAAATCTCTGTTTTTATTTAATCTCGGACGAAGTTTAGACTTTAACTGTTTGATTAAAACTGATCTGATTGCACCACTTTTCTTCCGTATTTATAGTAAAAGTGGCTTATCCTGCACTTGTTAGAAAATTCTCGTTTCAACGTTGTTCTTGCTTATATACTAATTGGTCTAAACTCGAGAAATTTCCTGCATGTAAACGTGTTTTCCATTATTTGACAAGAAGCTTATTCTTGACGTTTCTCGAAAAGTAATCATTTGTTTATGATTTTGTGAAAGTGAATATCGTGTTTTTCTAGAAATGTTCTTATTTCTATTTATTTAAGAACATTTCTAGAATTGTGTAGTGCAATATTTTGCATCACATCGAAATTTTAAGTGTTTTCTGAGTGATTTAATTCATAAAAATTGGGTAAATTTCCACCAATTTACAAACATTTTTGAGAGTATTTCTCAAATAACCATGACAACTCGCTCGAATTATAATAGTTTAAACTGTTATAAATTCATATTTTGGAGATAATTATGACTTATCTACCAGAATACGAATTATCTCAGTCATAAGTCATAATTGTAAGCATAATATTTGTAGTAACAAGTTTGTTATGACTACAAATTTGTTATGACTAAAAATTTGTCACAATGCACGAATTGGCCTTTTAATTTGGTTTTCAACAAATTGATTGTTTCTTCAGCACGTATGGCATGTTACGCCGTCTTTTTGAAATCACAAGTATATAAGTATACAAGTAATTTCCTCAGCAGTCATAATATTTGTAGTAACAAATTTGTTATGACTAGAAATTTGTCACAACGCCAGAATAGTGCTGATAGTTGGTGTTTTTGGCAGTTTTCAGTGATTTACATGAATTGAAACAAAAGTATTTAAAATTTTGAAGTGGAATCCTTTAAGATGAAGATGATTGGCCTCAAAATAAGGTGATTACTTAAGAAATCGCTTAAACATTTCTGAAAGTCAGAGATCAATAAGAGTTACTTCAAACTAATCACTTTCAAGTGACAAATTACCTTATGTAATGTATGAAAGTGACAATTGATTTTCACTTGCTAGCTTACAGTATTCTATAGCTGCACGAATTAAAGGGAAGTTAGATGCAGGTTGGTTTGAATAGGATGAATGTATATTCAGTCTAGAACGCTTTATAAATCACGGTTTTGAAACTATCAGCATAACAAATCTCTTCGAAAGGCTGTAGTGGTTGGATTTTTCACCCAATTTTTGATAAAAGATATGTTTTTTTAGGTTCACAAAATGAGACAAAATTTCTTGTGATACATTTTCGATGAAATATTGCATAGTATGAAAGCAACAATAGAGCTCTAGACAAGGATTATGAGAAGGATAAAGTAAATTTCTAAATTTATTCCGCATAAATACGATACTAATTCGTATAACCACTAAGCTTTCATTCAACCCTTTTGCTGATGTCCATGTACTATTTACAAATATAAAAATTACGCAGAAATTGCTACAATCTATTTTAGTTGGTTTAATCATATCTGATAGTGTCATAATAACTTTAAAAGTATATAAAGTATGAATATAACGAACAGGATCTAAACTATAAACTAGAGTCTCTTTTTTTTTCTTGGGTACCAATGATAAATAAAGACCTTACGGGCAAATTTGTCTTAAATATTTTTCCTCATACTATCTCTAGGATGTACATAAGTTATAAATATATGAATCAACAGAGTATCTATAAGGGATTATCCTAGTCAACCAAAAAAAGGGTTAACAATACAACACAAAAAAACCTCGATGATATGAACGAAAAGAAAGGAACGTTCATTGAAGCATTTTCTGGTTCCTTCCGTTTGTATCTTACTTTTTTTTTTGTGGTCTATTTCTTATAGTATTTTGACAAGAATTTCACAGGCTTTTTCTCCTGAGATAGTATATGAATAAGGATTACTAGTATTATAAATAACAAACGATATTTCGGGTACGGCAATTTAAGTGTCTGGATTTAAAAATGCTGTAATTTTTTGATTTATTGGTTGGTTTTATCAAAATTTATAGAAATGATAGTTTATGATACATAGTTAATTTTACAATTATTCGAATGGTATGTAACCGCCTTTTGCCTTAACCACCCAGCTTCAATCTCTTTTTAAACGATTCAGAGGATGCTCACAGGATGTCTTGGCTTAAACGGTTACATTCACTATCAAAATCCTTTTCTAAACCAGCCAAGATTGTGTCTGTATTTCTGGCAAGCCTGCTGCTTGAAAAATTCCACCAAAGAGGAATAAACCAACGGATTGAGATCTGGTGAATACGGTGTGAATTTCGATGTTTGACTTTCCAACAATTGAATTTCGTTTCAAGTAAATTGTACAAAAAATAAGATCTCCATCATTTCACCAACACATAATTTTTACTACTGACAGACAATATGTCAAACAATATTCATTGCAAATTTTAGTATTGCAAAATGTTCAGTTTTGATTTGACAGCAATTTGAATTAGATGGACACTTCAATTGTCGGACCTGGTATTTTATATGGAACAATGCATCCACATATTTATATATAGATACATATATTTTATATATATGGGAATTGGATAAAAAGGATAACTACAAAAGAAAACAACAACAGCCACAAAAAAGGAAAAAAGGATAAATTTACAAGGAAGTGAACATCATCAAAACACCATCATGTTTCGGTTTTGGTCTAAATTATAAAACGTTTTGGATAGCTGAATGCCCTTTCAATGATGGACATTTCCTTGTGCAATTTATTTGGGGGAACAGAAAAAGATTTTCCAGTTCGTTTACTTATTCAGAAGAAAATTGCTTTTTGAGTACTATCTAATAAATCTTTAGAAAAAAAGAAGAAAAAAAAGGATCATCTCCGAATTAAATTTATAGATAAAAATTATTATAATGTTAAATTATTGTTAGAATTATTTAAAGTACACAATTATCCAGAAAAAAAGAAGAAAAGAATGAGTTGAGTTTAAAAAATGAAGGAAATCCCTAGTCAGCATCATTTGCGACTACGGTCTCCAGTATATCTTGTCCTCTTCGATTTTCTACTCCACGCGTTTTCCTGCCTTACAATATGTAACCCTTTTATTCCCAAGTTTTCCAAAAACTTTTTTGGACAAAGAGATTGACTTCTCCATTCCTGTCCGGCCAATCTTCCAAGCCTTAACTTGAACTAGATCGCTAATAAACTTAGTTAGATTGAGCCCCTAGATGCGGTATACAGTAGGAAATCTTGTCAAGTACTCCTAGCTACATATCTAATTAGATGATCAGTGCTGACTCATTTTCGTCCAGACGAGCTTGACATATTAGTCCCTGGGTTACTCCTATTCCCCACATTTGTTTGTTGAAGGAATAGAGTCCTGTCGTGATTTTCGAGTTTAAGTTTCAGTAGCATATTAGCTTGTTTATATTGATTTAGTCCTTACCACGCTCTGCTGGTGCGGGTGTGAGTTTTTTAGTTTCTTTATTCAATCTTGAAAACTATGTTTTCAATCTAGTTTCAATAACTTAGCTTAAGCAACAGCTATTGTAGCGGAAAACTATAGAAACAGACACCACAGAACATTCGCAACTGCAGTTCAGAAGTTCTTTCCACATTTCCAACTATTCCATACGGTAATGAGAAGGAGGATTTAGCTATCTTAGACCTTTTGAGACGTAATTCAACCGTGTATAGTACTACTTGGTAATAAGCGAAAGTGGATGCCTTGTTTATGATCGCATCTCCTCCGGGTATGTATTCATTTTTTCTTACAAAAAGCTAAAAAGTCAGTTAAGAACTTTTTATTGATATAAAGTATGTCCCAAAATTCATGCAAGATTTGAATTTGGCGCCATTTGTCGGGTAAAGTGTTGCCAACGAAAAAAATGACAACATAACAGCTGACAGTTCAGCGTTATTAAAAATCGAGGACTACACGAAAGAGCATCGGGTTCATATTGCTGAGCAATATTTTAAAAATAATGGGTCACTTCCTAGTTTGGTGATCAGAATTGGCCACCCAGATCATGCGATTTAACATCGTTGGACGCTTTTCCTTTGGGTTATTTTGAAGTCTAAGTTTTATGCCAACATGTCCATGATCACCCACTCCTTGAAGATGGAAATTGAACTCTGTATCAAAAAAAATCAGCCACGCTTATCCGAAACAGTCCTGGAAAATTTCAACAAAAGAGTGTGTACGTGCTAGCAAAGCGTGGAGGTGATTTACCTGATATGGTATTTTATGCATAACCTTATACTGTATACTTTATGAATCAATAAAAAATTTACAAGTTTTAGTTATAAACCTGTGATTTCTATCAAAATTACTTCTTGCATAAATTTTGGGACAGCCGAATTTTTTGTTTCTCGAAGATTTTCATGTCCCTGTCACTGACTTGTAGCGTGTATTTTGTTGAACTTCTATACTAAATATCGGTTTTTTTTATTGTCAAAAATAAGAAAATTTGTTGATCTCTTCATGTTAAATTTGTCGTAACTAAACGAAGAGTAAGTAATCACTAGGATCATCATGTTATACATGGTGCCATTCTGGTTTTATAGCTAAACTCCATATAATAACGTACGTACGTACGAATTCTAGTCGATTGACTATACTAAATTTTATTACAAAGTTAAATAAACGATAAATATGAGATATAGTAGAATCTTTGTTGCACAATCCAAGAAATTTTCTTTTTTAAATTGATTCTTTCTTTCTGTTCTGTACTAGCAACAAAAGAAGAAGAAAATTATTCGAAATGTATCTGATTTTCACTTCAATTTCCATTTATATGATAATTTTCTTAAAACAAAAGAGAAAATGCACTTAATGTAGATTTGTACACCAAACATATATCTAGTTTAAAGAATCGATTACTAAGAAAATTATGCATTTGTGTGGGTGCAGTAGAGTAAAGTGGAGTGGAGTGGGTGGAGTGGAGTGGAATAGGTGGAGTGGAGTTGAAAAATTTCCATATATAGGACATTTTACGTGCTTTGAATTGATGAAAGTTTTCCCACACAAAAGTATTGTACTACATATATGAATTGTCACCAATTTTTCAAACTTGTTGATATCTTCTTTCATGTTTTTTTGTTTTTCTTGTTAAGTGAAAAACTATATATAAAAAATTAAAATCGGCCTATATCCTGGAAAAGCTCGTTTCACTCTTCCAAAGAATCAGTTTAATTAAAGCCTTAGTTATGTTAACGAAACGGAAACGGGACGGCAACGGAACGAAATACATGAAATTGTATGACCGTTGTTATGTAGACGGAACGGAATGTTCATAAAATTTGATTCATATCAATTTGAGTCCGTTCCGTTTTTTGACATTTGTATTTATCGTAACGATTGTGCTCCTTTATTTCATATTGTGCTTTCTACGTCAAAGAACTCAAAAATTTTATAAAAATGGATGGCTGGAATTTTGAAATTAATAGTGAAATGCATTTTACAATGAATTTCTCAAATGTCATAAATTGAAGGGACTCTTTCGTCAATATAGCTGGACCGGATTCCGTTTCCGTCGTCGTGTCATCTCCGTTTCGCTTTAAAAACGTAAATGAGAAAAGACAGCATACTTTGGCCATTATATCCTTGGATCGATTTTGGTAAAATTTAACACGTTATCATGTATTTACATATATAACCAATGTGTATCATAAATTTCAGTGAGATAGGATTACAACTTTTCGAATCAAATCCGAAAAACTGAATGAAAAGCAGGAATACAATGTTTAGAAAAGTTGTGTAGGCCTTTATGCTGACCACCTCTGTTAAAGACCAAAGAGTTCCACCTCTCACTACCACGGCGACAAAGTCAAATCAAATTTTGGAACTTCGTATGCAGACGTCACACACGATCACAACGTTCAACAAAGCTGAAGCGGAGGCTTTCATAGGGACTGCTTCTGTCGAAGCCTTATAGCTGGAGTCAAAACAAAATTTTGTTTGAAATTTTCATATAGAGGCCACACGCTATGTTACAATATTCAGCAAAGTTGTGGAGGTCCTAATTGTGATTACTTCGCTTGATAAAGATACATTTCTATATCTCACAATCTTGGCGCTAGAGTCAACATAAATTTGCGAACTTTTATATTGAGGTCACACGAGATTACAATGCTCAGCAAAGTTGTGGAGGTTTCCATGGGAAATAAGGCTGTTGAAGACCAAACTGTTATATATCTCACCGTCTTGGTACCGGAGTTAATTCAAATTTGCAGACTTTTTACTTTTTTTAACTTTAGAGTGAGCCCAACTTTACAGTACTCGTATAAAGAAAGATATAAGTAAAGGGAAGATATACTTCCAATTATCATATCATGTGGTAGGGACCTCCTAGAACTTGTTGTCATAGGAGATCCAATATAGTTTACTCATATTAAATAGAAGCTTTTTAGAATTCTGTATATCTTTACTCATTTATATCGTTGCTATAAGTATTCATTTTGGTTTAATCATTGAATAGATTTGACTGGCCTTATACTGTCCTGTTAGCACGTAAGTTGTTTCACACTTTTGTTTCGATCAAACAGTAAGTCGTTTCAACTTTAGCTTAGATTTTTATATGGCTGAAACAACTTACGTACTGCCATATTTTCCTAAATTCGAAACACAAAATGTGAAACAACTTACATACTAACAGCCCTCATTTATTTATAAGTTCGGGGTTACTTTCCGCAAATGCATTTTATCTTCCACGTAACTTTCCATTTTTAATCGAATAAAAAACAATGTTGTTTTTGTATTTTAATTAAATGTCATTGAAATTTGTCATATAAGACCTTTCAAATACATATAATATCGGTTCACACGTGTTACAGATAGTACAACTTACGCCATCAAATGTAAACTTGTAAAAATTCATTGAAAGACTTAACAAAATACAAAAACGCAGCTTTTCAGTCGTTGTTAAAAAACGGACGGAGGAAATCGTATGGACACATCTAGTGCTTTGGTGCCAGATTAGTCGCGGTAGAAATCTAATGTCAAGTTTTGGGTAGAAATATACCAAACCGCTTAGACAAGGTATATTTATACAAGCTACACAGGGAATGTACATATTAGTGTATGTATGTGAGCACCGACAAATTGACATACAGTGACTCTTGTTTGTGTGCGTAAAAAACTCCGATGCGTCAACTTTTTGAGAGGTAGATCTTCTGCTTCACCTCCAACCCAACGATACCCACATGTCTGCGGTAGAATTCTACCCAAAAAACATCACGTCTAGTCCCACGCTTGAGATTGTTCTTCCTTCGGTGTGATTCCTATGTCCTGGCCATTGGTAATCTTACCATAGGACATAGGAAAATCTAAGAGGAATGATAAAAGATACATATTTATATGCATTTCGTTCATATGATCCTTCATAGACCATGACCGATATAAATTTTTATATACCATATATTTTCTGGATTTCAACAATATACGAGAAGAAGAAGAAACGCTTGTAGATTTTCTTCATCTGCAATTCTATTTTCCAAAAAAGAAAAAAAATAACAAGAAACTTTTCCTTGATATGAATTCTTAAGTGTGTATTTAAATTTACATACCGCAGATTAAAAACTTCTTGAGAATACAGAAAAAAAGAAGAAAATTTTCAATGAAATTAACTTAATTAAGAATATAACAACATTTTATTTATAAATATTTATTCAAATGTCAACAACAAGAAATAATAATCTTCATTTATATTTATAAGTTCTTTACTTTCTCAATATTCGCATGGAAAACATAACCCAAAATGAAGAATGGTATCCTATAGAAAAGAAGTTCTCAAAAGTCTATTTCAAATTTCACATTTCTCAGGACTCCAATGAATAGAAAACCTTTAATTTGGTGTAGGACAGTTACGAAATATATCATTTTCAATCGAAGTACAAATTCAGTTCTCAAGCTACAAGATGCGTGCTACAAGATACAGGCAAGATATCACTTTTGTTGGTTCTGATTTCTATCGCTAGAATTCTGTTGATTGAGTAGTTTCTATACATATGGTACCCAAAATGAAGAATATATGCTATGGAAAAGAAATAGCAGAGAGTATCTCTATTTAAGTTCTCAAAAATTAATTCCAAATTTGACATTTCTTAGCACTCAAATGAGGAGAAGATCCTTAATTCTGTGTAGGACAGTTTCAAAATAGATCGTTTTGAATCAAAGTATCGAGTTCCAAACTATAAATTCAGTTCCCAAGCTACAAGATGCGAGCTACAAAGAACAGGAAAGATATTCATTTTTGTGTGCTGTTTTGTGTTGCTGAGTAGTTTCTATACATACTCAAAATAAAGAATGTATCCTATAGTAAAGAAATAGCAGGGAGTATCTATATAAGTTCTTAAAAGTCAATTTCAAATTTCAGCACTCAAATGAAGAGAAGATCTTTATTTTTTGGTGTAGGACAGTTTCAAGATATATCATTTTCAATCAAACTATCCAGTTTCAAAGTAAAAATTCAGTTCTGAAGCTACAAGATGCGAGCTACAAGATACATGCAAGATATCGTTTTTGTTGGTTTTGATTTCTATCGCTAGAATTCTACTGGTTGAGTAGTTTCTATATACTCCCAAATTGAAGAATGTATACTATAGAACTGAAATAGCAGAGAGTACCTCTATTTCAGTTCTCAAAAAGTCAATTTCAAATTTGACATTTCTTAGGACTCAAATAAATAGGAGATCTTTAATATTTTGTAGGACAGTTTCGAAACAATATATGTATGTCGTTTTCTATATACAATCTAATAATTTTCATAAATAGATCAAAGTATCTCGTTCCAAACTATAAATTCAGTTCTCAGGCTACAAGATGCGAGCTACAAGGTACAGGCAAGATATCATTTGTGTTGGTTCTGCTCTCTATGCCGCTAGAATTCTGCTGGTTGAGTAGTTTTCTATATAAGAACTACTAGTCAACAAATGCTAGGTAATAAATGCAACTTTGGCCTATAGTTGAACTTGTTTCAAAGCACAGAAGTCAAAAGTTAGTTGATTCTTCTTGTACTTACATACGCTTCAGATACATGGACAATAAATAAATCGGATGAAAACATCCGGCAAATATTGGAAAGAAAAATGCTCCAAACAATATTTGGAAGTATACAAGAAAGCGAGGTTTTGCCACGAAGATATAACAATGAATTGTATGAGTTATACAAACAATAATAATGATGTTGTTACCGCCATAAAATTAGCAAAGCTACGATGGGCAGGACACGTTATCAGGTCTAATAATAACAACCATTATAAACGAGTACTAGACACCACCATCCTAAAAGGAAGCAGACAAGTCGGCAGACGAAAATTGCGATGGATTAATGGTATTAATCAAGATTCTGTCAAAATCAGAGCAACGAACTGGAGAACGACTACGAGAAGCAAAGATTTTTGGCGAAGCAGACTTGAGAGGGCCAGGGCTTGTACAGGGTTGTAGCACCACTGATCATGATGATGCCGTCAACCCTCTACAATATTGTGACGTGCTACCCGTTCGGTTCGATGTTATGAAAATGATAACATTTTTTATTTATGTGAATTTAGTGTATAACTTTATTTATAATTATTTCTGCTTTAACAATTAATCTTAAAAATATTTATCCTTCAATAATTAATTATTAGAATTAATTTATCACAGCCTATTTAAATACACAGTCACTATTTTCAATAATTGATCACAACTTCACTTTTGTATTCAAAGTCACTCTCATAATCGCTTCCCACAAATAATCACGTTTCAAATCTCTGTTTCTATACAATCTTGGACGAAGCTTAGACTTCAACTGTCTGATTAAAACTGATTTTATTGCACCATTTTTCTTCCGTATTTATAGTAAAAGTGGCTTATCCTGCACCTGCTAGAAAATTCTCGTTTCAACGTTGTTCTTTCTTACATACTCATTGTTCTAAACTCGAAAAATTTCCTACATGTAAACGTGTTTTCTATTATTTGACAAGAAGCATATTTTTGACGTTTCTAAAAGTTTCTAATTTGTTTGTGATTTTGTGAAAGTGTTTTTGCAGGAAAATTTCAGACTTTTCTTTCAAGAAAAGTCGTGAAATATTTCCTGAAAATACAGTGCAATATGTTAAGGAGTCGATCTAGCTAGAACTTTAGGCATAGAATGTTTTGGAAGAATAAATATATGTAGCCTAGAGATTTATATCCATATACTCAGAGGTATAGACAAAGTAAAGTAATATTCTTATTTAGAATACAATTTTGTTAGATTTTTTCAAGTAAAAAAGTAAATATTTCCTTTTTATATTAAAATATATAAAAAAAAGAGAGGGAAAGAGAGATAAAGAGAGAAAGAAGCGAAAAGAAAAGTTATGAAAAATTGTAATTAATTTACCTACGTGGTAAAAGCCACCGGCAAAAATTTTCATATCCCAAACCAAACAATTAAGAGAAATAATTATTTTCATTAAAGTAAATTTACTCAAAAATGATGAAACGAAGAAAAAAATTTTAAACATTAAGATTTTATTATCCTTTGGTAATGTATACCAATAGGATAGGATAAGTTTGTCACTATATAATTGGTTATGTGGTAGCCAATCGCCCAATATATCCTGTCCATCAGGGTACACGAAGACAACTCAAAAACGCATCAGCTGAAGAATGGAATGGAACTCTTGCAGCATCTACTTCTATGTCGCCTTCAATCACAAAAATCGTCCAAGTAAACCCGGATCCACTTCAATCCGACTTGAGTTCATCCGATCACACACATTTTCACTTGAAATTTCAATGTAAACATGGGTCGACTTCAATTCGACCTGAAAATTTAAAATAGAGTATGGAACAGAGGCGAAACATAACCTAAAAAATTAAAATTTGGTTACAACTATTCTAGGCTGTATTTGGTACCTATGCTGTGGGCCCTACCACAAGAAGCGTATGCTACGGTTTCTACTATTTGACGAATCATCTGTTCATTTGCAAAGCGTCTACCAAATTGATGTTGATTTGAAGCCAGATTTCAAGTCAATCAATTCAATTTGGTAAAGCTAAACATCCTGGGTTAAGTTTCAAGTCGATCAAAAGTCAATTTCGAAGTCACCTATGTAAAAAAGAGTAAAATTCAGTAAGTATTTCAAGTATCTTGGTTAGTTTTCAGCAGCAATAATTTAAATTTTGTAATGTTTTAAGATGTTTAGCCCATATCCTTCTACTTTCTACATTACCGAGAATGCATTATGACATCAAGGAAGAGAAAAAAAAAAACCAATGAAAGGATTGAATATCATTATAATTGTACAGGTTTGAAGGCATCGTCTTCAATACGATATATGCTTTAAGGCCTACACAAAAACTATGTTGATCACTTCTTCTATGTATTTTTTAGACATGTCTTTTCTATCATTGGCAGTTCCAAAGAATCCATCAATAGAATGTATCTTAATTTTAATAATAACACCTTAAATCGAGCCTAAATATGGATTAATTTCCATAATAAAGTCATTTGGTTATTAGGAATTATCTAAAAAGTTTTCTCTCAGTTCATACTTACTGAGGCAAAATTCAAAAATTTGTCCATTGGGATTTACCATTTGGAAGACTGGTTCATTCCTCTCGTAGTCTGTCCGATGGAAACTAGAGTGGCATTCTCTAAAGCGATAGGCGATTATCGCTTGTCGCTTTTCAGCATTTTGATAAATTGTAGGTGACAGCTGAAACCCTGTCGCTTTCATATAATTTTAGAACTTCATCGCATTCCATAATGCCGGAATATGCGGTGATCACTTTCAAATAGATTATAAGTAAGAATCGCCTGTCGCCTTACATAATCGCCACTACTGATTTCAAACAAGACCATGGATTTCAGGAATGAAATTTTGGAATTAAATTGCATTTTGCTGAAAATATTAGGAGCATCAATGGCGGCCCAATTAAAAATTTTGAAGAACCAAAATTACCACTGCCACTTTTCGGGGCTTTTCCAGAGAATGGGAACTTAATAACTTCAGCATATCATTAAAAGGTGGCAATAGTGAAGGATCATTTGTTTCCATGTAAATAACTATGTTGGACAGATTCCAGCTTGTTGATATGAACAATAATCCATTCCAATATGGCATTACTGATCGAATTTACTTAGAGGTTTTACTCCTGACTGGGTAAATAAAGGTCTGACCATTTTGAATTCTCTAAATCTTATTCAAAAAACTTAGTAATTGACTTGGATTTGTATCAAATTTTTGGCTATAGACCCATTTTCAGTTGCTATATATGGGATTTTTCGCCGGTTTTCTTGTACCATCATGAAAATTATGATAATTATTTTAAATGTTTTTATTTAGAAGAAAATACAACAACAGCCATCAAAAAAAAAGAAAGCCAAAGGCTAACAAAATGATAAATCTTCATTAAAAGAAAGAAAACCAGAAGAAAAAAAACCTAGAAATATTTTCAAATTTTCTTTAATTAAAATTTGTAGAACTCAGTGACAAATTATCCCTCATCAAAAACTTTTCAATTTATTTACTTCCGTCAGAAATAAACTTTTTATTATGAACCAAAAAGATGAGAAGAAGATGTCGGAGAAAAAAAAGAAAATATGAAAATCTTTAAGAAAAATAAAGAAATTAAAAATTATTGAAGAAAAACAAAAAAGAAGTCGTCGAATTTATGTTTTCTTAATTAACTTTTCTCAACGAAAAACAAATCTATTGATTCCGAATTATTTATTAGAAAACCAAGAAGTTTTTTATTTTTTTTTTTTTGGATTCATAGACTTAAAGTCTTAAAGTCTCAATTTTGAATAAAATTTTCAATTTTTCAATTTTCATTAAAGCTAGACCGTTTCTCTAAACTTTTAGAGTACGAAATTTTGACAAATATCTAAAAAAAAATACCTTTTGAAAGTTTGCGCATCTAATGTGCATCTAATGTGCATCTAATGTGCATCTACTGTGCATCTATTGTGCATCTAATGTGCATCTAATGTGCATCTAATGTGCATCTACTGTGCATCTAATGTTAATCTAAAGTGCATGTAATGTGCATCTAATGTGATTCTAATGTCACATATACAGGTTAACAGATAATTCTATCTTGTACGTATCTCAGAGCGTTTACGCTTCAATTTCAAAGGAATTTTCAAAAAGTCGTCAAGAAAATGTATCTTCTGGGAGGAGTAAAATTGAAAAAACGGACTGAAATTTGCCAAATAAGACTATAAAATTAGTATTAGAATTTAGCCGGTTCTACTATAAGTTGAAAGGGTGTCCCAAAAGTCAGGCATGATTTGGGTTTTCCGTCATTTGTGCGATAAAGTGTTGCCAACCGTAAAAGAAAGACAGCGTGACAGCTGATAGTTCAGGGTTATGAAAAATGTAGCTCTCCATGAAAGAACAACGTTTTTATTCTTCAGCAATATATTTAAAATATTGCCAATTTTTCGAACTAAATCATCTTCAGCGATTGAGGATCAATGGCTTGTGGTTAATGGACAAAATCGTCGCATTTGGGGTTCAAAAAATTCACGTCTGATTGTTGAGAAATAAATACATCCACAATGTATCACTGTTTGGTGCGGATTTTGGGCTGCAGGGATCATTGGACTATTCCTCTTCGAAAATCCGGCTGGTAAGGCAATAATAGTTAATGGCATCGATATCACGACATGATAATCCAGTTTTTTGTGCCTACATTGATAAAGATATGGATGTGGATGAGATGTAGTTTGAACAGATGTTGCCACTTGCCATACAGCCCGAGAAACAATTCAATTAATGCATGAGTCATTTCCTGGTCGTGTAATTCCCTGTTTTGATGATCAAAATTGGCCGCTCAGATTCTGCGATTTAACGCTGTTGGGCACTTTTGTTTGGGTTTTTTTGAAGTCTAAAGTTTATGCAAATAAGCCCACGACCACTCACACCTGGAAGGAAGAAATTTAACGCTGTATCAACGAAATTCAACTACATTTATGCAAAACGATCATGAAAAATGTCAACAAAAGAATGAATATGTCCCAGCAAAGCCGTGGGGCGCATTTTCCCAATATGCTATTCCATACATAACCTTATACTGTATACTTTATGAATCAATAAAAAATTTACAATTCTGAACTATAAACCTGTGTTTTCTCTCAAAATTACTTCTTGCGTGAATTTTGGGACACCTTTTATAATTACACTACTACTTGGTCATAAGTTTTTGTTTTATTTTCTTTTAATTACAACTTATTTGACATAACTTTATTTAACTTAAATAACTTTAAAATATTTTAATTAAAATTTCATTTAAGACTTAGTCTAAGTTTTTCTTGTAGTGTCTTGATTTCAACCAAAAACTAGTTCAAGAATAATGTACTTGAATTCATCATTATCCTTTTTTTATTATAAACAAAATTCATGTTTCATTTTTAATAAAACTAATTAGGACTCGTCTTCTTGTCATGTTCTGTTCCGGAGTAGACTATATGGCAGAGGAAAAGGACCACGATCAACTCAAATGCTTATTAATCTAAAATGTATCCAAACTGGAGCTCATTTTATATAATTGCAGATATATCTGTCATCACAAATGATCCCAGTTCAAGAAATATAAGGAATTTAGAGAAAGAAACCACACACACTCTGCATATGAGAAAAGGAATCACAAATCTGAAAGAAATCTTACACTACCTCTGAAATTGTCTCAAGATCGTCTTCCTTTGTTTTGAGGGTGAAAATCTGTTCTGCTTCATAACAGGTAGTTGAGCTATGAAGATTGGAATAACCCTCTTTGTAGCCTTATTGATCTACTGGGTTACATGAGTTAGTCTTGCAAAAATAATAGTACTAGCAGTACTAGTAGTAGTAGCTGCTAGAGCTGAAAGATGCCGATGTCCTTATTGTCAATCTCATAAGGTTGTCGCATTGAAACTACACGACACACTCTATTGATTCTCTTCACCTCGAGGAAAATTTTAAAAATATTTGTATATGGTGTGTTAACACGTTGAGCGCCACGTGCCCCATCGGTGGGCATTTGAATCTTCCAACAGGGGACAAAGTGACCACCGATGGTCATTGTTGGATTTAGTTGGTGGGACTACGTGACCACCAGTGGTTACACTACGTGTTGCATTTCGAGACATTGTGACCTCAAGTGGAAACCTTATACATATATCTAGCTTTGAGAAAAATTTAATTTAGTCCCAGGACATTAACCTATTTGACTTCGAATTTGTAATTTGGTCTGCCAATGCCTACAAAATAATGAGTTAAAGTTTAGGTAAGAAAACTTCATTTTGGTCCCAGTTCCAGCTTGTCAATTAAGAAATAACAATCTAACAATCTAACACTCAACATAGGCAAGTGTAAGACTATCATCTTCTCTCGGAAATGTGATAAGTTATTCCGCAATTACTTTACCGATTGCGCCCCACTCCAAAGATATTGTAGCATTACTGACTTGGTAGTTATTTGCGATAGTAAGCTCAACTTTGACTCATTGGTTCATAGAGCCAAATGTCGCTTGGGATATATAAAGCACACACATATTACTAGAGCCCTTTACGTCACTTTTGGAGACCAGAGACCAGTATTGGAATAAGCCAGTTAGGTGTGAACTGGCTGATGTGGGCTTTGTTGATCAAATTTTTAATGGAGTCGTCGATGCTTCCTCTCTTATTTGTGTTGGTTAAGTGGTGGAGGTATTTTCTGACTAACTTCCTTTATATATCTTCCATTTCCCTCCTTCCCTAACACTAATGATGATAATATCACGTCCGTTTATTCGTTGCCTTATGAATGATAATATAGTCTTGTGATGCTTCCTTTAAGGATATATCTGAAGTGTTTCATTTGCAGAAACAACAAAACGGTATTACATCATTCTCTTTATACATTCTTCCAATTGCCCGAGTATTATAGGTGCTATTCCAGCTAACAATGTGTCCAGTTGGTAGACAATTATTATCAGTTCGTAATTTCTGTTTTCCTTATGCCTAGGAGCTTCCGTCTAATGTATATAGGAACATGAAATTTTAAACATAATATTCTTCATCATTATTATAAATAAAAGAAAAAAGAAAATTTTCTACAAATATGCCTTAAGACGTGTCATAAAACCCAATTAAATCAAATTATATATATTTTATTCCTTTCAAGTTTTTTTTAAAAAAAAAATTGCGAAAAAACAAACCTAATTCTTGTGTTTTCTTTCAGAAAATTAAAGAAAATATTTCACTAATTAACCAATATTTGAATATTTAATAAACGAAAGACACAAGATCTTCAAAAATAAATAAAAGAAAAACCAAAAATCTTAAATGAAAATTCACATCAAAAAGAAACAAGGATTTTCTTCTTGTTTTCTTTTCTGTTTTTTTTTTCCTCTAAATCTTTATGATTATATCGGGTGTCTCTATATTAGCGACAGATTTAAATTTCGCGCCATTTTCTTATCATTGAGTTAGGGCAGTACTAAAATCTTGACATCTGTCATGGAACTCTGCACACGAAGGAATGACATTCTTATTGATAGTTTGTCAAGTTTCGAGCACCTACTGTGGTCAAAAAGTCAATTCCACATAATTCAAATCGTGCGTTTCTTTCCGAGCATTCTTTATTTCATTAACTATTAAATTCCTCATCGAATAAGGTACGGATCATAGCTGTAGGGCCCAGAAAACCTGAGATATATACGTATACCTTCATACTAGAGAATTTTTGTATTTCCTGTCCTAAAAAGGAATATTTTTGGACACGTCGAATGGCATTTAATTCCTTATTAAATTGATCGTCGAATGAGGTACGGATCATACCTATAGGACCCAGAATACCTGAGATATATACGTATACCTTCATACTAGAGAATTTTTGTATTTCCTGTCCTAAAAAGGAATATTTTTGGACACGTCGAATGGCATTTAATTCCTTATTAAATTCTCCGTCGAATGAGGTACGGATCATACCTATAGGACCCAGAATACCTGAGATATATACGTATACCTTCATACTAGAGAATTTTTGGATTTCCTGTCCTAAAAAGGAGTATTTTAGGACACGTCGAATGGCATTTAATTCCTTATTAAATTCCCTGTCGAATGAGGTATGGGTCGTATCTATTGGACCCGGAATACCCTTCAAGTTCCCCAAATGAAATCTTGCGATTTTTTTGGGACACCTTATATACAAGTATGTTATTTTATGTTGTATTTATTTTTCTTAACATTCTTAAATAAAGATCTACTGAGCTTATTTAAATACTTAAAGACGTCAGTTTTACCAAAAAATCCTTTGATTATATGAGAAAAAGCTTCTAAAAAAACATACGAAAATTATTTCAGATTATTTACTTTCTTTTATGTATAGAATATTTTCAAAAGTTAAGTTAAATCATTAAAAATGAGTTTTTGATTTTACGACAAATTAAAAGATTTTCTTTTTAATGTGTTACCATAGTTAAAAAATAAGATAACTTTACGCGTGTTTAGAATTCATTTATTAATTTAATTAATTATGATTTAGATTATTGAATTATTTTTAAAGATTAATATTTAGTTAATTTTTGGCTAATACCATAAGAAGTTGTGCACAAACGTAAGCAAAGAAACCCGTGCTATGTAAATAGCCTACGTTAACAATCAAGCTAGAAACTTTTCAGTTACTAGTAACGAGTATGGAATGGTGGATTAATTGGTTGACAAGATAAGTGATGTAGGAGTATTAGTTTAATGGAAAAGACAAACTGAACAGATTGATAAAATACAGTCTAGAATGATCTAGTTGGTTCAGACCTCGTTTCTAGAAATTGTTCAAATCCAGGTCTTAATTGTCTTCATATATTTATTTTTCTTTGCCTAATTGATTAATTCTTGGTTTTAAATTGATTAATTGGTTTCTATTATAATAGTCTATTTAAAAAGAGAAGTAAATTTTTATATAAAAAGAAAAAAGAAAGTGTAATAAAACAAAAGAGGAATATATTCTCATATTTTCTCTTTCCAAATTTATTTTGTTTTGTTTCTCTTAAATGAAATAATTAATCAGTTTTCGGTTGAATAATCAAAATATTGTGTAAATTTTGTTTACTCAATTAATCAATTAATCAAAACATGTCCTAGTAACGAAAGTCCTAAACCAATGGGACCACTGAACACACTCTGTATACATTCTTATCTGTTTCTTTTTATGTATCATATTAGTCCTAATTTTATACTAATTACAACCTATAAGTATGCAAATCAATGCTCCTACAACACAAAATATTGTAATAATTTTTATTATACAAAAATTGATTGTCATCAAAGTCTGTGCTTCAATTTCTGGACAATTTTCTGCAGGCAAAATCATTCTTCAATCGCCATCAGAAGATTCCTGTCCGATGTCCCAACTATAGTGCCGGATTACACGCGTTCCATTTTGGATAGAATTCTACCGCAGACATAGGAATTGGTGGGTTGGAGGTGAGGCAGAAGATCTACATCTCAAAATGCTGGCGCAACGGAGTTCTTTACGCACACAAACAAGAGTTACTGTTTGCGTCGGTTTCGAAAAAAATTTAAAGTTTAGGCGCGCCATTCGATTACTGACCGTCAACAGGGAATCATAATCTAAAAGTACATAGTAAATAGTAAAATAGTACATCATAACAGTTTGACGGTTTAGGTTCGAGTGATGCTGTGCTCACACACAGACTAATACACTGCTTGTGTAGCTTGAATAAAAGTCTAGGGTATAAATATGCCTCGTATAATTGGTTTGGTTGATTTCTACCCAAAACTTGAGGGTAGATTTGTACCGCGTGTAATCCGGCACATAGAGGTGAAAATTCCAATTCGACAACAGCTATTATTGACATATATGATGGTATCATCAGTCGCATTTTATTATAGTTATAAAAACCGTTTGTAGAACTACGTTCGGTACACTTTATATGTGTATTACAGTTCTATATTAAACGCTGATAACATGGTTATTAAATTGGACTAACTAGCCCTGGCACACGTACAAATGATCAGATTCGAACGTCGTTTGGGGTTGCTCAATTGACTACTCTCCACTACATGTTATCACCAGGGCTAGCTGTCCCTCTTTTTTTACAGGCAGAACATACCTGCGATCCTGCTGCGATCCTGGCTATATGTATGATATGGGTGTTTATCTTGTGTCATATAACCGAACAGGATGTTTTCGTTCCACACGTTATTATTGAAAACTATCTTTAGCGATGAAGAGCATTTTTCCTGGGTATTTCTCGGTTTTGTGATCAAAATTGGTCACCAAGATCGTGTGATTTGAGACTATTGGTTTTCTGTCTCTGAGGTTATATGAAAGAAAATGTGTATATGCCAATAGCCTACAAACGATTCCAGTACTAACGAGAGAATTGGGTAAAAATGAGTCGCAATTATGTAAAAATGTTGCAAAAAGAATTTAAACTTTTAAAGCTAGCCATGATGACCATTTGGCTAAAATTATATTTAACGTTTACTGGCAACATGTCCAGTTTAAATTGAAATTTCAACCTCTAGTTGGGACACATTTTATAACTAGAACATAAAAGAAACATCTTATTAAAAAGGACATCTTCTTAGTTATGTATTTTCTTTGGTATACGTTTTAGGATTATGATCCATACTATCAACTTTTACAAAATTGTGAACTTCCCTTTCTTCTAGCACTCATACCGAATTGGTCTTTCTCATTGAATATCTGTCTTCATATCAAATTGCGAGCTGTCAAATATCAACTGAGCCATATCTTATTAAATTGATGAAGATTCTCAGTCCAAATCTTCACTAACTTAACATATTTTTGAGAACATCACTTAATTTAGTAATTCCTTGTTAAAAAAAAGAAAAAATGTCAATCATTCAATTTCAGTTACTGGTAATTTTCAGCGATATTCTATTCCTTCTGAAATACAGTCATAAAATATGTACTAAGTACATCTCAATGGTAACCATGGACTGTAATATTCTCACTCAAACTCACCCAATTAATTTTTTGGACAGAATTAAATATTCTATCTTTTATCTTGTAAAATGGAAAACTGAAGGTATATATAGTGTCGTATAGGAACGACGTTGTTTTGGAAAATAACATCTGTAAACCAATTTCAAATAAGAAGAAGGAGTGAAATTCTTGGCAAACTCCTAATTTTCATTGTGGGCGAGATGTGAAGCATATTTTGTGATTTTCAACTTTTTATTTAAGGGGTTAGGTTGCTTTGTATTTTCTTAGAATTTCACCCTGTTTGGCTCTACTTGAGCAGAACATGTTGCAAATGAAATGACGAGTTGCAGGAAGAGTATGTCAGTCGCACTGCCTGACTAACAACTATGTTGGAAGTAAAATAACTAACGTGAAAGAAGGACCTAAAAAAACTTATCACGTGAGATAAGTAAGCACATTCCTGGATCAATTCGTTGGTGGTTTTGTTCCCAATGGAAACATTTTTCCTGCTTCACATCAAGTGGTGAATAAAATGCACCTAATTATAGTAATAGAGAAGTTCAATCTCTAAAAAATGCCAAAATTACAGCATTTTAAATTTGGTAAGATCCGACCACTGAGGATGGAGATAAATTAAGCTAAGTTTTTCACTAACAAATCAATTATTTGTCTGATCCAGCCATCATTTGCATTTTGGTAGTGAATCCTATCAGTCGAAAAGGCAGGTTTGAATATTTTTTATTTTCGATCTCTAGAGTTGTCAAAATCACACATACGATGCCACCAATTTTCGATATAGTGCTTTACGAGAAACCTTTTAAGTTGGTGTTTTTTAACTACTTCCAACTACTCCGATGATATGAAATTGTACGTAAAGATGACCCAGTCCTTCAATTCTAACTCCAGGTGACGTGGTATCGTAAAAATAACCTGACACTCAACACGGATAAGTGAAGGATTATCACCGTTTCTCGTAAACGTAATAACTCTTACTGCAATTATTATATTGACTACGTTCCTCTACATAGAGTTAATTGTATTACTGACTTGGGAGTTACTTGCGATAGTGGGCCTAACTTGAGACCTCACTTTGACTCCTTGGTTGTATAAAGCCAATTCAACTCTGGACTATATTAAGCAGTAGTCCAAGTAGTTTTCTGTCACTAATCCCCCTATTCTGAGCGCAGTCATAACAAGTTCTGTCTGTCATAACATCGCGTCATAACTTTTTTTAAAGACTAATTTGTATTCTGTCGCACTAATAACTTACAACTGTCATAAAAAAATATCACAAGTTGTGACCGAAAATATTTTGCATCACAACGTGTTTTATGAGTGATTTAATTGATAAATGTGGACTAATTTACACCATTTTTTTAAACACACAAATAACTTTGCACCTATAGACAAATTTCAAACCTTTAGAAAAATCTTTGAGAGTATTTCTCAAATAACTATGACAACTCGCTCAAATTATAACAGTTTAAACTGTTATAAATAATTATGACTCATGTGCTTATGTCATAATTGTAATCATAAAATTTTGTAGAACTACGTCCGGTACACTTTATATATGTATCATAATTCAACATTAAATACTGATAATATGGTTATTAACTTGGACTAATCAGCCTTGGCGCCCGTACAAACGATCAGAATCGAACGTCGTCTGCGATTGCTCAATTGAGACTGCTCTGCATTAACTGTTCGACCACCATAGCAGCCCCTCTCCTTTTAGAGGCATATAATCGAACAGGATCTTTTCGTTCTACTAATTGGACTTGTAAATTTGTTATGACTAAAAATTAGTCACAACGGCAGAATATCGCTGTTAGTCACATTAACCTTTTTTGAATTTTGATATATTTTTGTCATACCCGTGTAGCCTTACCCCTTAAATAATTTTTCGCCGCGTATAATAAAATAACAATTGCACAAAATGAATGAATAATTGACTAAAAAAGAAGCAAAATCATATAAAACAAAAAGTTTAACTTCTTCTTGGTAATAATATAAATATTTATAAATCTAAAAAACCGTGGATGTTTGTTTTCTTAGAGATCCTTAAAGACACTATTCTATTTGCGTTTCAATGGAGTTTCCTTGCAAAATAGCAACAGCTGACCGTAATGTAATAATTGTGTCTCTTGTTTGTAATTACTTTCCAAGCTGAAAAATCTTTTATTTTTCTTTGCAAAAGTAAATAATTACAAAAAAAAGGGAATAAATAGTACACTTTTTGGGATAGGAAATTACCCTTTTTTTTCTATGGAAAACATAAAAATATTAAGAAAGTTTTTCTCCAAGCATAAGACGAACTTTTTAAGACACAATTTTGACTTTCACCTCTCATTTTCTTGTGATCTATTGTTAATGTTTTTTTTTTTTTAATGAAAAAAGTTGTTCGGAAAAGTTTCTCATGAAAACATTCTAATATTTAATAGTCTGCGAAAAAAAGAGGACTTTATAATCGCGTATACTTGTATTTACAAAAAAAGAAAAGCAATGTCCAAATTCCATTCTAACATTAAGTCATCATCATTTTAGTTCTTATATATTTCTTCTTCCAACGAAAAACATAATCTAAATGATCTTTTAATTGGTTAATGAATAACATAGTACTGGAATGATATTATTTATAACTTCAATTTTCCAATTCATTTTCAAGGAAAATTAGAACGGAAATATTTGAAAGAATTCCATACTTTTTGGCCTGTATACAAATTTTCGGGGGTTTACTCATCTATAAATACTTTTATACGTACTTTCTTCTATAAAGAAAGATTTAAATATTTTGTACACACAGGAACTTCTTCATTAGAAAGTTTGAATTCACATAATTTGTAGTATTAAAAATTAAAAACTGGATTATATAGTCTTAAATTAGTTAAGAATAAAAGATTAGGACTGTCACAGTCACAGAAATTTATCTGTTACAAAATTAAAATGCTTAAAAGAATTTCCGTCAAATGTCATATTAGACTTTTTGTACTATCATAACTCGAAAAAATTGTTCGAAATGCTTCAAAATTTATATAGATCTGAAAAGGGGATAGCTTGACCTATAAGTCAGCCAAATTTTATCAAAATCAGAAAATATGTTTTTGAGAAAATGACAGAAAAAGATTGACTACCAACAAACGTCATACTCCACTTTTTGTAACATCATAAATCCAAAGACTTGTTTCAAATGCTTTAATATTTATATAGGTGTAAAAAGGGGATAACTTGATCTATTAGTAAACCAAATTTTATCAAAATCAGAAAATATGCTTTTGAGAAAATGTCAAAAGAGAACGAAAGTGCTTCAAAAAACACCCGACAAATGTCAAACTACACTTTTTGTACTATCATAACTCGAAAAATTTGTTCCAAGTCTTTCTATATTTACATAGATATGGAAAGGGGATAATTTGGTCTACTATGTAGCCAAATTTTATCAAAATCAGAAAATACGCTTTTGAGAAAATGTCAGAAAAGCATCAAAGTGCTTACAACAACTCCCGACAAATGTCATATTACACTTTTTGTACTATCATAAGTCCAAAGACTTGTTCTAAATGATTTAATATTTATATAGATATGGAAAGGAGATAACCTGATCTATTAGTATACCAAATTTTATCAAAATCAGAAAATATGCTTTTGAGAAAATGTCAGAAAAGCAGCAAAGTTCTGGAAAGGACTACCGACAAATGTTATACTACACTTTTTGTACTACCATAACTCGAAAAATTTGTTTGAAATGTTTCAAAATTTATATGCATATGGAAAGAGGATAGCTTGGCCTACTAATCAGCCAAATTTTATCAAAATAAGAGAAGTCGTTTTTGAGAAAATGTAAAAGGGAACAAAAGTGCTCGAAATGACTTCCGCCAAATTCCATACTAAACTTTTTGTACTATCATAACTTGAAAAACTTGTTCGAAATGTTTCAATATTTACATAGATATGAAAAGGGAATAACTTGACCTAAAAGTTAGCCAAATTTTATCAAAATCAGAAAATAAGCTTTGGAGAAAATGTCAAAAAAGAACGAAAGTGCCTGAAGGGACTTCTGCCAAATGTCATACTGCACTTTTTGTACTATCATAACTGAAAAAATTTGTTCCAAATGCTTCCATATTTTTGTAGATATAGAAGGCAGATAATCTGACCTATAAGTCAGCCAAATTTTATCAGAATCAGAAAATATGCTTTTGAGATAATGTCAAAAGAGAAGTGGTTGATGACAAATGTCATACAACACTTTTTGTACTATCATAACTCAAAAAACCTGCCCCAAATTCTTTTTAAATTTCTATATATGTAGGAAGGGGATAAGCTAACCTATTAGTCAGTCAAATTTTATCAAAATCAGACGACATGTTTTTGAGAAAATGCCAGAACTTAAAGTACTTATTATTTTAAATCAAAATTTCGTTATAATTAATATCTAGTTGAAAACAGCCATAACTCATCCTTCAACAGCATATTTACCATTTAATATCATATTTCCTGTATTTGTTTAAATGAAACTCACCGAAAATAATATTTATCATTCTGATTCAATGTGTATAATATTCTCTCACATATGGCCGGGCGCATATATTATCTAGACTTTCTGTCCCCAAATTAATTTCAGTTTTTTTTTTACATACAAAAGCCGCCATATAGATGTACATACCTATATATATAGAGAGACGGGGATACAAGAATAAAATCCCAACCAAAGTTCCATTGTCATAAACGCGATTATCTCTAAAAGCGTAGAACCACCATCCTCAGCTGGAACAATTTATGATTTTCAAACAAAATAAAATATTTTAAAAGCTATATCTCCAACCACCCCCATCCTCAAATATACATACTACTATTGTGTGTATGGAGAGGCTTATATTTTCTTCCCCGGGTTTGATTTTAGTGGCGGCATTGTTAGTCCTTGAGTGGCCTTTTTAGAGATTTATAACTTTATAGAATAAATTGTACAACTAAGTTAATAAACTATTTGAATAATGAAATTGTTCATTTTTTTTGAAATATTATGTATAAGTCCATTCCTTTTGCCTCGACATATATAGAGAATGTACAGTAACTGATCAGCGAATTAGGATCATCATCTTTCTATTCGTTCCTTTGTACAATACTTGCATTGTTTCTATCCACATTTGTTCCTTGAAATGTGGAACAAATTTGGATGTAATATCAAAAATCATGAGAGTTTCCAACTTGAATTCTGGTTTGGGCACGTCTGCAAGCGACACCTCATTAATAGAATTTGTTAAAAAGACTCTGTGTGATGTAACAATCTTTTTGCAAATACAATTAAAAAGGAGCCAGCTTTATTCACAAAGTATCAACTTCGGTTTACTGAATATAAAATGCGGATCCATATTGTCCTCAACAAAAATAAGTTTGATATTATGCTATTTATGAGACTTCGAATATGGACGCATTTATGCACATATGGTCTTGTCGCCTATTGAGCTGGCTTAAGCATATCCCATTGCCTAACCTTTCTTGTTCTTAAATTCATATCTGCTAATAGATTAATGTTCACTATACTGGCTCAAAAAGTAATTACGTTGTGTTGTTCTTGACACAATAAAGGCTTTGATAGAATTTAATTGGCGTTTAGGGGACACGAGAGATTGCTCAGAATTTTAAAATATTGAAAACCATATTTTGGTAAATCGCAAAAGTGCTGTTTTGTGTGTCATCATGATAAAGCTGAACCATAAATAAGTTTTGAGATATTCACCAGTCCTGATCTTACAGCATCAGACTAGAATATGTTTCAGAACTTTTTTAATGGTGTAGTTTAAAAAAAAAAAGAGTGTGAAAATGACATGTCTCGATGGTTTTCGACCAGAAAATCCAGAAGTTTTAAAATTATGGAATAATGGCTCTGCTAGAAAAATGGCGAAAGATCATAGATCAATCAAAATTGACAAAATTTAATATAATACAAAATTTGGTTCTCTTTTCATTTACACAGACCTATTCGTGTATGTTTATGCGCAGGCCGAACCGGTACGTTTGGGCGAAAAAAATCCACGCATGAACTTGGACCGTACCGGACTAATTTAGTCTACTAGTTTGGACAGAAGAAATTAAATCGAACTAGGATGGTGTTGCCGCATAATCTAACCAAACTGGTTCAGTCAGCGTACAAACGTGGTGATTGACTCATCCACTAGATACAAGGAGGTTTCCAAAGTAAACAGGACTTTAAAAAAAAAAACAGAACAAATGGTTTTTTCGGCAAAATCAATTGATTTTATTCAAAATAGTCTCCTTCTGCTTCAATACAGCTTTTTGCACGGTCCAAAAGCATGTCGAACGAGTGTTTTAGCTCGTTGGCCTGTATGGCCGCCAGTATGCCGGTGCAAGCCTTTTGAATGGCCTCTACGTCTGCATAACGCTTTCCTTTCATCGGCAAATGCATTTTTCCGAAAAGGTAGAAGTCGCACGGTGCCATATCCGGTGAATACGGGGAGTGGTTGATGGTTAAAATGTGATTTTTGGTGAGATAATCGGTCACAAGCGTCGATCGATGAGACGGCGCATTATCGTGCAACAAACGCCAACTTCCATCTTCGCGATATTCGGGCCGAACACATCGAATACGGCGCACCAAACGCTTCAAAACTCCTAGGTAGAATACCGCATTAACGTTTTGACCGGGTGGAACAAATTCTTTGTGAACAATACCCTTGGAATCATAAAAACAAATCAGCATTGTCTTCACTTTTGACTTCTCCAGGCGCGATTTTTTGGGTTTCGGCTCGTCCGGCGCCTTCCATTCAGCACTCTGGCGTTTCGTTTCGGGATCATATTGAAAACACCACGTTTCGTCACCAGTCACAATGTTATAAAGGAAGTTTTTGTCCTTTTGACCTCTTTAATGATGTCCTTCGAATGTTGAATTCTGAGCAATTTTTGCTCATTTTCGCACCGATGACACAAACATACTGACACTTAAAACGCAATAACTTCACTTTCAATAGATGAAATGTAATGAAATTCTCACAGGAAGTCGATAAAGGATAGCAGATTCTAACGCACCAGTCGACATATAAATGGCGCCACTAGGGGCGCTAGATTCAAAAAGTCCTGTTTACTTTGGAAACCTTCTTGCATTCTATATACAAATGGCAATGGGCGATGGTGATCCTAATTTCCAGCACATCAACTGTATCTTTTCTTGATTAATCGTTTATTTATTTCTGTAGAAGACGGTTATTTTTTTTCTATACCTTTTTTATAATTAATTATTATTAGAAATGTAGTTTCTTCTGAAAAGTACAAATATTGAATACTAAAGAAGAGTCTTATGTTGTACCATTAACATAGGAAATTCAACCAATCGATAGCCATATCTACATGATATTGGTTAATTGACCAAATTGGAAAAAATTCTCTCAAAAGCCATAATAAAAACACGACAATTCCATTTGGACTATAGAAAAAGTTTCTGTACAGAACAAGCACTCTTCTAGCTGGACAAAAAGTTTCAATTATTGAGTTTTTAATTAAATAGAAATTAACTTTTTTGTATGCCAATTAAATGTTAAATGAAATTTGAAATTCTATTTAGTTACATCGAGTTCAAAATCGTTGGATTGTCCACCAATTATATTGAAATGGAAACAAAATTAGGATCTTCCCATTTGCTAGTTTAAGGTACTTGCAAGTAGAAAGGTAAAAAAACAGTTGATGAAAAATACTCTTAAGAGTAGCCATTCCAGAACATCTCCTCCAGGCCTATTTCCCTAAAGAATTTTAGTATCCGGAGTGGGTTAAGAGATTGTATCTCACTTGAGGAGAATCAGTATGCCCCCAGATGTTTCCTCCTCCTGCGGAGTAGTGTTTTACAGTCGGAGAGAATATCCATTGGGGGTCTCTTCGTCTCCATCGCAGAATCTGTAGGTGCTATCTAGTTCAAGTCCTTACTTTAACGTAGAATCGACTAGCTCTCACTTGTCATTATTGTTTATAGGTCTATTTTATTTGCCACTTACTCTGGGATAGAGCAAATTTTTGCATTAAAAACAAAAACAACAAAAGAGCAAATCCTACACTACTTTCAGAGCAGGTTTAAACTATTGCGCCCGAATAAGTTCAGTTTTCTACCATAAAAAGTGTATTAGCTAAAGCAGCGCTTCAAACATTTGAATTAAAGCTTTCTCCTACTCCTGCTCGTTTTATTTGCCACTTACCCTGCTCCGGGGTAGGGTATGGCAAATAAAACAGACCTAATGTAACAAAGTTTTTGGTACTGTTTGAATTTTTTATAAGACTTTGGCATGTAAGAGGTTGTCGTTTCACGTCAACAATTCAACATCATTCTACTTGCAATCTATTCCAGGATAACAGTCAATGTTATCCTTAATACATTCACTTATGTGATGTGGGCAAGTGGAAAGCTACTATTGTATAGAATTCAATAATAAATTTACGGTATAAATGGTAATAGAGAATATAGGCAAATAGGCTTCCTAATTAGGTGACATTTGGTACTATTACTGGTCGAAAATTTGGCTTTTCCTATTTTAAATTTGTATACTATTTTGAAATGGCGAAACGATACCCTTAGTGGCTTTGATCTTAGATTTATTAGATAAACGCCATCTAAGTGTTTCTAAGAATATTATTAGCAGACTATTAGTTACCATACTTCAAGTACTTGCAAGTACAAGGGAAAAATATCTGATGAAATATCAGCTTGCTACTTGAACAAATTCTTAAAAGTAGTTACCAGTAGTTGTTCGGGGAAGTGACCTAACCAACCTTTTTAGGAGGAGGTACAATGGGCCAGTTAGACCTACGTGCGGGCCCCTCCAATACAATACAATACAATACAAACTAGTTGGGTGAAGTTTTCCTGCTAGGTGTATCTGGTATGGGATTTCCCCATTTAGGAGGTTATCATTAAATGTCGCGGTATTTTATTTTGCTTAAATGTCTCTAAAATTTAACGCTTTATGTTTCTTCAAGTACATATTGTACTTACAAATACTTCAAGTAGCTATGGTCAACAGCCAGACCAGTTAAAGATTTTCTGTAGCCCTCTGAAATGTGCAGTTGACTACATATTAGATTACTTTCTTCAAACTTGCACAGTTTGTATGTTGCACCGATTGCTAGTTAGTTTTATTATTATTATTCTTGTACTGCAACCTTTAAGATATATTGGACCCCCTCTTCTTTAGTGCAGTAGTAAGGTTAACTTCCTATTCTACAGCACCTCCTCTAGGCCTATTCTCTTAGGAATTTTAGTATCCGGAGTGGGTTAGGAAGAAGCAGTATGCCGCCAAATATTTCCTTCTCCTACGGAGTAGTGCCTTACAATCGAAGAGAATATGCATTCGGGTCTCCTCGTTCCACTCGCATAATCTGCAGGTGATATCTCTCGGTTAGGTAAATTTTGTATATTTTTAATACTGATGAAAACGAGACGGATGCCAGATGAGAGGTCTGAACTGTAGTAGTGCGGAAGTGGAGAAGTGTAGCCATATGGGCTGGGTGAGACCACAGCACAATGAGGTATTTAACGGCATTACCGGGAAAGTTACATAGTGCGAAGGCCGGAATAGAGAAGAGTTGATACAATTGACGTAATCGAACGTAAGGCAGGTTAAGTAAATTTCCCACCAAATTCTGATAGACACGGGACGGATGCGGGATGAGAGGAGTGAACTGTAGTGGTCCAGAAGTAGTGGGGAATCGTACCGGGATGAGTGGAGTTGGATGAGAGTACAATGAGGTATTCAATGACATTATCGGGAAAGTTGCATAGCGCTAAGGCGAGAGAAAAGGGTGTAAATTCGCTGGCATGATTTTATTTGGTAATTTTTTTTCCATTTAAATAAGCTTTTGATTAATTCACTTATATTTACTTTAAAGTGGAAAATAACACGAAAAAAACTTGGAGTTTTTTTACGTACATATTCTAAAAGCTTAATTAAATGTCAACTTATTTAATTAGAAATAGCTACTCAATAATAATGGAACTACTTATATTTTCTGTACAAATTCGTAATGAACTTATTTAATTTGTTTTATATGAAAAAGCTTACAAAATTTATTAATTTATTAATATAAACATAAAGTGATGCCCTATGGTAGAAATGGGAGAGAAAAATTGTGAAAACTAACAATATATCAAGGTTTTTCTTCATAACTTTGTTTGCCCTTGTCAAAATTTTCTCTAATTTGTAAGTAACTGAGACCCTGACAGCATAAGTCTAATTTGCAAATTTCATTCAAATCGGTGCATTAGTTCTGAAAATACATCAAAAAAACTTTCTGAACAGGGTTATTTCTTCCTACAACTACTTCTTTCTCCACTATCCTTAGACCGATATCACTGAAATTTACAATGGTATGGTCTATTAATGTAGTCAACCAATATAATTAATTTAAACAAAATTGCTTTACCAATTTTCCAATTAAACCCGAAAAACTATATAAAAAGAAACGACAAAACTTTATGGTCGCCCCTGTTTTTCCTTAATAACTTCGCTGCCCCTCAGTCGATTTTGCTGAAATGCAATACCAAAACCACTATAGCAATAACCAAGTAGTATTCTAAATTTCATCCAAATTGGATAACGCGTTTTTAAGTTATTTTGTCAACGGACGGACGGTAGTACCAAACATGGAGCATTAATATAGGGAATTTTTTTCAGAATTTTGGCTCATTTTCAAAACCCAATTACCCCAATTTGTTCTGCCAGAATTTCACAATTTTTTTTTTCTAAGTATTCTATAAGATGTCACCTTTTCAGCGCACTATAACATAACTTGATAGGATTAGAACTACTAAAGTTATACGACTCTAAAGCCATCTATTGGAAAAAAACGCCACGAACTTTCTACTTAACTCAATATTTCAAGGTTTTTTTCTCCATAACTTCCTTTCTACATTCTCAAATTGGCTTAAATTCACAGGTGTGCTCGACTCTAATAGCATAAACACGTTTTGTAAATTTGATTGAAATCGGTATATAACTTTTTAAAATACATTGGAAAAACTTTATGAACAGGCTTATTTTAGGCTACAACTATTTCTTTCTCCAGTATCCTTAGACCGATTTGACTGAAAATTAACTCGGTATCGTCTATTTATGCATTCAACCTATATAATTTATTTGAACAAAATCGGGTCACAAATTTTCCAATTACATCCGAAAAACCATAACGAAAAAAACGACAAAATTTTCTGGTCACCCTGGTTTTTCCTTTATAACTTGGCCCGATCGATTTTGCTCAAATGCAATACCAAACCAAGTTAAGGAATAACTAACTCATATTATAAATTTCATCAAAATCGGATAAGTTATCTTGAGTTATCTTGTCTACGGACGGACGGACGGACGGACGGACAGACGGACGGACATGCATAAATCGATATAACTTTTCCCTACACAACCATACCCTTGAAATTTTTCTGCGGTGATTATTTCTATGCGTTACACACTTAGTGACAAAACTAACATACCCTCCTCTGGTAGTACCTACCATAGGGCATAAAAACGAACTTCAGTAGTGAATGACCTGATAGATCAATCAAATGAATTAAAAGGAGGAAAAATTTCATATTTATTTAATTGATAAACGTGAAATGATTCGCGAACAAATATATTTGTAATCATTTTTATTAATAAATATAGAAAATATTTTGATAAAAATATGTTTTGTTTGAACAAGCTTGAGAATTATTCTTCCATGTTTTAGTGTCATGCAAATATTTGGATAATCCATAATCGTGTCCGCGTAGAGGCGATAAGAACATATTTTCTATTGAAACAACCCAAATTATCATCAAATGAATCATCAAAAATAGTTTTATTATTATTGGAAATCGAGTTAAGCGAGTTAATGATAACTTTATTTATTTGGAGGGTTAGGAACTTTTATATTGATTTGAACATATTTGGTAAATTAAGTCAAGAAAAATTAGGGTATTTTCGCACCCTAACGTAGAAATGGTAATGCACTTATATGCTGCCAACCATAAGGTGGGTTGAGACTGTCTGTTTTGTCATATGTCTTCTCATAAGTCAACCATCATAGCATAAACAATTGGTATGTGAAGAGTCGCAAGAGCGAAGAGTCGTGATTGACCCAAAATTTGAACCCACCGGTATGGATACATGTGATTTCAAAAGTGGTCGAGAAATCAAGTAAATAGAAACCCCATAAACCATCCAAAGAGATTCAAAGCCTTAATCAACACAAACAGGAAGAATATGAGAGTATTGACAGGAATACTAACAGGACCTAAAAAAAACTAGGACTTGCACTAGACAGTAGCTGCAGATTCTGCGAGGGTGAAGAAGAGACTCCAATGCACATTCTCTCTGAATGCGAATCATTATTCTCCAAAAAAAGGAAATAACTCGGAGGAATACTACCTCCCCGCAAATGAGATACAATCTCTTGATCCACTCCGGATAGTTAAATTCCTACGAGCAATAGGTTTGGAGTAGGTGCTTTAGAATGGGATCCTAGCCAAACGACTGCACCGAAGAAAAGGGGGTACAATAGATATTAAGGTCCGCAGTACGAGAATACCCTATTATATAGCGTGATTCATTCTTTACTCTTTTTTTTAAATAAAAATAAAACACTTAGAATTGAATGCAAATATCAAATCTTTATTATCAACTTTAAGCACATAGTATGGCAATTAATGTTTGAAAATAATTTCCTTCAAATGTTAGCCGGCACTACGTTTCAGCTCGGCCAGTCTGGTGGTCCAATTTTCGATCACTCTCTCAAGCATTTCGACTGGAATCTCATGAATGACACGTGTAACGTTCGCTTCCAATGATTCAATTGTCACTGGTTTATCGGCAAAGACTTTTGACTTTAAATAGCCCCAAAGAAAAAAGTCCAAAGGTGTGATATCGCACGATCTTGGTGGCCAATTCACTGAGCCAAAACGTGAAATTAATTGCTCACCGAAATGATTTTGCAATAAATCTATTGTAACACGGGCTGTATGGCTCGTAGCACCGTCTTGTTGAAACAAAATATTGTCGAGACCACGGGCTTCAATTTCAGATACCAAAAAGTCCATTATCGTGGCACGATAGCTCTCACCATTGACGGTAACGTGGCCGCCGGCCGCATTTTTGAAGAAATAAGGACCGATGATGCCCCCGGCCCATAAACCACACCAAACTGTTGTTTTCAATGGATGTAATGGTAGCTCTTGTAACTCCTGTGGATGCTCATCATCCCAAATACGGCAATTTTGCTTATTAACGTAGCCATTAAGCCAGAAATGAGCCTCATCACTGAACAAAATTTGGCTTGAAAATTCCGGATTTTCTTCGATGCGTTCAAGCGCCCATTTGTAAACGTTGCTCAGATGTAAGTCTTGACATGATGAATTGCCATACAATACTGAACAAAAATGACAAATCAAAATGACACTAGTCACGCGTGATCTGTCAAAAAAACCCTATTGAGAAAAAAGTAAGGTTTGAATCACACGTTATAATCTAATCTAATCTAACCACGCATTTGGTCTATTCAGCCTGAACTTGACCAAGATATATACACAATTTTGACCAGATTTGGATTGTTTCTGTACATCCGATCTTCAATTAACATGAAATAACCGCTCCATAGATTTGGGTGTTGTGACATTTGGAATTAATTGAGTATTATATCGGATTGGATACAAAAAATTCTGTTTCGCTTCAATTGCATACTATACTTAATATTATAATTTCTAAGAGAGCATTGGCCTGGAGTTTCAACTAGACATGTACACCCTGCGAATATGTCAAGATTGTGGTCGGTACGATTTACAAGATTGAGAGTTGGATATACGCCCAGCACGATTAGTTATCTATTTAATCAAACACGTCCTCCATTGTGCATAGTCTGTAATGTCGTGCTTTATATAAGGCATTTTTTCTCGTTTGTCCACTGTCCATGAATTGGGCGCAATCAAAAAATGTATCGATTATGTCTTTGTTGTCCCCTACAGAAGAAAACGCGAATCTCATTAAAGAGTTGCTCACAATTCATGGTTTGTGGGAAGTTCCCTTTTATGGTTCTTAATCTGCGTTGTAATGGAATTTAATGCGATCGATCCTGTTGGGTGAATGCTCCTAGCGATGGCTTTTAGTTGAACTGAAGACGCATAGATGGTGTGTCTTCTGGGGATCGCATTTTATACTGCTTAAATAGATTTAATTTAGAATTATGTTAGCTATAATTGGAATATCAAATGGAGGAAAGGTTTTCCATCTCTGTTATAGAATAATATTGATTACCTTGTTCTATTACTGTCTAATATTAAATACTATACAATTGAATAGTGGTCAACATAGTTATACAAAATTTATGATATCCTATATGTCAATTATGTCAATTCAGGGCGGAACTTACATAAATTTGGACAATATTTTTGGCACTATATTAATATAGGTAATTATTAAAATAATTCTAATGTAAACAAGGATAATAATACTAGGACAAACAACGTATTAAATCTAGAATAGAATTATTATGGTAATACCATATAATACAATAATTAGGAATACATAATGGAAGTCTAGTTAAAAAGAACTATGAATTTGATGTAATAAAGTTGTAATAATTAAATAGTAAAAAGCTTTAACGATGATTATGATGCTAATGATGATAAGGATCGATTAAGTTTAGTGGCAATACATAGTATACTTGTCCAAGCGGACTCTTAATAAAACCACAGAGAAAGGAACAGAGGAACCAACATGTATCCATTTTTTTTTGTTCCATATATTTTCCTATCCATGTGTAATAGAAACTGCCACTGACTTTTATCGGAGGAAATAGCTAAATGGGATATAGTCCCCTAAACAAAGTATGTATAATTATAAAGCACCAATCAAAACAAAGTCCAAAAAAATTTTTTTTTTTAGCATAAGTGCAAAAGAGAACGGTCAGTTTCCACAGGGAAAATATATTAAAAAGAGGGAGAAGGAATTTTGTTTAAAAAAGTCATGGCTTTCGAACGTATTCTCTTATACATTTGTTTCTTTCAAATATAATTGCAGAGGTGCGGTAAATATTTGTTGGATTGAAAAGATTGGTTTTTATTCCTGAATTCTCGAACACATAAAATAAAAGTTAACTCTCACTCCCTAAGAAGTGTTAGCTTATTTATGATCGACTGTCATCGTACTGACTATGGAAGGTTTGAGCCTGTTACTAGAATGTTAATAAATGAAAATAACAGCTCTGGACACTTTGACTTCTCGTTGAGCAAAACTGAAGAGTCTGCTGGCTAACGGCTCTGCTGTATCATCGCGAATGCAACCTTTATCGGATAAATCTTTTCCATGTTCTACCGATTGTTGACCATACGTATTTTTAATTTTAACAGAGACTAACATAATATAGTTTTAATTTATCTTATTTTGTGTCAGTTAATGGGGCCGGTGGGTTAAAGATGGCGGTTAGGTGATGGTATTTTTTTGTTTTCTCCTTCCGACTAATTTTACCACTGCCTCACTAATATTGCTCTTATCTCACCTCCTTTCCTGACACACTAATGATGAGATGATAACATATATATTCGATTTATCGTTTATTCGATATGATTATGACTGATACCTGTGCTTGTGTTAAGCATATCTGAAGTGTTCCATCCAGAATGTTGATATGGCTATACAATTTCTAGGCTAGGTGATGTCTTATAGTACAGTAAAAGCGTCTATTTCAAAATGAAAAGAAGCAAGTGAGCTTGATTATAACTTCTTTCCATTCAACGGTCTTAAGTTTCTGGGTGAGTTTAGAAAACAGTTGTTGAAATAATGAACTAAATTTGATGCCCAAGAAAATCAAGAATAAAATATTTAAACGAATAAATCAAAAATAAAGAAAAATTATTAACAATTTTAGTTTCAATCATAATAACAATTTTGTTAGATTATGTAAAATCATAATCATTCATTATTTATATAAAAATTTTATTATTTTATTCACCGTGCCATTTTTTTCTTCTTCTTCTGGTTTTCTTTAAACGAAGTACGAAGTAATATTACTACATCATAAACATCCATCCATCCATCCAACATGAAACACATTTTTTTTTTGGGGAGGCATAACGTACGCCTTGATATACTGGTGAGGTATAGTACGTACCCTTTAAGTTGGCTTCAGACCATTTTGGCACGATGTACAAGGATTAGATTTTATCTTACTTGGAAAGACATCCAGACTATCGCAGATTTAAGGATTACAAATAAGTACGTCTCGATAAAATTGGTGGAATTCATAGATAAAAACTAGCCGAACAAGTAAAGTACACTTTTTATGTAGAAAACATCTAATGTGCGCCTAATGTCAAATAAGTTCAGGTTACGTTTTCTTATTGAAAATATGAAACACAATGACAAGTCTAATCTCTGGTCACGGCAATTTATTCTATACAGTTTTCATCTATCTTCTATTCGACTACGGTTACTCAACATGAATGAAAGAATACAAGATTACACCGTGCACATGTCAGCCATTTTGAATATTTATTTTCCTAATTTTATGACATCACATGTGATCCGATTTCATTCTTATATAATCGTACAAACAATATATTTCGGGTCTTGAATGACGTAGTTTCGCAGAAAAAACCAATATGAAATATAAATTGGCGAAATTGTGTATTCTTTCATTCATGGTTTGTCAAGATATGTAAATTTTGACTAAACTGGTCAGTTTTAACTTGTTCTTATACTATATGATACACTACCATTCAAATACCAATCACATCTACCCTATTTCATGCAAGATGTTATGATATAGCATAAGAAAAAAACCATGATGTTTATGGTGTATTTGTTATCTTCAGTTTCTGTGTGTTAATACCTGGCCTCCTCCAGAACGTACGAGACTTGTTAAACTGGGTGTATGTACTCTCAAGGGCAAGAAACTCGACTTAACAATTATGTTGTTCTTAATCAAACTAAGAAATCGGTTCACGGAAGGGATCTAGTCTATACTAAACATAACATGGGAGAGATTAAATGGGCACAGTATAGGGCTACTTAACATTGAACATCTTGTACTCACAGAAGTCTGTCCGAAGACAGGTTTAAAACATAGAAGTGTAAGAATTAAAAATAGGATACAACTGAATTTGATAAAACAATTGAGAGGTTTGACAAAAACAGTTGTAATAATTTGAATAATATTGTTGTTAGTAGAGGAAAAGGCAAATGAACAGACTAGTAGATATAGTGTAGAATGGTCTGGTTGGTTAAGACCTCGACCTCGCCTCATGAAACTGATGAGACCATGGTTCGAATCCAGGTCTCGGTTCTTCACTTTTTCTCTTCTTTTCTTTGCCTTACAGAAGGTATTAAATAGGCTAAGAGCTAAGAGCTACTTGCTAAACTTGGTTGCGACCTCCTGCACAAACGATGGGATGCAACGGTTTAACACTGAATATCTCGTACTTACGGATTGAATAGGCTAGTATAGAGCTACTTGCTAAAGTTTGTTGCGGCCTCCTCCACAAACGATGGAATACAATGTTCAACATTGAACATCTCGTACTCACGGATTGAATAGGCTTGTATAGCGCTACTTGTTAAAGTCTGTGCAAGCCTCGCCGCAAACAATGGAATACAATGGTTTAAGATTGAACATTTCGTACTCACCGATTGAATAGGTTAGTTAGTATAGAGCTACTTGCTAAAGTTGGTTGCGATCTCCTGCACAAACGATGGAATACAATGCTGAACATTGAATATCGTGTACTACTGACGATGGTCTGTCTAAAGACAGCTTTAGAAGGAGAAAATATATGATAAGAAAATAATCTTTCATCTTTTGTTTTTTTTTTTTCTTCTTTCTTGACGAAGATTATAATAAAACATTGCCGTGAATTTGTTTTCTTCTCGAAATAAATCGACCTACCATCGAGAAAATATTTCATAACCTGGAAAATTTTCTTATCATTTTTTCTCAAGTTTTTCATTTGTCGTTTTTTTTCGCCTGTTTTCTTCCCATTTTTTTTTTCTGCTTTTCATATGTGTAAACTTTAGGCCTTAAAAAGAAAGTCAGGATTTAGTATGATCGTTTTTGGTTGTACTCCTTTTTTTTTTTTTCTGGTTAACTTAAAAACAAGGAAAGTTGCACGAATATACATAATTTTCTTTTATTAAAAAAAAAAAAAAAGGAAGAAAAGGAAAACAATTCAAAGTAAACATATGGGAAAGAAAAACTTGTATGTTGTAAATGTAATTTTTCATTTCGACTTTTTTTTTTTGGCGGAAAACATTGAAGAAAACAAAGCTTTTATCATCGAGAAAATCTTCCCTTTTTTTTCTTGGGAGTTTTTTAGTTGAAGATGTAAAGTAAGAAAAAAAAAAATAAGTGTTTTGTTATTTTCCTTTATGAGCTAATATCCTTGAATTGTAATAAGTTTTTCCCAAAAAAAAAAAAAAAACGAAAGAAAAGAAAAGTTTTTCATATATTTATATGAAAATTCCGCCTTTTTTTCTGGCAATTTTGAATTAAGCGAAAGAATTTATGAAGATTTTTGTTTTTAAGTAATTTTTTATTATTAAAAAATTTTCCAACGAAAAATAATTTTTTAATTCCGCTTTTCCGAAATTATGTAATTTAAGAAAAGCTTTCTTTTATGAAGAAGTAGATATATGGTACACGCCTAGGGAATGCAATATCAATACACGAATATCGAAAATCCTTGTATTTACAGAAATCTCCAATATCATAGGAAGACCAATATCGAACATTGTACAAAACTAACAGAAGAAATTTAGTCCTTGTTTCAGTGACTATATTTCTAGCCCCATCACGAGTTGGACTGGTTATAAATACAAATTGCACAGAAAAGTTTTGGAATACCAGCCCATTTTGTCTGCAAAAAAAGAAGCGGTCGATGATTGTTTACCGGCTGACAAAGAAACTTCCCGGTTTTCATTCTTCTCGTTATTCTCATCCTCAACGGCCGCAAATAAGGAACGTACTTTTATAATGGTGAAACCAGATGCCGTTCAACGTGAACTGGTCGGTAAAATAATTTAACGTTTTGAAACAAAAATGATTCAAATTGGTGGCCATGAAATTCATGTGGTGCCTCAAAGGAATTACTCGAAAAACATTATTCCGATTTGTCATCGAAACCCTGGTCTCGTCAGCTACATGACCTTAATATTGTTAAAATTGGTCGTGTTATGTTGGGCGCCACAAATCCAGCCGATTCAGCACCCGGTACAATTCGTGGTGATTATTATATCCAAGTTAGTCGTAATATTTTGCACGGTTCAGATGCTGTGGAATCAGCCAACAAAGAAATTGTACTCTGGTTTAATGAGAATGAACTTGTCGCATGGACACCAGCTACTGAAACCTGGGTTTATGAATGACTGTCTCATTCGAAACTTTAAACTTAGGGAAGTTTAGACAAATACAAATTAAGGATTACAAAAAGAGAACAATAAAACCAGTGTTATTTCTAGAAATAAGAAATAAATGTCAACATTTCTACATTTTCATATATAAAAAAATGAACCGAAAGTTTATTATAATAAAAAAAAAATACATTGTCCCGATGGCCCAGTCCAAGCCTGGTCCCATGACAAGAAAAAACTGTCTGAAAATATAGACCTCTTTAATAGCACTAAATATGTGAACAGTATTTTCTTTCTATACGTCACTGTGTTTCTTAGTTAATGAAAAACTGCATCCTTCGCGACGAAGGAAAAGCACTGAAAAGGCACTTATGAAAGCTCAAAGTGAAATGATATAATCCAAGAAGAAAGAAAAAAAAATACTATACAAAAAATTACGAAAAGAATAGGAATTTTCCAAGCGAAGGAAAATTCTTAACAATGGCCTTTGATTCTTTGTAAATCAGTTCGCCTATTTAAAACCGAAAAAGAGTCTTTTCAACAGCTGGATTTTTCTCACGGTTGGGCGACAAAAGAATGTGGATACACTTTGTGTTTCCACCAAGCTTTGTTATATAATATATCTAAAACTAAGAATTTTTTACTTAAATTCGAGATTTGTATTAGTTTTCTTTTTGAGAAAGAGAAGCAGTTCCGAGAATAAAACGTTTAAAATTTCAACTTGTTAGATAAAATATTTCGATGAAGGTTGTTCCCATTCCTCCACCTTTTTAAACTACTATAACTCTGGACACTCTTGGCATTTAGACCACGAATTGGGTTCATTTTGCACACTCTGGATTAAGTCCTTAGATTGCGAAATTGGCCAGCCTCCCAGAGATTACAATGAAGCCGAATATCCAACTGGCGTGGATCCCATTTGGTTTGAAAAACCGGTCGCTGAAAGTTTTGTGTCTGCGGTTTTGACAATGACACAGTAAGTGCTCCACTGTTTCTTCCTCTGCATTGAAGGAATCGCAGGAAGAGTCATTTGTCAGAGTCATAGACGCGAAGTGGTAATTAAGTCGGCAATTAGGACACTTATAACGGTCTGAATTTTTAGTTTACTAAGAGCTGGCAATTCTTTCGATCTATTGCTGGGTTGCTTGTTTATTGATACTTTAAGTTTAGATATTTGGAGATCGATTTGTATAAAATCTTAGCAAATTTTGGTGTCAGAAGTGAAGTTATTTCTCATGAATTCTTTGAACATTTCGATGCAATAAAATTGTATGACATAGCTTGGTATTAGAATAAATTCTGAAAATGTCGATGACCAACTGGTAAAACACTAACCTTACGAATTAAAGAGTCTCTTATTTGACTTTAGCTAGAGTCATTTAAAGAATACTTAACTTTTACTATATGAAAATTTGATAGTAGAAATATCCCTGTCGCTAATAACTATGATACAAGTGTTCCATGACCAATGAATGTGACGAAGATATTGGAACTAACCGAAATCAAAGTATAAGGAATCATAAAGAAGAGAAGTTTCCGATCCTTCCCGTATTAATCTTTGTTAGATTTTGATGCATCCTTAAAAATGGATAACCATGTATACTATCGTTTCTTATACTATTAGTCGCGACTTCTGTGGTCACAAAAATCGCGAAAATTAAAGTCAAATACTTGAATTTATATATGTAAAATTCTAAGAAGCTTCCATTTAACATGAATAACCGATATTAGATCTTATAGAAGGAACTTTTAGCATCTTAAAGTGCTTGTCATAAGACCTAATGTAAATTACTTGATGTTAAATAAAAGTTTTTTGAACTTTCCACTCTTTACTAATAATAATAGTAGTTAGGGTGTATAATGTGAACGTCCTTAGTTTAGGAACACATTTAGGTCATCTAGCGACATATGGCTTGTTTCTCTAAATACAGTCTGTTCTATTAAGAATAATATTAAGGAAAATGGGATAATACACGTGTGTCCACCAGTTAGACTACCACTAAAATTACGTATTCTAGTCGTACTTGATATATATTATAAGATAATGAATAAAAAGGATTTAAAAGTAGAAAAAAACAAACCAAACCAAAACAATTTTAAACAAAATTTAAATTCCCAAATTCTTGGAAAATTCTATCCAATTTCATTATTTTGCTTTTTTTTTCATAAGAACTCAGTATTTTTGTATCTCTTTTTGGTTTTCATTTTATTTATATGAAAGATTTCTACAGAGTGAGTCAATAAAAGAGGTTCATCGGACGCTGGATCTGTGAAATAAATTACCAGAACCAGAACTAAGACAGGCCAAAGATCTCCAAGAGATTCAAAGCAAGATTAATAGCACTAATAAGAAGAATATAAGAGTACTGACAGGAATACTAACGGGACGCTACAGATTCAAAACACACCTTAAAAAACTAGGACTTGAACTAGACAGCATCTACAGATTCTGCGAGAGGGATGAAGAAACTCCAATGGATATTTTCTCTGACTGTGAAGCATTACTCCGTAGGAGGAGAAGAAAATATCTGAGGATAAATTGCTGCTCCCTAATTGAGATACAATCTCTTGACCCACTCCGGATACTAAACTTCCTAAAAGAAATAGGCCTTAGGGAAGTTAATCTAACTACTGCACTAAAGAAAAGGGTGTACAATAGATCTTAAAGGTCGTAGTACGAGAATACCCTAAGAACTTAATCTTAATCTTAATCCTAGGACTATATTCCAAATAATAGATGGCACAAATCAAAACTTTAGTGTTTTTTTTAGTGAATTATTTGAAATTAAACGGAAAATGGTTTGAATTTTGAATCTTACCTGATTTTGGTCGTTTTTTTAGATCATTTTTTTTTTGATTTTTGTTTTATTATACTTAAAACAGTCATCTTGCAAAATGTCATTTGTTTTGACCTCACTATTTCTCTAAAACAGCAATTTTTAATTTTTTCTTACCTCAAAAGACATGACTGAAGTTGGCTGCGTGTTCCACACCAAATAATTTCAGTGATACCAACATCCGGAATTAAAAGTTATAAAAACATAGATTTGAGAAACTGAAGTAGTGGCCGAAAGAATTCCCAGGAAAACACAACAGTTTTGTCCAAAATATCCAATGATTAAGATTCGGACAAGAACTCCATCTGTGACTATTTCGCCACTCTCTGTACATCTCTAAATGATAACCTGGGAAGAAAATATATACAGAATAAGCTGTATATTTCGACAAATCCAAAAATTACGTGTCAAAACCCACAAAAAGTTTTTCCTGGAAAAATTATTTTTCCATGAAAAGAGAGAAAAAAACATAAAGTAATGTAAAATCGGCCTATAGCCGATTTTTGATGCCCTATGGTAGAAATGGGAGAGAAAAATTGTGAAAACTAACAATATATCAAGGTTTTTTCTTCATAACTTTGTTTGCCCTTGTCAAAATTTTCTCTAATTTGTAAGTAACTCAGACCCTGGTAGCATAAGTCTAATTTGCAAATTTCATTCAAATCGGTACATTAGTTCTGAAAATACATCAAAAAAACTTTCTGAACAGGGTTATTTCTTCCTACGACTACTTCTTTCTCCACTATCCTTAGACCGATATCACTGAAATTTACAATGGTATGGTCTATTAATGTAGTCAATCAATATAATTAATTTAAACAAAATTGCTACACGAATTTTCCAATTAAACCCGAAAAACTATATAAAAAGAAACGACAAAACTTTATGGTCGCCCCTGTTTTTCCTTAATAACTTCGCTGCCCCTCAGTCGATTTTGCTGAAATGCAATACCAAAACCACTATAGCAATAACCAAGTAGCATTCTAAATTTCATCAAAATTGGATAACGCGTTTTTGAGTTATTTTGTCAACGGACGGACGGTAGTACCAAACATGGAGCATTAATATGGGGAATTTTTTTCAGATTTTTGGCTCATTTTCAAAACCTAATTACCCCAATTTGTTCTACCAGAATTTCACAATTTTTTTCATAAATATTGTATAAAATATCATCTTTTAAGCGCGCTATAACATAACTTGATAGGATTATAACTACTAAAGTTATACGACTCTTAAGCCATCTATTGGGAAAAAAAAACGCCACGAACTTTCTACTTAACTCAATATTTCAAGGTTTTTTTCTCCATAACTTCCTTTCTACATTCTCAAATTGGCTTAAATTCACAGGTGTGCTCGACTCTAATAGCATAAACACGTTTTGTAAATTTGATTGAAATCGGTATATAACTTTTTAAAATACATTGGAAAAACTTTATGAACAGGCTTATTTTAGGCTACAACTATTTCTTTCTCCAGTATCCTTAGACCGATTTGACTGAAAATTAACTCGGTATCGTCTATTTATGCATTCAACCTATATAATTTATTTGAACAAAATCGGGTCACAAATTTTCCAATTACATCCGAAAAACCATAACGAAAAAAACGACAAAATTTTCTGGTCACCCTGGTTTTTCCTTTATAACTTGGCCCGATCGATTTTGCTCAAATGCAATACCAAACCAAGTTAAGGAATAAGCAACTCAAATTATAAATTTCATCAAAATCGGATAACGCGTTTTTGAGTTATCTTGTCTACGGACGGACGAACGGACGGACATGCATAAATCGATATAACTTTTGATTCCCTACACAACCATACCTTTGAAATTTTTCTCCGATTATTATTTTTATGTGTTACACACTTAGTGACAAAACTAATATACCCTCTGGTAGTACCTACCATAGGGCATAAAAAAACTTTAAAGTAGGTATATTACTAAGGAAATCACACATGTGTACATTAGGTATGGTGTTCTCGGAAGGTCAGAAAAAAGAAAATAGAATTTATAGCATAAGTTTTTTGAGGAAAAACAAAATTCACTATGAGTGACAAATATCATGAATTCCTGTCAAAACCAGCTATATCCATACTAGTTTTCCTCAAAGTTCTACTCCGTTCAAAAAGTATTGTGACTTGTTCAAGAAAATGGCATGAACTTTTTTTTTGAATTTTCCAGTCTTTTCAGTTTTGAAAAAAATTACTTACGAGGTTGACTACATTTTTCCAATTCTTCAAAGTAGAGCCTGTCAATCGCTTTGTGTGGTATGACAGACATCATTTTCTTTTATTTTTCGTCTATGAATTACAAAATAGTGCTCGCAGAATTACTATTTTTCTTTAATAAGAAGCAGGAATATGAATGCATTCCTTATAAAGGAAATATAGAGTCTTTAGGAGTCGTAATTGTTGAGTTTTTAGCAGGAAAAAATCTCGCGGAAGCATTCATTTTTGAGCATTATCGTAGTTTGCCATATAACCCTGATTATTGGATATGATTTGCTTTTGCCCAAACTATGCTTAAAACTTAAATAATATGTAATAGGAAACACTAACTGAGAACGGAACAAAGAGCTGAGCTTAAGACTTCTCAACTATGCTGACAATCTCTAGTATAATGACAGGATACAATTATTAGGCTTATATTCTTTACAAAAGCGGCGTAAAGTGGCTGATGTGGTCTTTGTTCATCAAATTTTTAATGGTGCCATCGATGCTTTCTCTATTTTTAGACAAAATTCACCTAAATTCAAACATTTATTCCTAAAGATTCGTGGAGTTGTTTAAAATCAATTTTCTCCGAGCTGCTTAGGGGACGAATGAATCAATCTCCAAAATGTTATGCGATATAAAGGCAAGTACAAGCTGAAAAAGTTCTGACATAATTTTTAGCTTCCTCTTTATCTATCTATCTTTTATGTGAAAACCAATTTTGTGGTCAATTACATTTTATTTTTATTTGTGTTGCTTAAAGATGATGGTGTATTTTTGTACTAACTTTCTTTTTATACTAATATCTTACCTAATATCTTACCTCCTCAACACTAATGATGATAATATAACTTTATACTACACTCGATGCTTCGTTTATGAATGATAATATGGAAAGCTGGCTTTAAGCATATTACTGAAGTGTTCAAGTACTGTACAACTGATACTAAACAATTTCTTACATATACTTGATATAATACAATTGCCATCCCGGATAAAGCATTCCAAGGTAATTATTTGTAATAACTATTTTAATCAATTAAAAAAATTTCATGTTAACAGTTTGACAAGAATTTCTAGATACCTAGTGCCCAATTTACATCACCGAGCCATAAATACAGTGTTGAATGGTCAAGTCGGTAAAGACCTCGTTTCTAGAAGCTGATGAGGCTCTGGTTCAAATCCAGAGCTCGGTTCTTCATAATTTATTTTTGTTTGCCTACAATTTGAAATTGTAGAAACTAGTTCAGAAGTAAACGGATACTTTATGGTCCAATTTACAACACCGAAAAGACTGAGGCCTGCAAAATAAACTAGCGCGATGTGAGTGAGATAAACGATCCCTTATGCAAAAACTCAATTAGTATGAAAAGTACGGCAAACATAGAAGGCGCATTGTAGTAGTAAAGTTTACATGCTTTGGTAAATTTGGCTTATCATGACGTGTTTATACTTTTTGAACGCAGTACTATACACATATGTAAGCCATATATTATATCTACAGATTTTAATAGAATACCTTTTTAGTTGTTGATTTTTAATACAGAAATTATATAATATCGATTATTATTAGTATTATTCCGACTATTTGTGCTAATATTAATATTATTTTGGTTGTCAAATAGTTTTTCGATAATTTTCCACTTGAATAAAATTTTGATATGTTTTTGTTATTATACAGGGTGGTACAAAATGAACGTAATGGTTGGATTTTGTAAAGCAGACTTGGGGAATTTGAAATAGAACAACAAACACAATCGAACACCGAAGCAAAACCGTTGAACTTTATTTTGAGCTCCATTGTGTTGACTCAGCGTGTATATCGTCGATATTTTAATATGCGGATTTGGACCCTGAGAGCCTATAATAAACCGTCTGGTTGGAAATTTTCGACCACAAGAGACAGTAAGGAACCTCTCTGGTGCCGGAAGAAGACGTAGAGTTCAGACGGAAGAAAATATTGTACGTATAGAGGAGAGTATACAGGAAAGTCCAAAAACATCAACAAGGAGAAGTTCAGCTCAATTCGGGCTATCACGAGGGTCGCTGCAAAGAATTTTGGGTACATTGGATATGTTCCAATATAAAATTCAGTTTGCACAAGAATTTAAATTAATCGACTATCAGCAACGGCTTGATAATGTCCATTTATTTCCAGCGAAAGCAGAAGAAAATCAACATTTTATTCACAACTAGCTGGTACCCGGCGTGCTGCTGCCGGAGAAGAAATTGTGGAAATTTTGTTTGAAATTTTTTTTTTTTTTTTTATATAAATTGTATTTTATTTCAATACAAAAAATAAATATTTTGCCGAATTTTATTGAAATGTGCCGAAATTTACCGAAATTTGCCGAACTTTTACCGACATTTGCCGAAGTTTAAAAATCTTATTTTACAATTGTTCTTTCGGGAGATTTCGGTAAATTTCGAAATATTTCGGCAAAATTCGGTAAACTTCGGTTCTCATAATATGCCTATAACCTTCCCGCAAGTGCAAGCAATAAGTTGGAAAAGTTATAGAACTGCAGGATATGGGTTACGGAGAATCCAAGAGCAGTTCATCAACGACAATTACACTCACACTTAAGTGTACTATTTGGTGCGGTGCGTATCACCTGTGAGGATCATTGGCCCATATTTCATCAAAAATAAAGATGGTGTTGCAGTTTCCTTCAATATTGCTTAATATCGGACGATATTGGAGAATATTTTAGGGCGAGCTATGGAAAACCATCCAACCATTTGGTTCCAATAAGATGGAGCCGCCACAGCTCACTTCACTGGAAGGGACTCAATCGTTCATTTTGCGCCCTGTATATGAAAGAAAATGTCAAAAAGGATATGTGTTCATTTTTGATTCTATGAAGCCACAGAGGCATATGCACACAATACCCTGTCTCGATTGGAAAAGAAAACTTAAATTGTCGAGAAAAATCTAAGAAGAACAATATTTGAATAATAATAATTTTAAAGTAATTTTATGCAAAGCATTTTGGGTTCGGTCTTTTGAAAATATGTTTAGAAGAAGTTAAGAATTTCTTTTGCTTTAGAAGAGACATTTTCAAATTAAGAAGACAAAAAAAAATGCCAAGAAAATTATTAATTATTTATTCTTGAGGCAAGAAATTTAATTAGAAAAAAAAAAAAAAGAAAAACTAATTGCGAATATTGAAAACTTCTGAACGAAATCTTACTTTTCAACTAAGTTGACTTAAAATTTAATGTTTTGAAGAAGAAAATTAAAATCGGTCTGTAACCACCAGTTATGTAATGTTAAATCGATGAAGTTCCAGATCGACAGTGAACATCTGAAGTACTAGTCTGCTTGTATTCTCATTGATTTTTACTTAACTAATGGACAACAGAATCTTGAACCCTAAGATTGTTGTTCCCTACGAAGAAGTATACATTCAATTCAGACTAAAAATGATGAACCCATTGAAACAATTAAAGTGACCATAGAACTTTGATTTCAAAAACGTCTAATGTACGCCTAATGTCACACATAATAGCTTAGTTTGAAAATTTTCTCTGCAAAATATTAGAGTGCTTATCCGATCTTTTTAAAAGATTGGTCACATAGACTTGTTCATCTATATAATCCCTTATCTTGGCTTAGTCCTTTCTATTACAAAACCTTTATTATTCTGCGCTTCGTTAAAGGCTTACATTTTTTTGAGTACTTCATAAGCAAAGGGGGCGCATATGCAATATGTATATCTTTTCAAAACCGCAGCGCATGACTGGAGTTTTAGTCGCCACTAATTCTACTTTTTAATCTGCAACTCCTACAGACTGTTACTACATTTATGATTGATATATTGTACATGAAATTGGACATATTATCAAATTCTCTAAATAGAACACTGCTAAGAAGTTCAACTATCACTGCCTGTATACCGCGATTTAAAAGACTGCAGAGAAATTGTCCAATTCGACTCAGTTTCAATTGAATAACATGATACCTTAGCCATTAAATCGACTCTTATTGATTTTACTAAAGGATTTACTACAAATCATATGTCTATGCAACCATAACTTTACATACAGAGAATTCTGTAAGCAAACTTACATAAACGCTTAAATTGCTATTCGAAATCTGTATCTATTCTGCCCGAATGAAATGAATTCGTTATTAATACAGAATTTGGAATATTTTTTCACCATCGAGTTCAAATATTTCAATCGTAAAGATACAGACGATTTGACACAACCTTACAGACCAGTTTCATATAAAGGTTGTCCCAAAATTCACGCAATATTTGAATTTTGGACAATTTGTGCGGTAAAGTATTGCCGACCAAAAAAAAAGACAGTATGATAGCTGACAGTTTAGGGTTATTAAAAACGGATTCATTGTTAAGCAATATTTTAAAAATAATGAAGATTTGGCAGCTACAGTCTGCAATTTTCGTACAAAATATGGTCGGAATAGTGATTTAACTTCATCAACCGTGAAAAGACTAATTAAAACATTTAGGGGGACTGGCTCAATTAAGTGATCTTAAGCACGACCACAATTACGACCACCAACACCTTGAAGGAGGAATTTGAGCGCTGTATTAACGAAATTCAACCACATTTATGCAAAACGGTCATGAAAAGTTTCAAGAAAAGAGCGGCTTTGTGCCTGCAAAGCTGTCGAGGCTATTTACCCGATGTGCTATTCCAGACCTAACCTTATAATGTATACTTTATGAAGCAGTAAAATATTTACAATTTTTACGTATAAACCTGTGTTCCTTATCAAAATTACTTCTTGCGTAAATTTTGGGACACAATTATATACGGTTACAGAATACCAATTTAGGCGTTGATCGGATCTTTACGGTTATAGAACGAATCTACATCTGATGAATAGCAGCCTTATACATTCCAAATTTTATACAAATCGATTAATATCCTTATTTCAGAATAGCACCAAATAAGTATTACTTGGGCTTTCACCAGAAAGTAGAAATCCCAATGGTTTGACTATTATTTAACTCTTGCGACATAACCAGCCAATTGCTTTTTTTGAACATGGAAGGAAACTATACTAACATAAATGAAAGACCAAAAATACGTTAAAGTAGCAAAAAAAAGGAAGTATTGCGGAAAAAACTAAGAAACCTTTCGACCTGGTACAAAGGACGCTGTTTTTCGTTTCGTTAAGTAAAGTAAAGGAAAGAAAAAAAAAAGGGTTGAATACATTTTCTCTTGCTTTATTTCAATGTTGACCTATTAAAAGCTATTTTAAACAAGAAGAAAAGAAAAGAGGAAATCTTAAATGTTTCCACTTAAAAATTCATTACTTTGCCGTATTAATTAAAATTGTTGCCAATATAGCCCCGAGAAGAGAAAACTACATAGTTTTCAACATATTTTTATGCCCTATGGTAGGTACTACCAGAGAAGGGTATATTAGTTTAGTCACTAAGTGTGTAACGCATAGAAATAATCACCGCAGAAAAATTTCAAGCGTATGGTTGTGTAGGGAATCAAAAGTTATATCGATTTATGCATGTCCGTCCGTCCGTCCGTCCGTAGACAAGATAACTCAAAAACGCATTATCCGATTTTGATGAAATTTGTAATATGAGTTAGTTATTCCTTAACTTGGTTTGGTATTGCATTTGAGCAAAATCGACCCACGGGGGGGCAAAGTTATAAAGGAAAAACCAGGGTGACCAGAAAATTTTGTCGTTTTTTATGGTTATGGTTTTTCGGATCTAATTCGAAAATTTGTCAATCAATTTTGTTTAAATTAATTATATAAGTTAACTACATAAATAGACGATACGATGTTCAATTCCAGTCAAATCGATCCAAGGATAGTGGAGAAAGAAATAGTTATAGCCTAAAATAAGCCTGTTCATAAAGTTTTTCCAATGTATTTTAAAAAGTTATATACCGATTTCAATCAAATTTACAAAACGTGTTTATGCTATTAGAGTCGAGCACACCTGTGAATTTAAGCCAATTTGAGAATGTAGAAACGAAGTTATGGAGAAAAAAACCTTGAAATATTGAGTTAAGTAGAAAGTTCGTGGCGTTTTTTTTTCCCAATAGACGGCTTAAGAGTCGTATAACTTTAGTAGTTATAATCCTATCAAGTTATGTTATAGCGCGCTTAAAAGATGATATTTTATACAATATTTACGAAAAAAATTGTGAAATTCTGGTAGAACAAATTGGGGTAATTAGGTTTTGAAAATGAGCCAAAAATCTGAAAAAAATTCCCCATATTAATGCTCCATGTTTGGTACTACCGTCCGTCCGTTGACAAAATAACTCAAAAACGCGTTATCCAATTTTGATGAAATTTAGAATGCTACTTGGTTATTGCTATAGTGGTTTTGGTATTGCATTTCAGCAAAATCGACTGAGGGGCAGCGAAGTTATTAAGGAAAAACAGGGGCGACCATAAAGTTTTGTCGTTTCTTTTTATATAGTTTTTCGGGTTTAATTGGAAAATTCGTGTAGCAATTTTGTTTAAATTAATTATATTGGTTGACTACATTAATAGACCATACCATTGTAAATTTCAGTGATATCGGTCTAAGGATAGTGGAGAAAGAAGTAGTCGTAGGAAGAAATAACCCTGTTCAGAAAGTTTTTTTGATGTATTTTCAGAACTAATGTACCGATTTGAATGAAATTTGCAAATTAGACTTATGCTACCAGGGTCTGAGTTACTTACAAATTAGAGAAAATTTTGACAAGGGCAAACAAAGTTATGAAGAGAAAACCTTGATATATTGTTAGTTTTCACAATTTTTCTCTCCCATTTCTACAATAGGGCATCAAAAAATCGGCTATAGGCCGATTTTAAATTACTTTATGTTTTTTTTATGTATTTATGGTTTTTTGAACATTTTTACAGCATTGCAACGCGAACAGTTCCCAGCCATTGGATGAATTTTTAAAACTGAAAATCACTAATTTAAGTCCAAAACTTTATTATAGTATGGAGAAACTATTAAATCTGAAATTCTAGTACAATATTTTATGTTATTAAAAATAAATCCAATTAAATATTATAATTGCTTTTTCGGAAAATGTTTTTCTTTTTTGAAATTTCATATTTTCTAATTTTCATTTATTAATAACAAAAAGTTGGTGATTTTCACCAAAATTTAACATAAAAACTAATTTTATGGCTTTTTATATTATTAAAAAGCTTTAATATAAAAGTCTAGGCGACTAAAAAGTGTTGTTTCGCTCGAAGTTCACACTATGCTTAAATGGAAAAACAGCAAAGAATTAATCCACTTGAACTGAACATTTGAAGTGTCCCCGCCTAATTCAAATCGCTGTCAGCTGTAAACCGAACATCTTGCAATACTAAACTTTTGACAAAAATGTTGCTTGACATATTTTCTGTCAGTAGTAAAAATTACTTGTTGGTGAAAAGACGTGTTCTTAGTTTTTATGCAATTTACCTTAAACGAAATTCAATTTTTGCTCTTCATTTTCATTGGAAAGTCAAACATCGAAATTCAGCAGATCTGAATCCGTTGTATTAGTCCATTTCAGGAATTTTACAAGAAGCGGAATTCAGGAAAAAAAAAAACATCTTTGGCCATTTTAGAAAAAGGTTCGACTCGTGAATGGAACGGTTTAAGCCAAGACATCGTGCGAACATCGTGTGCATCGTTTAAAAACGGGATTGAAGCTGGTGATTAAGGCAAAAGTCCTTAGAATTAATTATGTATTATAAACTATCATTTCCATAAATTTTAATAAAATTGATTACGAAACAAGAAAATCACAGCGTTTTTAAATCCAGACACTTCATTTATCGGAACGGGTAGTAACTGAAAATCGGCCGATAGTCGATTTTTTGATGTCCTATGGTAGAAATGGGGCAAAGAAACAGCCAAAACTAATACAATTTCAAGGATTTTTCGCTCTAGCATAAGTCCTGATAGTATAAATCTATTCTGCAAATTTAATTCAAATCGGTTTATTAGTTTTTAAAGTACATCAAAAAAAACTTTATGAACAGGCTCATTTCTATTTATTCCCGCATTAACCTTGTAGCGATTTTATTTCAATTTACCATAATATCGCCTATTTATGTAATCAATGTATGCAAATAATTTCAATCAAATTGGTCCACAAAACTTTCCAATTAAAACCGAAAAACCATAAAAAAAAAACAACAAAACTTTCTGATCACTTTGGCTTTTCGCTTAATAACTTCGCTTCCACTTGGCGGATTTCGCTGAAATAGAATACCAAATCCAGCTGTGGAATATCGAACTTACATTTTCAATTTCATCAAAATCGGATAACGTGTTTTTGAGTTATCTTGTGCACGGACGGACGAACGGATTGACGGACATGCATATGATTCTTTACACTTCTATAATTTTGAAACACCTTCACCGATGATTATTTCTATGCGTGACAAAACTAATATACCCTGTGGACGTAACTCCCTAGCAGCATAATTGGTCATTGACACGTTTCTACTACTATTGTTGGTATGTGAATAAATAGCTGAGATGCATTTTCGATCGTTGGCACGTTTCTGCTACTAGTTTTGATATGTGAATAAGTAGCTGTAACGTAGCGGATATTGATAATGTTACTAGGGCTACCATAGGGCATACAGACGGAAAGACATAAAGCTTGTAAAAGTAGTAAAATAGAAACTTTAATTGATGTTCATGATAAGACCTGGCCTGGTAGTACCTACCATAGGACAAATAGATCGTTTTTTTGAGAAAGTGGAATAGTGGCCGAAAGAATTCCCAAAAAAAACACAGCCATCCTTAATTTTCCACCCAAGAAAAACACCCACATTTTTGTGGTATGAACACAGTTCGTTGATTTTACACAATTTCATTTAGAAAATGATAAATAAAAATGTCTCTGGAATAACATGAAAAGGAACTTTTTGTAAGGATACTAAAATAATAGCAAGGTAAAAAGATAGAGACCTATTTAGCAGAGATACACACGCTTCATTAAAATTAACAACTTTATGTGACGTCGTTAGAAGAAGACTCACGCGTGTTTTCACTCATTTCCATATACTCACTCTCACTCGTATGTGACAAATTTCCATACGACATATTTGAATATATATTTTTTTGCTTTGCTTTTTTAGTTCAAACAAAAATAATAACAATTTAATGTAGTTGAAAAGAAAGTATATCCTTTTTTATTTCTTTTACAGACACAAAAAATGGAGAAAAAACAGAAGAATCCTTTTTGAAGAAAATATTTTTATATGAATTTTTTTAATTGCATATTTCTTTTGGCGCTACTTGTTATAACAAATATACAGCCAGGATCGAAAGAGACTGTATAGCAAGGTTCATCCTTAATAAAGAGTGTCCTAAAATTCACGCAAGATGTAATTTTGTTAGAAAACACAGATTTATAATAAAGAATTGTAAATTCTTGATTGAGTCATAAAGTACACAGTATAAGGTTATGTATGGAATAGAGTATCAGGTAAATAGCCTCCATGGCTTTGCTGGCACATACCTACTCCTTTGCATGACCATTTTGCATAAATGTAACTGAATTTCGTTGATACAGCACTCAATTTCCTCTTTCAAAGCGTGGGTGGTCTCGGGCTTGTTGGCATAAACCTTAGACTTCAAAAAAAACCCAAAGAAAAAGGTCCAACGGCGTTAAATCGCGGCCAATACTGATCACCAAAACGGGAGATTACACGACCATGCAATAATTGAATTGTTTCTCAGGTTATATTGCATGTAGCACCGTTTTGTTGAAACCACATGTCGTCCACATTCATATCTTGCAATTTAGGTACAAAAAACTGGACGATGATATCCGGATATATAGCACCATTGACTGTTATTGCCTGACCACCCGCATTTTCGAAGAAAAATGGGCCGATGATGCCCCTCCTTTATTATCGAGTTCCTTTTTTTAACATACAATTGAGTATAGGACAAGGCCCGCAGGTAGCATGCGGTCCAAGCCAAGAATCAATGCAGGCCGGAAATATTCCATGTTACTGAAGCATGTCCATTTTTCTGAGGAATGATTTGTGTGTTTGCTGCCAACAGACAAACAACAGAAACAGGACCAGAGAACAGAAAGCTCTTTCGTTATCTAGTAAATTCTTTTTCTGTCTGCATTGCTCGCTCAGCTACACTGTTCTGTTGTTTGTCACCTCGTGGCTTAAGTGAAGAATGAAACCCACTAAGTGTAAAATTAGAACCAACAACGTGTTGAATGAACACCTTGAGAACTGCCTGAGAATTCCAAACACGTCAATCGAACCAGATATTGACGCTTTAGTTTCTCAACTTCAATGCCAAGTATCACATTAGTTTTATGATATGGATTTATACATTGTAATAGACTTGTGGCCCAATACACCATGTCTTCTTCTAATGTGGCCCATTGAAACAAAAAGGTTGGACACCCTTGGTATAGAAGTTGGAATTATAGGAATTTTGATAACTTTTACATGTCGTTTTAGATCACATCTCCGCGATCTTTCGTTCTTCATGGCACACTTAGGCACTTATCAGATTTCTGGGAGGGACTGAAAGCAAAAATATGCAAAATATGACAATGTTTTTGATCATATTCACGTCTAGTCTAGTCATCTCAACTCTGTATGTTTTCTCATCATCTCGCGGTTGAAGGGCTCTTGTTTAGAGCTTCTCTACTGGTACTGAGGTGGCTCAGGTTCGATTCCTGGCTTCAACAATGTCACATTCATTTTTCTCAAGTCTGCAAAGTGCCTGTTTGTTTATTAATTTAAATTGTATATTATCTTTCCTAGCCTTTTAAAAAAAACGAAATACCTGAAAATTCCATTTTTCAGATACAAAATTTTTATAATAATTGAAATTTTCCAAAGAAAATATTCGGAAAATCAAATTTTTTTTTTCATATATGATTTTTTTTATTAAATTGAAAATTTTTGACAAAATTTAATATTACAAGGAGGTGTCCAAAGTAAACAGGACTTTTAAAAAAACAAACAGAACAAATGGTTTTTTCGGCAAAATCAATTGATTTTATTCAAAATAGTCTCCTTCTGCTTCAATACAGCTTTTTGCACGGTCCAAAAGCATGTCGAACGAGTGTTTTAGCTCGTTGGCCTATATGGCCGCCAGTATGCCGGTGCAAGCCTTTTGAATGGCCTCTACGTCTGCATAACGCTTTCCTTTCATCGGCAAATGCATTTTTCCGAAAAGGTAGAAGTCGCACGGTGCCATATCCGGTGAATACGGGGAGTGGTTGATGGTTAAAATGTGATTTTTGGTGAGATAATCGGTCACAAGCGTCGATCGATGAGACGGCGCATTATCGTGCAACAAACGCCAACTTCCATCTTCGCGATATTCGGGCCGAACACGTCGAATACGGCGCACCAAACGCTTCAAAACTCCTAGGTAGAATACCGCATTAACGTTTTGACCGGGTGGAACAAATTCTTTGTGGACAATACCCTTGGAATCATAAAAACAAATCAGCATTGTCTTCACTTTTGACTTCTCCAGGCGCGATTTTTTGGGTTTCGGCTCGTCCGGCGCCTTCCATTCAGCACTCTGGCGTTTCGTTTCGGGATCATATTGAAAACACCACGTTTCGTCACCAGTCACAATGTTATAAAGGAAGTTTTTGTCCTTTTTGACCTCTTTAATGATGTCCTTCGAATGTTGAATTCTGAGCAATTTTTGGTCGTCAGTCAATTTGTGCGGAACAAACCGTGCACACACGTTTTGTAAACCCAAATGTTGGGTCAAAATGCGATAAATCGATGTTTTGGAGATGTTCAATTCCATTTCCATGAATTTCAATGATGATTTCGGCTGATTTTTGATGAATTCACGCACAGTTTCGATGGAATTTTCGGTGATCACGGATTTTGGTTGGCCCACATGTTGATCGTCATTTATGTCCTCACGACCACTTTGAAAACGTTGAAACCACTCGTGCACTCTGCTACGGGATAGGCAATCATCGCCATAAACTTGTTTCATCAATTGAAACGTTTCGGTAAAAGTTTTATCAATTTTAAAACAAAATTTAATGTTGGCTCTTTGTTCGAAGCTCATTTTCGCACCGATGACACAAACATACTGACACTTAAAACGCAATAACTTCACTTTCAATAGATGAAATGTCATGAAATTCTCACAGGAAGTCGATAAAGGATAGCAGATTCTAACGCACCAGTCGACATATAGATGGCGCCACTAGGGGCGCTAGATTCAAAAAGTCCTGTTTACTTTGGAAAATCCTTGTAATTTTCCATCTTTTTTTTTTTTTAAATTGAAAATCAATAATAAAAATTTTCCAATATATTGGAAAATTTTGATATATTCAAAAGTGTCTTCATTTCATCTTATTTTCAGTTTTTCATTTTTCTCCATCAAGAAGAGGAAGATTTTCTTTTCGATTTTCCAAAAATTCTATCCAAAAATGTGTTCGCTGAAGAGTCGAGTCTCGTACAATGATGAAACAATTTGCATAAAAAATAAAAAAATAATAAACTTTAAGTATTCTTCTGTTAAAAATTCATCTCATGACCATGGAGAAAATTGAGAAACACAAAAGCCATTCATTCATTCCCCATCACATGAAATTAAATCCTTTTTATATTCAAAATCCATTCTATGAATGCCGTCGTCGTCGTCGTCGTCGTCGTTGTACTTGAATATATCGCATTTCATCAAAATTCTCGCTTTGTAGTTACTATACATCATAAAATCTGTTGCACTATTCAAAAGCTTATCTATCCTCATTTGTTGGTTTTAAATCTACTATTCCGTATGATAGAGGAGAATCGGGTAACCAACGAGAAGAAGATTGAAGCTAAGAAAATGGTGCTCTTGGTACAGCAAAGGAGTTATCAACAATGTTTTGTATGAAAATAGTACAAAATGCGTGTAGTTCGAGATACACTTAACCCTCCTATAAGGCAGTTGATTCCTACCGTATTATATGAAAACCCTGTTCTAAGAAGCCGGAAAAGTGATGCCATAGATAAACTATTTAAGCCATTCTTGTAATGTTTTTGTATTAAAAACACATTATAGGAGCACCGCCTTTGCAGCTAATCTCTTGTCACGTTCTTCCGAAATACTCAATTTGACACCCTTGCCCTTTGATAATGAAATGTATGCTTTGGTGCCTTTACCAATAATGAAAACGTTAGAGAATCTTATGGCAAACACATGTCTTTGGGTAACTTTAATATGAACAATATCGAAAGATCCTGGATGTCTTTCATGATTTAAAATAACACCAACATATCCCAAATTCCTACCTCCAGTAATCATGCAAAGGTTACCAGAATCAAATTGAATATAATCCGGTATTTTTCCAGTTGCTAAATCCAATTGAACAGTATCGTTGACTTTAATTAATGGATACCGAATGGTACGACCGTCAAGGAATGGAAAACCTTTTGCGCCCACAATTGGGCATAATTTGTAATTAGCCTCTTCAGCTGAAATACGATGAATAGTGAAACGAACTTTAACATCATATACAAATCTAAAGCATTCCCCTGTTTTTTCTATGGTGATAACATCCATGAATCCAGCAGGGAATGCTGGATCGGTACGAACTTTACCATCAACTTTAATAAGACGCTGGATAACAATTTTGATTACTTCAGAGCCAGTCATACTTCAAATGATTTTTCAAGAAAATTAATAATGCGAGAGATTCTCGTATTTTATGGGAGCCAGTTGATGGACGTGGTGAAAATACAACCCCCAATTTGTCCCACATCCATGCTTTGACGGCATTTATTGGCTTTAAATGTTTCTTAGGTCCTCGGGCCATTTTGCAAGCTTAAATGAAAAGGAGGCATGTTGGTAATTTTCGGTTCGTGTTATATGGAAACAGTGGTATAAGAAAGCCGCATGATAGGAGAGTTGAGTGTAGTTACTTTTAAGCAATTTATATGGTTCAGTAAATAATAAACGAGATATCTCATTAGCTTAGCTACTAAGACATGTCAGAAGTTAGTTGATTTTGATTTCAGCAATTTCATATTTTATTTTTAAGTTTTTCAAGTATGATAATTCAAAAGTATATACACTCATCTCTCGATTAGCATTGATTGATACGTTCCACGGAAATCTGTTCGTGTAAATTGAAACCGTGTAAAACGAGACAAAGCTCACATATGAAAAAGTCAAAATACAATATAGAATATGTATATTCCTGTTACATCAAAGCGTTTTTACTATAGAAGGTGATATATTCCGCTTTATATTCTCGTACACATTATTTAGATGTGTGTGTTATGTTGACATCATTGACGCACTGCATTCCAGCTGTCAAATAAACCGAAATTGTTTTGCATGATTTGTGCTAACTTTCAAACAAAAATTGTGAGTTTTCGTGATTAAATAATATGTTCGATTCATATTGAAAGGGAATGTTTTAAAAGGGGGATCTCAAAAAGCTGAGTTAAAGTAACGTCATGAACGCATTATTTCATTGTAGTCGGACTGGAGTAGATCACCTTCTATAGTTAAAACGCTTTGCTTTTGTATAAACGTGTAAAAAAGAAATCGTCTAAATCGAGGACTGTGTTAACCTAGGTAGTAAAGACATAGTTTTCTTAAGTTTCCCACAATATTACTACCACAAACTGAAGAAATGAGATATAATCGTAATCCTATGAAAGAACTTTTCGTTGTCTAATCTTAGCTGAAAGTCCAAGTGACAAGTTTAATGCGAATGGTCGCCCAATGGAATTATGATTGATGACATGATTGTAACTATATTACATCAAAACAGAAATTTTATCACTGGCTCAGCTCAGTTTCAATTTAGACCGACGGGTCATATATTGGCAACTGACCAGCAATAATACCAATACTTTGACGACGTTTGAACTTACTATAAACGCCCTCTTTAAACATATGTTTAGTCATTAAATTCGGAACACATGTTTTAACTATTCACATATCAAGATGTCAACTCAGTTTAGAGTGCACAAAATGCTGTTATAATCGCTGTCCTACAATCATCCGTATTGCGTAATTTTCGTAACTTTCCCTAACTTCATTATGAACGTACGCTATTTACAGGAATTTTTAAAGTCGCAGATTGAATAAAATTATGAAGTCTTTAAAGACATATTGTATATTAATGTATGGTACACACTCTTCTCCTATTTTCAGATGCTTTTGTTGAAGAGTTATAGAAAAGTACACAGATTTTGAACACAACAAAAAGAAAAGTACAGATCTCTGGTTACGATTATCCGCTTACATTTTAGATATTTTGTTAGATACAAGGTTTTACTTCATATGAGAGATAAAGGACATCAAACTAAAATACTCGGATGGTTTAGAGAGAGTGATTACCTAGAACTAATTTACGCCTCATATTATATGAACTGACTAACTTAAATAGTACCACACCAGCGATTTGCATTTTCATTGAAACATGAAGGATTAACGATGAAGATAGAATTTTCCAATATTTTTACATTTAAAGGATATGTAATATAATCTAAACACTTCTCACGTACGTAATTTTAATCGTATAATATAATGCCGCGTATATGTATTTAGTATGAGTTAATCCTCTTAAATCTGGATTAGCTAAATCAGTTTTAGGTATATGTAAATAATAACAGAAGGAAGGGGTTAAATTTATTATTATTGGTTAAGTCAGGCGTATTGTTGTTTTCAATTTTCAAAAGGGAAAAAACGAGTTAATTTTAATGGTTTTAGGTTTATCCGGAAATACAGGGTGTTCGTATGAAGTTGGCAGGAGTTTTGTATGCGTATGTGGTGGCTTTTTTTTCCTCGCTTAATACAAACGTCCCTGGCATTAGCGTTAACCATCCGCAACATTCTGGAAATCTATTCGTTGCTCCCATAGCTAGTTATGTGATATATTATTTCAAATATATCTACAGACCACAGGGAACGTCCGTTTATGCTTAGATGCTTCTTTTCTAAAAGAAAGGGAGCGTCTTATGAAGCCAATAATAGTTTGGTTAGCAAAACCCACGTCAGGCAACTGTTGTCTTTTTTCCAGCTAGTGAAGCTCAATTAGTTTCAATCCATTCTTGTGTGGAGACAACAGGAAGGGCTCTTTCCATGAACGGTTTTTAAAAGCGGACTGTACGAATCTCCGCTGAACAGATTCCAGCCTAGTTATTTTCCCCTTGTAATTGGAAGACCACACTTGGCTGGCATACTCCAATAAAGGCCTAATAAGGGTAATAAAAAGGGTTTTAGTAATATTCCTTTGACCAACGTTTCATAAAGCCAAGAGTTGAATTGGCTCTATAGAAAAGTGAGTCAATATGTATAGGTGGGAATCCAGTTTACTGTCATAGATCACATGACATAGTTGAGTAGTTAGGTCGCTGGTAATTTTGTAATAGATAGTCTGATGCCACAACAAAGTGTTTAAATAATTTATGACCGCGAAAACAAAGCGAATTCGCCTGAAAATTTGAAAGTTAATAATGAAAGATTCTGGACCGTTGTCGTTTTTATCTTGGTACTGACATATAATGAATGTTCACAGCAATTCAGAGACTGAATGACACGATGTTTAACAAGAAGTGTATGTTACAATATGTGATGAAAAACAGAGATGCATTTCCAACATGGCTAGCGATGTTAATTTTGGGTGACATCATATTTCATACAGAATACAAAAAAGATGAAATAAAACGATGAATACAAGACTACTGCGATGCTTTTTCCAGCTAATGGTAACGTTTTACTTATACTAAAAACAATATATATAATAAGCTGGTTTTACATTGGTCTTCAAACAGGCGCATTATTCAAAAATTAATACGCTAGAAGGATTCGGCGAATACCGGAGAAATCTGCCAGCCAGCTCTAGCTTGAGCACATAAACACTTCCCACTGGTTCTCTGGTCAAATCAATTAAAAAAATTCCTCCACATAATGGAGACACATTGATGGAACGTATATAAATGCACAGAGAAGAAAGGCACATGGAAGACCAGTGTAGACATCTCAGCATGGATATGCCCGAGTTACTTAGCCGCATGCAAGACCAATGTAAAATCGGCCATATATAAGATTATTTTCTTCCTATTGTGCATGTAGCACGCTCAAGCCGGATAGGCTTTACTAGTATTGTCTGTTATACAAATGATACTGTGTCTGTAATTTATCATATATTCCGATCTTTTTAAGAATCTCAACTTTTCGTATTAATCGTTCCTAGGACAAGATTGAAGTTTATGAAAACGATAGAATAGGCAGAGTTTAGATGTGCTTTTCTGGCGTTTTTCTGGCGTTTTTCTGTAATAAATTGTAAATCTAAAGTTCGATTCCCTGTCTCAACGGGTGTTGGCAGCACAAAGCACCTCAGTGGACGTAGTTCCCTAGTTTAATCATTTTTCTAAATCGACAACTTCATTGAAAACACCCTGTATGTAAATAATTAGATGCATTATCGTCACTATCGTTACTATATGATTTGTTTGACTACAGAAAATTTGCCAAACGTTTAGGTAATCCTGTTTTCTATGTCATATTGAAGATATAGGTTTGTAGTTACTATACTTTTCAGGGATTTTCTTGGAACTTCAATTGGAATTCTTAATTAGAAAGAAGAAGTTTCTAGAAAATTACATTCTATTCCATTTCGCAGTTCTTGTTATCCTTCTACTACTATGTATCTGGTCTGGAAAAAAAGTGTTGGTCAGTAAATGTATCAGCCTTATATACTTGTAGTATTCTCTAAAATTAAATTAAAGATTCGAATGAAAATAAATTAATTGTAATTGATATTAAGTACATATACTATTCTTAAATTCAATTTAAAAAAAAAGCAACTTGTTTAGAGATGTACTAATTCGAAAAAAGTGAAATTAAAATTTATTGTTAACGATAGAAATCCATTTATAGACAAGGATTGAATGTTTGGCGAAACATTATCTCTGGTCATATACCAAAGAAGAGTATATATTTCAATTTAATAGCATAATAAAATGGTATGTAATATTAATCTGAGAATCGTATTGTATGTGTGACAATTATAAAAGAAAAACAAAAAAAACATATGTGAAAAGATAAAACAATGTCCATTAATGTTGTAACAACATATATGATGATGATACACCAATTGACCTTCTTGACTTCTTGGTCATTCACCGCGGTCTTACTAATTTGACCTGAAAAAAAAGAAGAACTCCAACAATAGAATTGGACATCATTACACGACGCCTAAAATATGTGTATTTATATACTTAAGAGGAGAGTTAAATAGGTTGGTCGTAAGTTGAGAGAACTTTCAAAATATGTAATTTAGTAAAAGATCTTGAATTGCGCTACACCATTCTCCAAGATTTAGATTTACCATTGTTGCTAACAAACTAGTATCAGAATCAATTACTTTGTTAAAGATGCGACAGACTAGAACGTTTTCTGTCCAGGTCAAACAAGATTTAAATTTTTAGTTTTTCCGAACTTTGGATATAGTATTCAGGAGTCATTGGAAATAGTAAAGCTAAGATCACACACTGCAACTTTTGTTGCATTGCGAAACTAGAATGCTGCAAAGTGTGAACAGCATTGCAACACAAAAAGTTGCGATTCTTTCTTGCTGCATGACTAGATTTTTTTATTGCGTGCAATCTGGAAAGTTTCAACGTCTGAATAGCAAAAAAACAAAGTTGCATATGCAACAAAAAAATATTAAAATGGTTGCAAATTTTGCTGCATGCTGCATGCAAGTTTTTTGACAGTTCAGTGTTATTGTTTTTTATAAGTATTTAAAATGTGATGAAATTCACATAAGAATATCCTTTTTTTTTTTTTTGATTATGGGTCTCAGTTTTTCCCAAAGATAATCAAAATCCGATGCTGGCAAACAATTTTTAAAAAATAATATGCAATTCGCATACTAAATTATTACATTGTTTTATCCATTTTTTTTTACCTAGCATTTTCTTTTACTTTTTTGGAGCCGTCGTCTTTCTTTTCTCAACAAAATAAGTGCTAAACAGGCAACAGCTTGTTCTTCTTCATCATAAAACATATTTTATTGCAATAAATTAAATGCTAAAATCAAAACAAGATGTCAAATTTTTAACAAATACATACACGAAAAACTCCAAGGAAGTTGCAAGCAATAAAAGCTGCATGCTATGTGTGAACACCTCTGCAACTTTTTTTTAAAGGTTGCAGCATTTTTTGTTGCAGCAACATAAAAACTTCAAATTGCGCGCCACTTTTACATACATGTGTGCACAAGACTAGCAACTTTTGCAGCTGCAACCAAAAAAACCTTGATGCAAAAGTTGCAGTGTGTGATCTTAGCTTAAGAGAGATAAAATTGCTTTGATATTCAAGAATTTGGTGTGTAAAAGGGTTCGTCATCACGATAACGCTGGAACGTCTTAACTAATCTTGATAAAAATGGATATATAGATGAGTGTTAATGGAAGAATGATCTGATTAATTTTAAGACGGAAATGGTAGACTAAAAGTGGATGATTTTGAGGTATAATTAAAGTAAAACTGATATTTTTTTATCTACCAGGTCAGGCAATTAAAGTGTCTGGAGTTAAAAACGCTGTAATTTTTTTGTTTTTTGATCGGTTTTATTAAAATTTCTGGAAATGATAGTTTATAATACATAGTTAAGTCTACAATTATTCGAATGGTATGTAACTGCCTTTTGCTTTAACCACCAGCTTCAATCTTTTTTTAAACAATGCAAACGATGCTCGTACGGTGTCTTGGCTTAAACGGTTCAGTTCATGAGTCAAATCTTTTTTAAAACCGGCCAAAGTTATGTGTTTTGTTTTGCATGCCAAATCGAATAATCCAACGGATTTAGATCTGGTGAATACGATGAATTTCGATGTTTGACTTTCTAATCAAATGAAGCATAACAAATGAATTTCGTTTAAGGTCCATTGTACAAAAACTAAGAACGCGTCTTTTCACCAACAAGTAATTTTTACTACTGACATAGAATATGTCAAGCAACATTCATGTCAAATTTTAGTATTGCAAGATGTGCGGGTTACATTTGATAGCGATTTGAATTAGACGGATACTTCACTTGCTGGACCCGGCGGCAGTATAGTTCTACCCAGTTATTGGCTTGACCTTTGGAAGATTTTCAATGAGTATACTGTCTTTTGAGTCATAAGAAACTGATACCACGGCATCTCTAGCCAAAATGATCGTCTCTGCTTCCAAGGAGGTGTAGAATCTCTGTGTTTAAATTATGTATTTGAATCTGTATATCAAATTTGATATCGTATTGATTCAAAGTATTAAATTCAATTGAAATCTCTATTTCTAAATATTGTTTTGTGAGATTTATCTCAAAATTTTGTGACACTCTAAATTGATATGGAACTTTCATTTTCTATTGATTTCCATAAAACCTGAAGGATCTAAACTTAAATACGTGTATAATAAACTTAACCAAATATTTGACCCGATAGTGTTAGGAAATAATGTATGGGAAAACTCGTATAAACAAAAACTTTAGTTTGAATATTATGATTGAATTTCTAAGTACTCGTTTAATACGTATAAGCTGTTGTTCGAAACTTTATCAAACTATATATAATAGCACATAATGGCATATAAGTACGCAGTTTATAAGGTTGAATCAACATGGATGGATTTAAGTTTAAAACAATTTCAACTAGAATTAATACATATGAACATAAATTTGTATATCCTATGGTGGTAGACCATAAGAGTTTAAGTTTTTCTTTATTAGTTTTCTCACTACGGATTACCCTGAGTAAGGAGGGACTAGCTAACTTAGACCTAACTACGTTGTTGACCTTCATTAAAAGGACAAACCGATTCGGCGAAGGGACCTAGCCCCTCAACTAACCTTTCTAGGAGGAGGCACAATGGGCCAGTTAGGTCTACGTGCTAGGGTCCGCAACTGTGCGGAAACCTCCAATACAATTCAAGTCACTACGCATTTGGGTAAGGCAAATGCCACACTTATGAGTGGTGTAGTGATGTAGTGATGGTAGCGATGTAGGGTTTATCATCGGCATGTATATTCCAATGAGTTGTCTCACACCTAAGTGATGGTGATGTGTAAACGTAGTAAGGATAATAAAGGATTCTTTCCATATATCTGGAAATTTACGATTTTTGAAGGATTTTTGAAAGAGAATAGACAGCGGGTGAGCAAAAATTTTACTGAATTTTTTCAAAATCACTGCGAGCATTCCGCCAGGTCTACGCGAGTAATCCTCAATTAGTTTGTTAATGTGTTCGGCTACTAGGGATTCATCTATGGTTATAGGATAATCAGCCAGTTACACGAAAAGAAATTCGTATCCGGGACAAAACTATCTTCTTTAAAAGCTGCCGCCAAAGATGAAGCAAATAGACTTGAAATAATTGACGAGTCTACTGTTGATGTTGATGTATTAGATGGTCGACAAAAATTGAAGAAATGAATGAATTTACGTTAAAATCAAGTGATTTGTTTGTTAAATATGTCATAAATAGTTGATGTGATAAGCAATTGACTATTTTCTATGTGATTTTTGAAATCAGAATATCACTAAATCACAACATCAGGCATTTGGTGTGGCACTTATACCTAACGCAAAGAAAAAATGATCTGAAAATGGTGTAAAGACATTTCTCTTTCAAAAAGAGTTGTTTGATTTTAATGAAATTTAGAATACAAGTTAGTAAAAAAAATGACTAAAAAGGGAACAAAGTCATAAAAAGACAAAGATTTGTCGCGGTTTCTAGGCTTCCCTAATTTAATTCGGAAAAGTATAGAGAAATTTCGGTTATAAAAACGGATGAGTTTTAATAAAATCGCGCCATGGAGATAGTGCAGAAAGAAATAGTTATATAGGAAAGTTAATCTGCGAATGAGTTTTGTAAAATTTTTTTTTAGAATTTCAGATGCAATTTGACTGATTTCAATAAAATTTTCAGAATAGATTTATGCTATCCGAGTCTAGGTTACCTCTAAATTACTTGTAGATCAAATTTAAAGCAGAGAAAACGAAGTTATACAGACAAATGCATTATTAGTTCTGGTTCTTTTTTCGGAACTAAAACAATGGATTGTAAATTTCTTAACTAAAGGATACAGAGCAGAGCGGAGCAGATGCATGCGAGAATTTACGCGAGACAAGCTGAACACATACACACTTTTGTATAATTATGCACGATAATGTCATAATAGAAGCAGGAATGGTAGTACGTAACTTGTTTCACAGATTGTGTTTCGTCCAAACTCACAACAAACAAACAAACAAACTTCATGTGATTGAAACAAGTTACGCTGCAATATTTATGAGAAGTCGAAACACACGGTCTGAAACAAGTTACGTACTACCACTCCAGAACAGAGCCGACTTCAAAAAGCAATGGGAGAAATCTGAGTGTACAGAATTTGTTGTCAAAATTAAAGCGGAAGGATTTTTCTTTTAGAAAATATAACTAATGCCAAAATAAGCGTGCTTCTCGGGGAGTACTGCTCGAAGAGATTTAAAGCTTTCATTAATACAAACAAACAAAATATAAGAGTACTGACAGGAATACTAAAAGGACACCTTAAGAAACTAGGACTTACACTAGACAGCAGCTGCAGATTCTGCGGGAAGATGCCCGTTTTTGCCGACTGTAAAGCACTACTCTGCAGGAGGAGGAAACATCTGAGAGTATACTGCTTTTCTACAATTCAGATTAAATCTCCTGACCAACTCCGGGCACTAAACTCCTTCTAAGAAAAATTGGTCTGAAGGAGGTATTCTAAAAAGGGAATTCAACCAAACTACGGCACTCAAATAAACTGTCGGAGCACTACATGCTTCTCGCACTCATTCAGATATGTTCATGCATTGTTTGTCACTGTCCAGCTCTACTCTGTCTCTCGCAGTCACTAACCAAGCAAGTTCCAATTCTATCATAGGAATCAAAAAATCGGCTATATACCGATTTTAATTAAATTTAAATAATGATGAAATAAATTAACATTAAGACTTTTCATTCGAATGTCATTAACCTTTTTTTTTGTTATCAATTTTTATATTGAGTACATTTTCTTCTTCATTTTCTTTATGACTTTTGAAAGGAAATGATGAAAAGCAAAAGCAACAGCAACAGAAAAAAAACCTACCAAGCCAATAATGATCGATTTACAATATACTCTCGCCGCTATATGTGTACCTAACCTAACCTACTCAAAACACATCATATGAGTTTTATTCCCATAAGTGAGACACATTTACCATGGTGTGTTCTATCACCCACCCTTATTATTATATAGGCAAAACCTAAAAATGAATATAGGTATTGTACGACACGACGATATAAAGAAACATCTGCTTTATAAGGGGTTGGAGTCGCGTGCCATGGGTATCTTCAAACACATATCATATGTTTGACGGGACCGTTTTTTTTTTTCACTTTCTTCTTTTTTTTTTTCTTATCAGTTTAGTTCATTCGTGTGCTGTGCGTTGGTGTGTAAAAAGCGTAAAACTTTTTCTTATATATAGTCTTAATATATATATATATATATATATTAGGGTGGATCGAATTCATATGGGAAGGCAGAAAATTTTTACTAAAATTAAGATTTTGGTAAAATTATTACCCGCAACACGGGACTAAAAGTTTGGGTAAATTAGTTCCATAAATGTTGTCTGGTTTGGAAATATCCTTCTAGAGGTTAATAGAACATGGCACTTTCTACAACATGTCCAATTATCTTTTCAAATAACTTCTGACAATCTGTTTTTCATATTTGCCTTTTAGATTTTATTTTTAGGGTGTTCCTGTACTGCGACCTTAAGATCTATTGTACACCATTTTTTTCTTTGGTGCAATAGTTAGGTTAACTTCCTTTCTACAACATTCTACAACACATCATCCTCCAGGCCTATTTCTCTTAGGCGTCTTTGCCTTAAAAATATGTGAGGCAACAGTTGAAAATTGACTACCACTTTCATATATATTACATCCTAGGCTCCAAAAGCGTGTGCCCAATATGCCGTAGTACATTAGTGTAGCATGAAATGATCCTGCATGTATCGCGGATAAGATTTTAAAATGCACAAAGTTGATAGTGGACACATGAATATGATTAAAACATATTGGTTTTTGTATATTTTTGCTTGTGGTATCCTAGGGAAGTCTAAGAAGTGTCTAGCTATGTCATTAAGATCCAAAAGCTGCATCACACAAGTCTTAAAAGTGAGAAGTTTGAGGATGCCGCCACATTCAAATAGCATTTTGGCAAACTTTAACTAATAGCTTTATTATGAAACCATAGCATAGAATTCCACAGCCAAAATTTAGGAATTTAGAATTTTAGAAAGTGTAGGCACCTATTTTAATAGTTAACACAAATAATTGACATCGATAGGGAAAGAGGTTTACAATTGCTTGGAATAACTTTTATAGTATTTGAAAAATATTTAGAGCTTATTGGAAAATGGCAAATTGGAAGAACTAAGAAACTAATCAGATCCCAGCTCAAAGCCTGCTCTCGGTTCTGTACAATTCTTTGTTTTGCCTATAAAAGATTTTCTGATCTAATTTCCTTAATTGCTATTTTACACGTTGAGGTAGATGAAGTCGACGAAATAAATCCACCACAGCCGTTTTTTCAAACCTTGGTCTTTATGAGCTAGGAATAAAAATGGAATACAACTGATAGAACAATCGAGAGGTTATGTAATGTTGGAGAATAATGAGTATATGAGAGGAAAGGCAAATGAACAGACTAGTAAGAACAGTGTAGTCTAGTTGGTTGAGACCTCGTTTCTAGAAACTGATGAGAACCTGGTTCAAAGCTAAGTCTCGGTTCTTCACAATTTTACTTTTATTTGCCTACAACTAGTAGATTTTCAGAGTGGAAAAGTATTCAGGAGGGATTTCATTTTAAGGTTCATCTGAAAAATGAAATTCAATCCATCCTAATATATACAAATACTATATATTTATAACGACTTTATGGATTCGAACCGTCTTTCTTATCATTTCTTCATATGAATATCATTCTGAAGAATATTTGTTGATTTTCATCTTTATATTTTTTGATGTGTTGTTCATTTTTTTTTTTTTAACGATCTAAGAACTTTTTGTTACATACTTCAGGATGTCAACATGTGTGATATGTGCTGTTATACAGTCTAATCAACAAATTTTCTTTTTTTCTTTTGGATGGATATGGAAAATTGTATAAAATACAATAGGAGAGTATAGAAAACTGGGTCCTTATACAGTAAAATAGCATTTAATTTGCAGACATAAAAATTCTACCCATATAAAGAGAACTGTGAAGTCAGTCGATAATTAAAACTCTTGACTGCAACCTGGACTTCGAGACTCTGACTCCTGCATTTATAATAAGTTGTTAACATACTCATATGTGAAGAGCTTCAGAGACTCAGATTTGTATAAAATTTATGAATATACAGTGGGATTTGGTACAGTGAAACCTGTCTAAACCAGACCTTGCATAAGCCGGAAACCTGCCTAAGCCGAACATTGTTCAAAGTCCCGCGAATTTCAATTCATACAAAATGAATCTGCACAAGCCGGAAACCTGTCTAAGCCTGACAAAATTCCTGGTCCCGTGCGATTTCGCACATCTAATTAAATATCGTTATCCGGATGTGGAGATTATTCAATGTCCATTTAATATTTCTCATTTAGTTCCGGAACCCGAATTAAATTATCATTTATCGTATTGTCCGGACAAAGCTTTAGTAGTTCAATATAAATTTGGTGCAAAAACAGATACGTTAGCAGAAGTTAAAATATCACAGCCGTGAAAAGTTGAATGTGACGAGAATTGGGATAATCTTAATGAGCCAAGACATCGGAATCATACGAAATAAGCTCTCTGCCCATGCACGTCAGAGGCTCTTGTATTCCGTAATTCGTTTTCTTATCCGAGACTCATTTTAAGGTTAGTTTCTCAATTGCTTGATCATTGTCCACACCATTGTAGGACGACCTCAGTCCTTGTAATTGTAAACTGGCCCCATTAACGGATATTATGCAAAACCCTTTCCAATGGTCACTTCGTGGAGAAAATACAAATACTTGCTTAGGAATCTCTAACAGTTACAACTCTGGATTTGGAACCAGTCTACCATGTTAAGGGCGAGAGAGCAGTTACTACATATTAATCTTCTCATTTTTAGTTACAGATATCTTCCGCTCCCTTTAGGTTTTTGAATTAATTTTTGTTTTAGCTTGTTTGTCATCTTATATAATTTAATTTGATCGAGTGTAATAGTAATGATATGTACATTTCTGAGGCAAACAAGAAGCAGGAAAACGCGGCATCTGGAGCAAGAGTTCAAGGAAGAAGAAGACAATCATCTGTACGATGCCGGTAGTTTCTAGTGAACAGACTTTATGTTTTATAGCTTCCATTATTCCCTCCTTCTTAATTCTCGCCCGGACCATCTATACCTTTTTGGTTTCAAAATGAGAATAGTAAACTTCAAAATAAGAATAGTAAACTTCAAAATGAGAAGAGTAAACTTCAAAATGGGAATAGTAAACTTCAAAGTGGAATAGTAAACTTCAAAATGAGAAGAGTAAACTTCAAAATGGGAATAGTAAACTTCAAAATGAGAAGAGTAAACTTCAAAATGGGAATAGTAAACTTCAAAATGAGAATAGTAAACTTCAAAATGAGAATAGTAAACTTCAAAATGAGAAGAGTAAACTTCAAAATGGGAATAGTAAACTTCAAAGTGGAATAGTAAACTTCAAAATGAGAATAGTAAACTTCAAAATGAGAATAGTAAACTTCAAAATGAGAATAGTAAACTTCAAAATGGGAATAGTAAACTTCAAAGTGGAATAGTAAACTTCAAAATGAGAATAGTAAACTTCAAAATAAGAATAGTAAACTTCAAAATGAGAATAGTAAACTTCAATATGAGAATAGTAAACTTCAAAATGAGAATAGTAAACTTCAAAATGAGAATGAGAATGATGATAATTCTTGTTCTTACTAACCATTAATCTTCAGATTACCCAAGTCTCTCCTATCTAGAATAATATAAGTAATCTTTTAATTATAAATACATATAAAGTACGTACGTGTATTTATATTGAATAAAAATTTATGAAGTAAAAGTACATAATTCCTTTGCTTTAATCTTTAAGAAGAAATACGTTATCAATACTAGGCCAGCATAATTTCTAATGTTTCAAGCTAAAATGTAACGGTTTTATTAATGTTCTATAAAGACTTCTTTATTTTCCTGATATGTACAACATTTTAATGGGATAACCTTTCGAATGAACTTCTTCTCCCTTATAACAATATATCGTAATAAGGCAGATGTGCATATGCGTTACTTACTTACCCTTAAAATCGATGTGTTCCTTGTTTTTTTTTGTTGTTGCCCGTTTTTTCCATCAATTTATGATTTTCGACAGAAGGGTTCTCCCTTTTTTTCATACAAAAATCAAGATTCAAAACAGTATATGCGACGTTTTGATTTTTGAGGTGAAGTCTCTGTTTCTTTGTCGTGTATTATATGAACACCTTTCAGTTTAGGGGGAAAAAAAAAGGATATTGGGGAATATTTAGGGAATGACAGAGAGAGAGAGACTGGATGAAAAACCGTTAGAAACTATTACGAACGTTTAATTGACACTAATGAAACATTACGTAATGGACGTTTTCTCTGAAACTGACAGATAAAGCATATGCTTTTCGCTCTGCTAAGATGTTTTGCAGTATATAAAGTGAATTGAAGAGTTGAAGATTTTACAAATATCATTGAACTATCGACGTATTAGTTTGAATAACTTTAAAGAAGACAGCTGCAGAATCATATGAGTTCAACATTAAAAAGAGTGGTGAGATGGTATTGGGCTACAGTTCGCTATGGGAAAATTTTGGACCATATCAGCAGGAATTGTTTCCAGAAATTATAGAAAAAACATGTATTGTAGTAACTAAAAATTTGTTGATGCCTTGTAGTAGAAATGGGACAGAAAATTTGTCAAAACTAACAGCTTTTTAAGGTTTTTTCTTCATAACTTTGTTCCTTCTTTTCTAAATTTCCTCAAATTTGCAAGTAACCTAGATCCTAATAGCATAAATCTATTCTGCAAATTTGATTAAAATCGATGTATTCGTTTTTAAAATACATAAAAAAAACCTTATGAACAGACTTATTTTCTCCTACGATTATTTCTTTCTCCACTATTTTTGGATCGATTTTGTTGAAATTAGACATGTTATCATCTATTTGTGTATTTAACCAACATAATTAATTTAAACAAAATTGATTGACATATTTTTCAATTAAATGCGAAAAACCATGTAAAAAAACGAGGAAACTTTCTGGTCACTTTTGGATTATGCTTAATAACTTAGCTCCGTCTGAGTGGATTTTGCTGAAATGCGATACCATATCTAGGTAAGGAATAACAAATTCATATTCTAAATTTCAACAAAGTCGGATAACGCGTTTTTGAGGTATCTTGTATACGTACGGATGGACGGATTTGAAGAACAAAATACCGAGTGTTGTCAAGATATGAACATATAACATAAGGTATAACATAAGCTTTACATACCTAGGAATTCTACTACGTAATGACCAAATCATACACTACTCCGCACCCGACCGGATACCAGTTACCAATAGATGTGACTTGACTATTAAGAAGTTAACCTAATCAAAATTACTTTCAAGATAAACTAAGCTCAAAATTTACAAAATAATACCATAGTTAAGCCAGTAGTAATAAATGCCTTCAACATAGTCAAAGTGATGAGAACTGTTTGGGTTAATTCCAAATAAAAATACTCTATAAGATCCTTGAGCCTACAACATTGGGTAATGGCGATTCTCAAAGAAGAAGTTTGGGCTCTTTTAAATCTAACATTTATCCACCAAATAAAGTTCTATGACATTTCAGATGACGCTTGATATAAAAACCCATGAATGAAAGAATATATAGATTACACTTTCCCATATTTCAAATTGGTTTTCTCTGCTTACCTACGTCACGCGAGACATGAAATAGTTTGTTTTGTATGAAAAATTACTGACATGTGCAATGCGTATTCTTTATATTCTTTCATTCATGCAGAAAATCGCTGAATAAACGCTGAAATAAATGATCTAATTAGAAATGAAGATATTTTACAATTTGCTAACATCACTAAGCATAAAATGAGCTCTGCAGACATGGTTTGTATGACAAAGAATAGAGTTTAAAGAAGTGTTTTTAATGGAGGGTCTACTTTAAGTAGGAAAGAAACAAGGAAAGGCCTCGAATGAGGTGAATAGATAACATGAAAAATAACATCCCTAAATTACAAGCGCTTAACTGGAAAACTGGAGATCATGATTATTGAAGAAATGTTGTGAAGAAAGATAAAGGTTATCCCGAGCAGTATACTTAAAACTTCATCCCATATTGGCAGGAATTCCGTGCGTTTGTTGTAAGCAAAAGCTTTAATATAAAAGAAAGAAAAGAATCTATAATGTGTAAGGATATTAGTACACAAGAAGAGTAAGTCTAAAGTACAAGTCATTGGAAATCTTTATTTTTACTCTATGATATGACAATATCTCTTAGATAGTCTTTTGAACTGATACGAAACACTTCATCAAGTCAATCTCTTGCCAGATTTTCAACACCTCAAGTAATGAAGTATTGCGAGAAAAAAAAAGTTTCCTTAATTTTTTATTTATTTTGATATTAAATTTATTTACTCGCCCTTGATCTCAAGTCCAAGACTAAAAGCCCTTAAAGAAACTTTAGCCACGCAGAGTGTTAAATATATCATCATATCAATATTCTAAATCCTAATTAAATGAAATAACACTAATTAATAATGTTTGGGAAGAACATTTAATCGGAAAGAATTAATTAAATTTTCTTATTTATTTGATTTTTTATTTATATTCCATTTAGTATAATTGTGTTTGTTCGAAAAGGACGACAACGAAAGAAGATATTGTTTTGATGATGACTTTGTTTTCGCTCTGGCTGGTACCCCATCTTCGTCCGCATATCAGGCTGAACATGAAGATGGCAGTTCCATAATAAGAAATTTCTTAAGTAAATAAATTTCTTGGAATTTATAGAAGTCTTTTTCAATAACAATGTCAATGGAAAAAAAATTATAAGTTTGAAAATAGTGGAAAATTTTCATTTCTTAAAGAAAAGAAAAGAAAATTTTCAAGAATTTCTAAAATTCTTAAGAATTTTCCTCTATCCTGAATATCTTTACTATAAATAGTGAAGATAGGACAACTATTCTATTTTAAGCGAAATGGCTTCATTAGTTTAGATTCAACATGAAAGCATAAGTAATTATAAAATACTCAAAGCTAGGGAATAAAAAATTAGACCAATCAGAACAAAGTACTCATGTGACAATAAGTGCAAAAGAACACGGACAGTTTTCAAATGGAAAATGTATCAGGAAGAGGTAGACTTGTTAAAAACTTCCCATCGAGCCTACTACAATACGTCACAAACTCTTAAAACTGTTATGTTTTCTAGCATTTGTGCATAGATTGAAAATGTTAACATTAAATCATAGATAATTCTCTGTCACCCACACAATATGTAGCTCTATCTATGTTTGCAGTAGTAAATGTTGCTCCCTTATTATAGTACATTTCCAGTTGAAATCAGTAAAAATGTCGACACAGCAGGGATACTACTTGGACTTAGTGCCCTTCGACTTGATCGAGTCCAAAAAAATACGCGTTAGTGTACGGCCACATAGGTTCTGCGCTTTCTAATATGGCCATTTCCATTTAATTACACGCTTATATTTATCGATACTCCCATCTTCGAAAGCGCGCGCAGTAAGCGTATGTGACCGCACACTTACACTGGTATAAAGTTTTTAAGTCTCAATGGATTTGTACTTTTTTTCGATTTTAACTAGAAACTAGAATCCTATAATCACCCTAAACAATCGCTTTTCAATAGAAACACATATTTTTTTTGGGGTTTTCTTGAATCTGACTACTTTCACAATGATGCCCGAAACTATGGACGATAAGTCGAAAGCGACGTTCCAATTTTGACCAAATTTAGTACAAAGATAAGAGGATTTGATTCGAGAACTGACTAGATTTTGGCTAAAAATACATGCAGTGTTTTTACCTTTTTTAGGGTAGCGAATACAATACTTAAAGCCGGAGAAACTGACTAGTTTAGCTGAATGAAAATAATACATTTTGTGCTAAATATTGGAACTGTGTCCTGACCATCAGTCTTATTGAAACCATATTTATCCAACAAGACGTCAGTTATGACTGGAACAACTCATAGAATTTTGATCAGAAATCCTAAACCGAAATTGAGTTCTTTCATGTCTGTGAAATCAAGAAACCCAATCCAATTTTCTTAAAATTTGATATAAGATGATGGACTTGGAACTGATTCTTTTTTGCTGCTTAAAACATATTTCTAATAATATGTTTAAGAAAGTTAGCTGATTTTTTGTTAGTGATCAGGTATCTCGTATTTTATTACTCATTCTTGTCGTATTTTCTCAGTCCCAACATTTTTCATGTAACTTTTTTACAGAATTACTAAGATTATTTCCCATGAAAGCTTAATTACAGAATATATTTCTGTAAACAGAATACCGCCTCTGTCCTAAAATATGGTACATATGACTACATGTAATTTTTTGTGCATAGTACGCCTCGTTTTTAATAGTATTTGTAAAAAAGACTGTAAATACATGCACTTCCACATCATACAGAGCCATTTTAGCAAAGACTAGTAATAAGATGGCGCTTGCAGACGTTCCCAAATCAGAATCCAAGTTAGAAACTCTCTTTATTGTATGCTTTTTGATATGACACTTCTAATTGTCTCCTAAATTAAGGTGTACAGAGTTAGTGTAAAGTAAACTTTAGTTAAATTAATGACGATTAAAGAAGGTATTTAAAATTTTGTTAAAATTGACAGAAATTCGTTGTAACAGCAGCGAAAATGCCAACTTTCTTATAGTGTTTTTTGAAACTTTACCAAATTCGAGAAACATTTAAATGTGTTATATCAAATTTTACTTTCAAATTTCCCAATTTATTACCAATATTTCCTACAATAATGTATTTCAGTCGCCAGATTCTTTTGATTTGTTATCTTTACAGTCTCGGAAAGACAATTTTTTGAAGGCATATTTTCATTATTCCAGTCCAGGTGTATTAATTTTGGCATACTATGACCATATCTCAAAAACCAAATAAGTGCCTATTATCATAGAGACAAGAAGCAGAGAAGTCTTTGTGCAGAAATTTTTGGCACCTCTGCAAAGAATTCTATTTCATCATTAGTGTTTGTAAAAATTACTGTAAGGACATGAATGTTTATATCACACAGAACCTTATTTACAAATACCTTTAATAAGGTGTAGATTTGCGGACTGTTACCAAATCAGCATCCAGTTGTACTCTGTTCTATTATATATCAGCAAAAAGAATATAACATAAATAGTGTAGGCTTATCGAACGTAGGCTGTAGTACTAAAAAACGATATTTTAGGGTATCACCGTTTCCTCGCGTTCTTGATCCACAAATCCTCAACCGAGGAACATTCTTGATAAGAAGTATGGTATCTATATAATATTTGTGGAATTTTGTCTGTATGTACCGAGTTGGCTCCTAAACGGCTGGACCGATTTTGATGAAACATATCTCCACCGATTCTTTGTTCCAGCGCGCTGGTTATAGGCTACTTTGATTTTTGGGTTTGTTTTAAATTTGATTCCGGTAGTTGGCTCTGCGGTCAAACTCAAGAACAGCTAAACGTATTGACACCATATTTGGACCATATGTTGGTTCGGAGCCGAGCTAGGTTTATATTAAGTTTAATTCCGTTAAGTGGCGCTGCAGTCTAACTCTGGAACGGCTAGACGTATTGACACCATATTCGGACCATATGTTGGTTTCGGGCCGAGCTAAGTTTATATTTAATTTTATCCCGATAGGTAGTGCTGCGGTTAAACATAAGCATAGCTAAACGTATTGACAACATATTTGGACCATATGTCCGGGCGAAGCTAGGTTTCTTTTAAGTTTTTTTCCGGTAGCTGTCGCTGCGTTCAAGAAATTTCAATTTTCCTCATTTTTGTTAATAGAAAAAATAGATGTCGAGACGTTTGAGAGGAGGAAAGACTGGTAGAAATACTCGCAATGTACGAATTGTCGGGGAGGCTTATGCAAATTTAATGACGGAGCAACGTTTGCAAACTAATCAGAAAATGTAGAATTAATCAACCTCAACGCATGCTCAACAAAGTCCTGAAGAAAGCGCGAACAACGTCGGGTATTCTGCTAGTTAACAAATAATTAAAAAAAGATTCAAAAGAGACTAAAATAGAGTTCCTAACTTCTTTTCTATTTTGATACAGTTTTGTTTTTCGGCAATAAATTTATGTTGTTATAAGTATTTGTGAAAAAAACTTTGGCTGATATAAAAACTACATGCATTTATGGTCCTTTTTTACAAATGTTATTAATGAATTGGCAAAAGGGCACCAAAATTTGATACAAGTTGACACTCAAGTTGGTACTATTTATTATATTGGATAATTCTTGATATCAGAAAGGCTACTTAATTTAGATTAACACTTTAATGGCAGTTAAACTTATGCTGCCAATAATATAAAAACATTTGCAGGAGAAGAGGAAGAGGGAGAAGAAATTTATGACTTAGAATTTATGTTATATGTATTATGTTATCCGTCTATAACGTTTAGTAGATAAATCATTACACAGAGAGAATGTTTACCGGCCAATAACCGTCGGTGGTAGCATCACACACATATTGTGTGATCGACCACTAAGAGTTGTTCCAGGTATCATATGTTGTGTGAGTGGCCATTATCCATTATCGGAAAAGTTGTACAGAAACGTATACCAAATGATTTGGGATTGAGGGAGTATTTTGTCTTTTCTTTTCGAAGCATCATAATAATTGCAAACTAATCATAATAATTTGAATGAATCACAATTTTTAATATCAATTTTGTAAACATTTGAGACGGATGTAGATTCATTTCGGATAAATCAGCGTATTTGAAAGTATTCGGTTCTTTCGAATTCGATCCGAAAAATTTTGGATTGACAAAATATTATAATTTCCGAATCGTAATTTTCCATTAATTTGTTCTACTAATGTTTTTTTTTCTCGGAGATTATTCTAGAAAAGCTAAATTCAAAGTTTCTACAAAATTTTTAGAATGAAATTAATTTGAACTCTTTTGTACAAGGTTTTTCAGTAAGAACTTTTTTTTAAAAAAATTCTAAATTAAACACAAATTTTGAATGAAAATTCTGAATTTTTTTATTGAAATATGTTGCAGAGACTCTACGATTTATGACTGGAAAACAATATCTGATAAGTGTCCATCACGACTACGTTTGCAGACATTCGATTCTTTCGACAAAACTTTCGGCTCTGTCTCACGAATTGCACGCGTTCAATATTGGTTTTGAGTTTTGCAATTGTTCTTGAATTATTCTTATAAACCTCATCTTTCAAGTAGTCCCACAAAAAGAAATCCAATGTCTCTGTAGCGCACTCCATTGACAGTAACACCAATACCAGCCTCAATTTCAGAAAAAAGAAATACGGTCGCCCAACCATTAAGCGCCCCAAACAGGGACACGAGATGAATGCAGATCATTGTTCAATGATTGCTTTTGGGTTTTTAGAAGCCCAAATATGGTACAATTTTGTTTATTAACGTAGCCATTCAAATGAAAATGAGCTTCAGTACCATTATCGCATCAAGAAATTGTCGACTTTGAAAGTGATCTCGTAGCTTTATTTGTAGCACCAATTGTACCTTATAAGGCTTTAGAGCCGTGTTTCCCAACGTGGGGCCCACGCCCAACAGGGGGGCAATTTGATTGTTAAGGGGGGCAATTCGAAAATGGACATGACACGAATTTAACCCTTTCGCTCCGGGTCATTTAAATGCAATGATAGATTTCGATGCCAAATTTAGTTTCTTAAGTGAACAATTCAATTTTTTAATATTAAAAATTATGTATGTTACATAGGGGGGAAGGGGGCATAAGAATTTTAGAAAGACTAAGGTGGGGCATGGCACAAAAAAGGTGGCTAAAGTGGGGCATGGTACAAAAAAGGTGGCTAAGGTGGGGCATGACACAAAAAAGGTTGGGAAACACTGCTTTAGAACCAAATTCTTTCGGAAAATACACCATGTAATGCTTGTGGATAAGCCTAATTAATGGAAACGTCGTGGAATCGATAAATTTGTGTATTTTTGAACATTTCCATTCACAACAGAAATGTTTTCAGTTGAACGATCGGAACAAGCACCTATTGCTGTTGCTAGGTTATATACTGACCCAGTAGACTCAAATTTTTCTTCTAAATTCTTAATTCCAGGTTCTGATGGGCGATTAAAACGACCGCAAATATCCATGAAATGATTTACGAAATCTGATTAAGCAAATACAATCCTATTAAAAAGAAAAGTTCTTATTGAAAAACCCTTTATTTCTTAGTCTTCTAAGAGAAGACTTTTCAAGGTTATACGCGAAACCAAAAGCAATTAATTTAATTTTAATAAGGTGATTACACTAAAAAAAAAATATGACGTGTGTTATTGTCACACTTCAATGTTCCACAGTTTCCATATCAGGCTTTCACGGTTGATGCCTTAAAAATACGATAAAAAAAACCTGTTCAGGCACTTCCTGAGATGATTTGGAAACTAATTTTTAGAGCACTTGGCTATTAAAATTTGTAACACTTTTTCTTTTTGCTTTGTTTTATATTAGAGAACCTTTTGTTTGGAATCAATCCTGTCCGCGTTGAGTCATTGTCGTAATCTCGCAAGTAAAATCGAAAGTCATGTCGTCGAGTCATCAAAAGTAGAATATTTTCTATAAGAAATGATTAGGTAATGTGCGAATACATATTAGGTCTATTTTATTTGCCACTTGCTCTTGGGTAGAGCAAATTTTTACATTGAAAACAAAAACAACAAAAGTGCAAATCCTACAATACTTTCAGACCAGGGGCAGCTCTTACATCGAAATTAGTTCAGTTTTCTACCATAAAAAGTATATTAGCTAAAATTTTCCCATTTTATTATAATACGGTTGCTAAGCAGCGCTACAAACATTTGAATTAAAACTTTATTTTACTCCTGCTCGTTTTATTTGCCACTTACCCTGCTCCGGTGTAGGGTATTGCAAATAAAAGAGACCTATTTAGTATAAATTTAAATTGAGTTTATTGTATGTCGATTTTCACCGATAGATGGCAAAGATTGGTGTAACTGTCAGTAGCCACTAACAAATCCTCTTCAAGATTCGCCTTTATTTCTTATAGTAAGATACGTCACGCAAATTTGATAGTATTTCTTCCAGGCTTGCAAGCTTATTAAACGTCGGAGTAAATCACGGCGAAATCAGCTAATACAAACGTTTATGTATTATCACAGCGTACAGTAAGCAGAGCCCTCAAATTGTATTAATTTTTGATCACATTTTCAGCCAACAAAACATTAGTGTTTGTTACAAATACTATTAATAAGCTGGTATCCTTTGCACAAACTGAAAATGAATCCAAGTTGACTACTCTTCTTATTACAAGCACCATATTCCGTACTTATGCTTCCGTGTGACGTTTTTCTGTCCCTCCGGTTGAAATTACCACTTCGTGGAACACATTTGGAGTTGATAGAAGCTGAAGGAGTTGAAGTAGTTGAAGTTCATACCGCAATGCGCGTTTAAAAAGCACTTTGACGGCTAGGTTGCTCAAGTTGGGCAAAGTGCATTGCTTCAAATGTAGCCTATTTTGAAGGAGACGAAATAAATTTTGATGATTAAATTGAACATATTTGGCTTAATTGACAAATTTTGGGTATTTTTTTGATAGAATGTATATGCTTTTAACAAGAAATACCATAGTTGTTACCTTATCCGTCTTGGGATTTCTCGATATACATCGCTTAACCTATTAAAGCCTAAGTAACGCATTCAATAAAGCATATATTGAATAACAAAAAACGTTTTATGCCAAACGTTTGTCTTGAATCGGTTTGATTTGTATCTATTCAAATTCCTGAACGAAAACGTATGCAAGATGAGTCCACACACGATTGAGAGGATGCCAAAAACATAGCTGCTGTGGAGCATCTCTCTGCATCAAAATACATATTAGGTACAGCACCAAAATCATTCATTTAACTAAGTGATAGAATGCAATTAATATAGTAATACTGCCTACCTTTATGCTGACCCTGTACACTTCCAAAATTTTGAAGTGATATTGACATATTTGAAGGCTTATTAACGTATTTTAAAATTCACTTTTTGGATCCCAACGTAATTTATTCCGCTGCAGCAATAAAAATACCACATACCTTAATTTGGGATTGTATAAAATCAATCATTCAATTGAATTTATGGGCTTATTCTCTAACTGCACTAAAAGCTAAATTTCACTAGCAGAGAGTAAAGAATGCTTGCCTATGCATGCCGAATCCGTATAACTGATTACAATGTGCCACAACAAGCAAGAATACGTATTTCATGAAGATTAGTACATTTCCTTCAGTTCAGTTATGCTTGGCTCTTACCATTGTAATTCAACTCGCAACTAAAAATGCTATTCTGCAGTATGTAAAGAAGGCCTTAAACGAGGAAACATGTCTTCAAACGTTGTCAAAACTGTGGTTGAAGCCGTCACCAAGTATTCGAAGAAGTTTTGATGTTTTGACAACCATGCGTGGAACGTCTGAATATAACACATTAAACTCTAGGCTGTTCCACATTATCATCTCTGAGCATACAAGAGGCTTAAGAAATTCGTTAAAGCGTGAAGATAACATTGTGGAAGCGGGACAGTTTTGTTAATATGTACTTGTATGTCTTGGTTAACAAGTTAAATGGTAATTGGAAATTCAATTGTACTCATTATACACCAAATTCATCAAAAAGATTAGAAACGGAGAAATCGTATTGAGTAAACGTGTCAAATTTGCACGCTGGACACAAGCATTTAGTCTCACATGAGTACTCTCTTTCTTACCTCTTTATATCAGCGAAATTTTTAGCGATCTTGTTTGTGCAGCGATAATATGGAACGGTCTTTAAACGATAAAACTTAAGGTTCAATTAGAATGACGGATCCACGACGGATTCACGACGCATTCAAATTTTAAATATATACGTTTTCAATTAGACCACAAAGATCGCAACGGATCCACGTCGGACTATTTCTAATACAATCTGAAAACCAAAACTGTGGAGTCTGTTATAGATACGTCATTCTGTTTCCCGCATTAGCCAAATTTGATGACAGTCCGTAGACGGTATGACAACATGTTTACCCATTTAAAGGCTACTTAAAAGAAATATGCCACTTTTAATTCCATTGTAATGGAAATATAATTAAGTATTCTAAGAATTCGTACACAACCTGAAAATAAGCATAGGAAAAAACATGAGAAGAAAAAGAAACAACACCTGAGAAAATTATCCGCTGAAAAAGATGAATGGAAGCTGGGAGTTTACCACAATGTATATGGTACAACAAACGTTATGTGTTATCTCAACGAAGAAAAATGTCATATTACTCACATAGAGAAGTAGCAGCTGCTCGTGTTGCTGGTATGTACAACATTTACACGTACGGTAGCGAGATGGGTATACGCCGGGTGACACATCATAAGTTTTTAAATTGGATGAATGGTTATCGTATCGTACGGGTAGAGTAAATAAAGAAAAAAAAAACAACATATAGTAATGTAAAATCGGACTATAGCAGGTTTTTTGATACCCTATGGTAGAAATGGGACAAACAAACAGACAAAACTAATAAGATTTCAAAGTTTTTCCTTCATAACTTTGTTTCCTCTTTTCAAAATTTCCTCTAATTTGCAAGTAACCTAAACCCTAATGGCATAAATCTAATCTACAAATTTTATTCAAATCGGTGTATTAGTTTTTTTGAAGTACATTAAAAAAACATTATCAACAGGCTTAACTTTTCCTAGGATTATTTCTTTCCCCACTATCCTTGGACTGATTTTGCTGAAATTTAGCATGATATCGTCTATTTACGTATTTAAGCAACATAATTAATTTAAACAAAATTGATTTATAACTTTTCCAATTAAGCCATATAAAAAAATTTACAAAACTTTCGCTCCACCTTCGTTGATTTTGCTGAAATGCAATATACCAAATCCAGATAAGAAATAACCAACTCACACTCTAAATTTCAACAAAATCGGATAACAAGCTTTTGAGCTATCTTGTATACGGACTGACGGGCGGACGGACGAACAGACATATATAAATCGATATAACTTTTGATTCTACGATGATTATTTCGATGCGTAACACACACTTACCCCCTTATTCTGAACGCAGTCATAACAAGTTGTGACTGTCATAACTGTTTTTCTTTTAAGACTATTTACCCCCTTATTCTGAACGCAGTCATAACAAATTCTGACTGGCACAAAATGACGTCATTGTCATAACTTTTTTTTTAATACTATTTGGTATTCTGACGCGCTCATAACTAATAATTGTCATAAAAAAATATCATAAGTTTTGACCGACAATATTTTACATCATAACGGAATTTTATATGAGTTCTCTGAGTGATTCAATTGGATAAATATGGAATAATTTCCACCATTCTTTTTAACACACAAATAATTTTACACCTATAGAAAAATTTCAAACCTATACAAAGATTTTCGAGACTATTTCTCAAGTAATCATGACAACTCGCTCGAATTATAACAGTTTTAAACTGTTATAAATTCATATTTTGAACATAATTATGACCCGTTCACCAGAATACGAATTTTCGTAGCAGTCATAATTTCAGTCAGAATATTATTGTTATAAATATTTCTGACCGCAAAACTATCACAATACCAGAATAAGCATGTTAATGTCAAAAATAATATACCCTTTGGTTGTTCTACCATAGGGCATAAAAACTGATAGTTAACATAGTGAACATATTGTACACACCTTGAGTGTATATTATAAACATACTCATATGTATTGTATATGCGATATTCCATATAGGTGCGATATCAGTGAAAAGTGTGAGTACGTATGCCTGCTGCTTTTCGGACGATACTGGTTTTTCAGCCGTGTACTAATCAAATGCTTAAAAGTCATACTCGATGTTGGACGGGTTTTTTTTGTTCGTATTTTATGTTATTTTATGTTATTTTTCTAATCGACTAGTTTTACTCATGTTAAGTGTTTAGTGTGTAAAAATGTGCGCGCGCAATTTAAAAACAAAAAATACACGGATGATACACGGATGATATTCGTATTCATCATAAGAGTTTTGTAGTTAATGTTATTGAAAAAGCACAGTGACGAATTAATTGAAATTCCATGGAATTTGTTGTGATTAAGTGCAAATTTGTAATTTTCGTTTGATGATGAATATTATTTAGAAGCTAAGCTACTCCGAAATTAAAGTGAAATTAATGTGAAATTAATATCTATATAAAAGTAATTGTTTAATTGTGAAGTAAAAACAGTAATTGTTTTTCTTTTTTGGTTGGAATTTATACCTTAAGGTATGTAATTGAGAATTTTTTTTTTTTTTTTTTTGGATATTTTATTAGAGGCCTGAATTTTAGTTAATTAAGATTTTTTTTTTCCAAAGAAATTTTTCTGTTTTAAGCGTTTTCTTGGTAATTTAATCTTGTAGCATTTTCCTATTGAGAGAGAGAGATTGTTTTTAATGATTAACGACGGCGCTAAGGTTAAATTTTTATTTGTTTGTTTATTTGTTTTTATTTATCAATTTCTAGGATTATGAAATTGCGATTTATATTTCAATTACTTGATTAAAAAACATTGTTCAATAATAAGATATATTTTCGGAGACTTTTTTTATGCCCTATGGTAGGTTACTACCAGATGGTTGTGTAAAGAATCAAAAGTTATATCGATTTATGCATGTCCGTTCGTGTACATGATAACTCAAAACCACGTTATCCGATTTCGATGAAATTTAGAATATCAGTTTGTTATACCTTAGCTAGATCTGGTATTGAATTTCAGGAAAATCGACCGAAGGGGACCGAAGTTATTAAGCAAAAACTAGTGTTACCAGAAAGTTTTGTCGTTTTTTGTATATGGTTTTTCGGATTTAATGTGAAAATTTGTGGAGCAATTTTGTTTAAATTAATAATGCTTGTTTAATACGTAAATAGGGGAGACTTCGTTAAATTTCAACAAAATCGGTTGAAGGATAGTGGAGAAAGAAATAGTCCTAGGAGAAAATAAGTCTGTTCATAAATATTTTTGATATACTGTTAAAGATTAAGATTTAAATTAAGTTTTAGGGTGTTTCTGTGCTGTGACCTTTAAGATCTATTGTACCCACTCTTCTTTAGTGCAGTAGTTAAGGTGGAAACAGAATGACGGATCCACGACAGATTCACGACGCATTAAAATTTTTTTCAATTAGACTACACAGATCGCGACGGATTCACGACGGACTATTTTTAAAATAATCTGAAAACCAAAAGTGTGGAATCCGTTGTAGATACGTCATTCTGTTTCCACTATTAGGTTAATTCCCTATTCTACAGCACCTCCTCCAGGCCATTTTCTATTAGGAATTTTAGTAATACATTGTAATATATTGTAAAAACTAACACGCCGATTTGAATAAAATTTGCAGGTTAGACTTATGCTGTTAGGATCTAGGTTACCTGCAAATTAGAGGAAATTTTGGAAAGAGGAAACAAAGTTATGACTATAAAACCGTGAAATATTGTTAGTTTTGATAGTTTTTCTGTCCCATTTCTTCTATAGGGCATCAAAAAATCGGTTATAGACCGATTTTCAGTTACTATATGTTTTTTAATTGTTTTTCGAAAATAAGAAAAAGTTTTTCCTAGAAGAAAGAAGTCGAAAAGTTAGTAATTAAATTGATAAAGTGGAAAAATCTTCTGAAAACATTGACCCCGCTATGCTATTGGAACTGTCGATATTTGGGTAAGTTGTTTAGTATTTATGATTAGTAATTGATAAATTTCACGTGTTTGACCTTTTTATTTTTATTAAAATAACACATCGATGGATTCCCGAACATCTTGAAAAGCCTTTGTACTCAAGTACTTACTTAAAAGCTTTATGAATATAATTCGCTTGTTGTGATTTATAGTTCCTAATTGTGAACACAATCACAAGTATTCATGTTCAATTGTATCCGCAATGTCTTTTGTTTTATAGAACAATAGAATAGTACTTATTTGATCTTAGAATGTTTTCATACACACAAAAAAAAGAACATTTCTGACGTGATTTAAAGCTCCTCAAAATGATGATTAAACGTAAATTTTGTAAAATTTTTGAAAGTTGTAGCAAACCTTTCTTTGAAATTTTTTTCGAACACAAAAAAAAAACTCCGAATTGTTGAATTTTTCGGAAAAAAATAAATTTCGAAAAATTAATTTCGAAAAATTGAATTTCGAAAAATTAATTTCGAAAAATTTTATTTCTATTTTAACGCGTATAACTCTTATTTGCGAATTTTTTTCTTTTTCAACTAACTCCTCAAAATTTTACATTGAAAATAACAACAATTCTTACACCAAATTTTATTTGGAGTAAGAAATTCTTCTGATTTCTAGTTCAGGTTTTTCTATTTTTCATGTGACTCTGTTTTGTTGCTGTGATTCGGAACAATGTAGTATGAAAAGTTATATTTTATTTCTTCAAATTTGAATTTAGTTTATAAGAAAAGATTGGACAACCTGGAACTTACCGCACGACTCCATTGGACTTATTTCAAAACATAATTTCAGTCGGACTGAAGAAAAGTCTAATGGAGACTCGAAAATTTGGACTTTTTTGTCAGTCCGACTGAAATTATGTCTTGAAATAAGTTCAATGGAGTCGTGGGGTAAAAGTTTGTAGTTTTTCGAAGTTGATATTTTAAGTTCACACGACCTAGTTCGAAAATCCATATATTTAAGGACTGGCGTTTATTTTTCATATGACATATCAATCAGTTTCCGGCGGTTCTTTTCGAACTTAAATACTTGTATATATTTCCAATATCTAGATTTTAATTCAACCTACTCGGATTTTTGTCATCGAAATAATAAGATTAAGATTAAGTTAAAAGATGTTCTTGTATACTGCGACATTTGAGATCAATTGTATCCCCTATATTTTTTAGTTCAGTAGTTTGGTTAAATTTCCGTTCTAGAACACGACCACTAGTCCTATTTTCCTAAGGAATTTTAGTATCCAGAGTGTGTCAAGAGATTGTATTTCCTTTGGGGAGAAGCAGTATGCCTCATGATGTTTCCTCTACCTACGGAATAGTGTTTTACAGCCGGAAAGAATGTGCATGGGGATCTGCAGGTGCCAGTTCAAGATTTTTAAGGTGTGCTTGGAGTCTGCAGTGTCCTGTCAGTATTCCTGGTGAAATAATAAATATTCATATTCAAATCTTCCTTTAGGTTCGCCCAAAAGTTTATAAATTGTCAAACAGCACTTTATTTTCGAAATTCTATCAATTTTATTCGAAAATGAAACGCCTTCCATCAAGCATTCACTTCTCTAAGTTTATCGTCTTTAATTTGAATAAGATTTAAATTTTCATATTAAGAAGACTATGAGTTTAAAAATCCTAGGCTTTCTGTTGTTCACGATAAATTTATAGACTTTAATTTAAAGTATATTATCTGTAATAAAAAAAATATCAAAATTTAGACATAAAACCTAAAAAAAGCCCATTCCAAGTGTCTTCATAACATAAAATCTAATAAAATTGGCAGACTCGTGCCAATGTCGTCGATATTTTTCAAAGTAAAATCTTAACTGATAACCAGATGTCAATGTCCTATCATTTGGAAAATCTAATTTACCGCGCGGATAAAATTTTCCTTTCCTTTAGATATCAAATTATCACTAATTTCCTTGAAAATCTGTCAAATCCTGAATTTTCTATTATATATAAATTAATTATGAAAAATAAAATAGATAAGTATATTAGTTCTATCGAGCGATATCTTTGTTGGCTTTCATTTTTTTCTGCTTCCTTTTTGGTCGTCGACAAGGCAAAAGGATATACTATATATTTGAAGTTAAGAGATTTTAAAATTCCATATCCCTTATACATTAAGTTGTTATCAATATTGTAGAGATTATCTTTTTCCAGACTTAATGCTTTCGAAATTCATTCAAGCACAGCAAAAAGTTTAGGGATTTCTTAACTCTGTGTGCCTTTCTCATATATTTTTGCTTCCGGTTCACCCGAAATTATTCCAATTAAGTTTCCCTTTGGAAAAGTTTTTAGCCAACACAAATTTGAATGATATATTATTGATTTGGGTATTTTGTAGAGATTTTATTTTCTATCTTATTAAAGGATGTATTTATTAATCGTTAAGGTTAGTTCACTCCAAAATTTTGAATATCAAAATATGACATGAACATAGTACTACGCCATCTATTAGTGAAAAAAAGTATTTGAAAAGGTGGAACAGGATTAAGTGTGGATTAGAACTAAGAACGGAACCTACTAAAGTCTCGAAGCCACTATAAAGGAAGGAAGGAATTTATCTTAAATTCTTGTTCATCCAGTCAATGGTCTAAGTGTCTGATCTTTAATTTTATAAAAGTGTTTCCATTGACTTTGTATATTTTATGTTTTATTGGAAATGGAAGCACAGGTAGTACATGTATTTCATATCTGCTTATTTAAACATTCTTATTTTTATCTGTGTTTATTTTTAACTGAGTTATTCAATAACTTAGTTGACATATAGATGGCACAAATTGAAATATTGTATTTTTACTATAAATTGTCCTTACTTCACTATTCGTTAAGAAACGAAAGAGATAAAGATAAACTTAACTGATATTAACTGCGTACACTCTGAGTAAGGAAGGGTTAGCTAACATGGACCTAATGTTGATGCTGATCTTCATTAGAAAAACTAACCCATTCGGGGAAGATACGTAGCCTATTAACCAACCTTTTGGAAGGAGCTACAATCGCCCAGTAAGGCCTACATGCTAAGGCCTGCAATTGTGCGGGCACCTCCAATTCAATACAATACAATAAAAACTGCGTATAGGAGCAAATATTACTAGTGCCAATTTTTGGGAATAAAAATTTATCAGTATATAGACTAATAAAAATCGTATTTCTGAGAAAGTATAATAGTACCATAGTTGGTAAAAATCCCAATGAATGAATGAATTCGAGAGTCTGATATATTATAATACAATCTCTAGTCACTGTCCTTGTTACACTTCATTATTGACCAAGCGTTTGGCCACTGATACTTTGTCCTAAATTCAAGTTTCCTATTAAAAACAATCTTAAATATTTTCATAAATGTGTTGTTGCCATGCGAATATGTTTACTTTTCATTGAAATATATTTAAATTATTAAATTTCATTAAATAAACGAATATTATAAGCTCTGACATATATTTATGTCCTATGGTAGGTACTACCAGAGAGTGAAGGTTTCACAGGTCTAATTGTGTAGAGAATCAAAAGTTATATCGATTTCTACATGTCCGTCCGTCCATCCGTTCGTATACAAGATAACTCAAAAACGCGTTATCCAATTTTGATGAAATTTACAATGTGAGTTGATTTTTCCTTAACTTTCCGTTTGGTATTGTATTGAAGTCAAATTGAGCAAGGGGGAGTGAAGTTATGAATCAAAAACCAGACCGTGTGTTTCGACTTTTCATAAAACGGGCTGTGTAAATCCTTTCAATCAGATGAAGTTTGTTTGTGCGTTGTGAATTTGGTACAAAACACAACCGTTGTGAAATAAGTTACGTATTAGTACTACTTCAGGGTGACCAGAAAGTTTTATCGTTTTCTTTTGGATTTTCTAGATTTAATTGGAAAATTTTTGAAGCAATTTTGTTTACTATATTATTTATATACTACTTGTATATTAAATTTCAGTAAAATAGGTCTAAGGATAGTGGAGAGAGTAGAGAGTGGAGAGTGGAGAGTGGAAAGTGGAGAGTGGAGAGTGGAGAGTGGAGAATGGAGAGTGGAGAGTGGAGAGTGGAGAGTGGAGAGTGGAGAGTGGAGAGTGGAGAGTGGAGAGTGGAGAGTGGAGAGTGGAGAGTGGAGAGTGGAGAGTGGAGAGTGGAGAGTGGAGAGTGGAGAGTGGAGAGTGGAGAGTGGAGAGTGGAGAATGGAGAGTGGAGAGTGGATAGTGGAGAGGAGAGTGGATAGTGGAGAGTGGAGAATGGAGAGTGGAGAATACTATTAGATTTAATTGGAAAATTTTTGAAGCAATTTTGTTTACATTATTTACGTACTATGTTAAATTTCAGTAAAATCGGTCTAAGGATAGTGGAGAGAGTGAAGAATGGAGAGTGCTATTAGGTTCTAAGTTTTTCAGTCCCATTTCTGTCACAGGTCATCAAAAATCAGGCTATAAGCCGATTTTAAGTTACTTATATGTTTGAAATTAAAATAATGAAAATATTTTCGTATATTTTTGGTGGTTAGGGCTGTTTTTTTTTTTCTTTCAATTCGCTTTGTGATAACATTATATTATTAGATTGTATATGTTTCAGAAAAAAAAAGAAAAAAAAATTTTTCCGATTGATTTTAATCAAAAATTCATTTCGCGATTCGCGACAATTTCACGTTAGTATTTGGTATAAAGAAAAAAAATAAAAGAATATGGCTTTGGCATTCCAACAAATTGCTTCAGGTATACATTTTGAATACACAATGAAGCTTTATGTTCAGGATTCGATGAGTTTTTCTCGTTTTTCTCGATTTTTTTTTTTTAGCTGCCTTTTCAAATGAAAATTCCATTATAAATTTCTTTATATTTTCAATATTATTATTTATATACAAAAAGAAATTTATATATATATATATAATAATAATAACAACAACAAAAATTTGGGATATTTAAAGTTTTTCTTTAAAAGATTCGCGTCCTAAAGAAACGATAGCCTTGCCTTGAAGAAACGATTCAATAAATTTTTTGCTGCATTATTTTCAAATTAAATATGTTTTATTACAAAAACCCCAAAAATTTATTTGATATACGCAAAAAGAAAATTAATAAATATGAAATTGACGAAGCCAAAAATCGAACTGGAGCTGGATTATTTACTTGTGTAACAAGAAATCTAAACAAATTTCAGTCACAAGGCATTATTGTAGAACTACGTTCGTTACACTTTATATGTGTATCGCAGTTCTACATTAAACAGTAATAAGATTGTTATTAATTTGTACTAATTAGCCCTGACGCCCTGACAAACAATCAAAAACGAACGTGGTCAATTGAGACTACTCTCCACAACATGTTCGAGCTTCGTGATCAGCAAAGCTAGTTGCCCTTTCTTGTTTTAAAGGCAGAACCATAAAATTATATTAACTAGTCATATAAATTTCCTGCCTTACGTGGGCCGACAGAGGGGAATATAAAACTTGGACTTATTTGTATGAAAAATAAAACCAATCCAAATTTTAAATGCTAACTGAGGAGAAACCAAGTTAGATTATTATATCGTAATTATGTCCGAAACTTGGAAAACTTGGGCTTGAATTGTTTAGAGTAAACGAGCGAGAAGATGAAATAGTGACCATTTCTTCTGTATAGTTTTGTATGAAAACGAGAGAAATGAAATCTCCAGTTAATGTATCTCTATGGGCAGAACATATCCGTGATCCTGGCTATATGTATGTGATGGGTTTTTATCTTCTGTCATATAACTCAACAGGATTTTTTCGTTCTAAACTATTCAGTTACCTTTTTTGTTGGTTATCAAATTAATTGAATATTATATAAACCATGCAAAGATTTGCTCAATACTAACATCAAAATTCTATCAGTTGCAGACTGTCCAGGTTGTCAGCTTTCCCGATGATGTGAGAGCCTTGCCTAAATGTATATTGGATTCAATTTATCTATTTGTTTATTAGCGAATATCGGTTCAAATCGTACAATTTCAATAATGATCGAGTTGAATACAAAGTAAATAAAGAAAACAAAACTAAACAAAAAATGTTGTTTACTAGACGGCTTCGAATAAATTATTAAAAATCATTCACTATGAATTCTGTTTTTTAATCAAATCTCAATTTTTAATCATCAAGTGGCATGTGGAATCCCGGGATACCAAGCAACGATGTGGAATTTAGCTAGTTTCTTAGAAAAATAAGGTGATATGGAATGAAATGACTAGTTATGAATAGGTCCCCTATGTTTCTGGGGAACCGATATTTTTAGACCCAGTACGCCATTGAATGCTAACAATATTGAAATTTCATTTACCCAATTTCAATTTGTCTACGTTTTGTGGTGGTGTATTTTTCGCGCTCATGAAAAGACTTCATTACTTATGTCCTGGTACAGTCCATCAAGAAAGACACAAAACTGGAATTAGAATTTTCGATTTTTCCTTTTTTTAACAAATAAATTTGCAACGACATTTTTTTCTGGGAAAATTATAAAAGAAGTAAGCAATATCTTTTTTTCTGATTAAATATAAAACGCTGATTTAGCTAAATTCAAGCAAAACTTTTGAATAAGAATTAAGCAAGTTGTAATTATTGTAAAAAAGAAAATGTATATGGTTCTGAGAAGCAGTGAGTTTACAGTTTGCTCTATTCCGGCCTGATCGCTATGGAAATTTCGCGATATTGTCATTGAATACCTCACTGTGATCTTGATTCAAAATCCGCTTAGCTCTCGTGCAGCTCCGTTCTTCCAGCTATGTTTCCCCACTTGTCCACTTTTACTCCTCTCATCCCATATCCAATCCGTCTCCATCAGAATTCGGTGCAAAATTTGCCAGACCTGCCTTAAGTCCGATTACTTCAAGGGCGCTGTCTCTATTATAAATATTTATTTTTGATTTTCATAACAAAACCAGGTTAAAGATCTAACAATTGGCAACTTGGTATTTTAAAAGCCAATTTAAAGCAAATTTTGTTGACAAACTAGATTTTTTAAGCTAGTTCGGTAAACGTCAAAGTTTGAATGATAGTAAAACTGCAAAAACTGTTTGTGAAACTAGTTTAACTTTTACCAGTTCATGACAGACAACAAATTGAAACTTTTATAACTTTCCAGGCTTAACTAGTAATGAAATTCTGTAATTATGACAGTAATTATATAAGTTTGGTCATTTTCAAAATGGACGGCTTCAAAGTAAGGCTTAGGACTTAGAAAGTTATTAAAAACTGACAGCAAAATAAGTTCTCATCTGAAATTTATCGTATTCAACCGAGAAAATGTATGATATCGACAATCAATTGCCGTTGTACAGGATTACACTACAGGTAGACAAGTCTAGTCTATGGCAGCTTTAACAACAATGGCTGCGTCCAGCTGTCCTAAGCGTTTAGACAAAAATTTTAATGTTAGCATTTAGAATTTTTGAACTCCTGGATGCATTTGCTTGAATCAAGCGAATGGTAGTTATCTACACTAAACATCAAATTAGTTTTATTTGAATGACGTTTTGTTAAACGAAATAAGTGTCCAGAGTAAACGAAAAGTAAAAATTTTGTCGGAAAATGGAAAAGTGGACAACAGCCTCAATTTTTATGCTAAAATTCCACTAAGCCCTTAAAGTTATTATTACATACAGGCGTATTGCTGGATTTAAGCGCTGTAAAGTGCTTTCAGCGCTGAGGACTACTGAATGCGCCCAATGTATCATTCATTTTTCCGCATAGTTGTTGTTTGTTGTTTCAATGCTCACATGTTGTTCTCTCTACTTCCGGAACAAGAAATAAATAAAACAAGCTTTTAGTATGTCGATTTTCATTTCTTTATAAACGAACTGTCCTTTTATAGACTACAAAATTTATGTACATGTTTATGTTTTTCCTAAAAATGGACAAACAATTCATATGTTCAATTCAATTTCTTAATCGAAATGAAAATCTTATTATGAATTAGTTCACTAGAAACCATTATGAAATCATTGATTAGTATTATTATTACTAACCAGTAACAACGAGACGACTACTACTACTACTGTTTTTAATTGTTCTCTCGAATATATTTAATTTATTTTTCCTTATATGTGATTTTATTATTAACAAAACAAGAAATATCGATATTCCAATATCAATTGTATTTTGCAGAGATGCAAACTCGGTTCGTTTGTATCGAACCGAAACTTAACCGAAATTTAACGAACTAAAACGAAACCACTTTTAAAATCATTTGGTCGATCTTAAAGCAGAACCAAAACTAGCTTAAAATTAATAATTAAACCGAATCATAAACCCATGCTTTTCTATTCATTCAACAGTTCGGTTCAACAGAAGGAGTTTGTCCTATTATTTATATTTTTCTTTGAAAAAATTGAAAGCGTTTACTATGTTTTCTTGAAAAACGATAGCCCAATCAACATTCAACAGTTTGTCAGTTTGACAGTTTTCAAATTTAGTTTTAACGAGTAATCAAACATGATATTTAATGAAATCTTTCTATTATATAAAATAGTTTTCTCCGCAAGTGAATCATAAATAAGTGTGTATACTTTCAGGGCGAATATATTCAATACTTTTACAAATTACAAAGTCACAAATTCAAAACGAAGAATAGGAAATTTAGCATTTGAAAAATTGAGACGAAGAGAGGAAGAAAATCTTATTCCATCGCTAAAGAAATTTAAAAAAACCAAACACTTACATATGTATGTTAGGCGTGTATGAACTGAGCCAACAAGTACAATATTTAGAAACAGGCGAGATTAATAAAGAATGTAGTTATTAGTCGCGAAGCGAGAGTGGAGCGGAGGTTGGTGAGTGAAACGAGCAGAGTGTGGAACCCCCTAGTCATAATTAAAATAAAAACAGACGCAAACAAAAGGCAATAAGTGCAATGAAAGCGAGGTTGTTATGACTGGGTGATTACCTAGAAAGTTTAATGCGGCATCTTAAAAGAAAGCACTAGGAACTCTATGATATTAATTGGCTCGAAGCGAAGAAATGAAACAGCTGCCATGGACTTCTTCGTTTCTGTCACACCAACAACCAAGAAAAAAGACTTATTTATTCTTATAACCCGAACTAAAACCAAGAAATTATAGTCTTTAAACCAAAATCAAATCAAAAACCAAATTTTCAAATATACCTTTACTTCCGCTATACGGCCGCTCTTTATACGGTATTTCCCTATAACGGCCGTTTTTAACTATTGCACTTTTTCGATTTACGGCCCTCAATGTTTCTTTATACGGCCAAAAAAAAATGCTGTACATAACGTTGGCGACTTTCTGTTTAGTTTCAGCTTCTCCCTTTAGGCAGGACTACTACAAAAAATAATGGACTTGCTATATCGGATTTCGCTATTACGGTCAACTTTTCCGGAACGTATCTGGGCCTTAAATCGAGGTATTCGGTATATTTAGAAACTAACCCCCTTATTCTGAACGGAGTCATACCAAGTTCTGACCGTCATAAAATGACGTCATTGTCATAACTTATTTTTTAATACTATTTAGTATTCTGGCGCGCTCATAACTAACAACTGTCATAAAAAAATATCATAAGTTCTGACCGACAATATTTTACATCACAACGGAATTTTATATGGGTTCTCTGAGTGATTCAATTGGATAAATATGGAATAATTTCCACCATTCTTTTCAACACACAAATAATTTTACATCGATAGAAAAATTTCAAACCTATAAAAAGATTTTCGAGAGTATTTCTCAAGTAATCATGACAACTCGCTCGAATTATAACAGTTTTAAACTGTTATAAATTCATATTTTGGACATAATTATGACCCGTTCGCCAGAATACGAATTTTCGTAGCAGTCATAATTTCAGTCAGAAAATTATTGTCATAAATATTTCTGACCGTAAAACTGTCACAATGCCAGAATAAGCATGTAAAACTAAACCAAAAACGATAGTTAAACAAGAAACCAAAACCATCTTCAAAAGAGTGTTGGTTTCCATCTCTGGTATTTCGATATTAAATCGAAAATAGAAATCAATTGTGATGATCTAGTCAGAAAATTTCTTTCGATATATTGTGTTGAACGAATTCAATACCGAATTGAGTTTCATTCTTTTTAATTCTTTTTAATATTGATTAATTTCTTGCTAGAACGACATCTCTAAAAACATATGAGTTTAACCTGTGTGGATACTCTTCTCAGATAATAATGTCTGGGATATGGTCAGCGATTTTTTGTATGACCACAGAAATAATGTTTCCAGTATATGTGTCCATGTGGCTATATGGATAAAGTTGGGAGAAAAAGTTTTCAATTCTAACCACGTACATATAGTAATGTGGGGTACAAAAACTTTAAGTAATTTGTAGTTATTTCACATTTGCTGGGTTATAACAACGCCTATCAAGTTAGGTTCTAATATTTATGTAGTTTCTTTCTTCGAAGTTCGAAGTTCTTAAAATATAGTAAATGAAATTTAATTCTAATTGAATTCAATTTTTTGTCGATAATATCTATAAATTTTAGTTCTCATGTTATATGTGAGTTTATTGAACAGGATCTAAATGAAATTACTTATATATAATAATGGGACAGTCTGTAACCTGGGACTCACTCTTATTCTACCACACACATCTGTCATTACTTTCCTCATCAATCGTTCGATAAGAATTCTGTAAATTTGACAGCAACACATCATTTCGCCATCTATCTTTCAGAAATTAACTAAAATTTACAAAATTTTACGTTCTGAACGTGCTAAGCCTTAATTATGTCAACGAAACGGATACGGAATAGCGACGGGAATAGAATGCGATGAAGTTATATTGACGAAAACGTCGCTTCACTTTTTGACATTTGAGAAATTCATTACGAGTTCTATGTCATGGTTTTACTTTTAATAATTGAATTAAAAAAACAATAGATATTCTTTAATTTTATCGATTAGCATTTCGATATCAATTTCAAAGTTCCCGTCATCCATTTTTATGAAATTTTCGAGTTCTTTGACTTAGAAAGTTCGTTCATAATATGAAATAAAGGAGCACAATCGTTACGATTAATACAAATGCCAAAAAACGGAACGGACTCAAATTGAATTGAATCAAATTTTACGAAATAGCGGTCATACAATTTCATGTATTTATATTTTTCGTTTCGTCGCCGTTTCGTCTCCGTTTCGTTAACATAACTAAGGTTTTACTATGAAATATTTTGTGTAACAAAAAGGAAACAACGTTTTACAATACGCTTCGTCTGATAGTGTGAAAAGGAAGCATACCCAGTTAGCATTTATGGTCGCTGGCATGTTTCTACCACTAGTGGTAATATGTGAATAAGTAGCTGGCACGTATTGGTTACTGAAAATATTACTTGTGTTAATATCCGTTTGTTAACGTCACTGTTTCCATATCTTTAGCTACTCTAATTTAACTACTTCTTCTAACTAACTAGCTTCTTCCTAATGCATGGCGACCAACACCGGGCCCTACGTAAAATCGCACCCGGTCTTTCTCGAGCCTAACACACTTGCTGGGAACAGTTTTTAAACCACACTGCGCGCGACTGCACTCTTCGACAATTACCGAACGACTGACACGCAAGCGCAAAGGCTATACTCAACTAATCAGTTTCTGTGTTACCTGATTACCAAATGCATCCTACCTCGACGTAGAGCTGCCTTAAAGCAGAAGGGTCTACATTTACTAGAGTCGGGGTTTTCGACTGCTCTACTTTTTTTTTCGCTGTTAACACTTGGATATGTTTTAGTAAAAATTCAAAGAAAAGTCGAACCGCTCGGATACTTTGAAGAGATTTTTCGTGTTAACTAATTGAAATGCCCTAATTACACATATTCCTTGCGTTATAAATGATATTGTGTGTTGTTTCTTTTAAGAATAATATATGTAAAGTCGTAAGGACTAAAACCTACCGTGTCCGGCAAATGAAGTATTCGTCTAATTTAAATCGCTGTCAAATGTAAACCGCACATCTTGTAATACTAAAATTTGACATGAGTGTTGCTTGACATATTGTCTGTCAGTAGTAAAAATTACTTTTTGGTGAAGAAAGACTAGTTCGTATTTTTTCTACAATGGACGTTAAACGAAATTCAATTGTTGCGCTTCGTATTTGATTGGGAAGTCAAACATTGAAATTCACACTGTATTCACCGAATCTGACTGGGAAATTTTACAAGCTGCAACTTTCGCTAGTTTAAAAAAAGATTTGACTCGTGAATGGAACCGTTTAAGCCAAAATATCGTGCGAGCATCGTGCGGATCGTTTTAAAAGAGATTGAAGCTGGTGGTTAAGGCAAAAGGCGATTATGTAGCATTCGAATAATTGTAAAATAAACTATGTATTATAAACTATCATTTTTATCAATTTTAATAAAATTGACCAATAAAGAAAAAAATTACAGTATTTTTAAATACAGACACTTCAATTGCCGGATCCGGTAGATTGGATTCGATTGGGTTTTTAATTCCGAGATCATTCATCTTATTTACAACATAGAACGTAAGTTACATCAATTTAAGGTGGACATATTTTGTTCTTTAAATTTACGTTCAAATTCGGTCAACATTCTTCCAAAACATGTTCAATATAAGATTTTAACATATCAAATGTTGGGAAATTTTGAAATCAGAAAACTTATTCAAGAATTCATAAGCTTCAAAAAGAGAAATGCCAATTTTTCATTGATTTTATTAAATTTTTAATATTATTTTTCTTTTTCTGTTTTTCTTTTGCTGACAAAACAATTTTCATTTCCAAATACTTGTATATTAAGTTGGACAAAAAATTTGTTCGTTATTATTTCTCTTCTATTCGAAAGAAAAGTATCTTTTTTCTTTCTTTTTGGAATCACTAAAGTTAAATTTTTAATAAGAAAACGAAAATACTTTATTGACTAACTTAACATAAAAATTGTATGTGAATAGTTGGAACATGTGTAGTGTAGTCATGATGACCAGAGACCACATACATATCTACCTTGTTGGTCTAATCGAAATATAGTCCAGAATAGTTAAGGAATAACCTTTTTTTTTCTTCTGTCTTCTAGTTTGCTTCCTTTTAGAAGCAAACTAGAAGTAATTTAGATAGAATTATTGCTATTTTATATGTTTCCTTATATATATTACTGAATATCTCTCTCTGGTCTGTATTCCCCGACCATATGTCACGGAGGCCCAGACATATTCATTTCGAATTTTACCTATCTCTTTTTTGAATTGGAAAATGTTTATGCTATCTTTGCAGAAAAAATAGCCGACTATGTTTATAAAATTATATGAAAACAAAAATGGTTGTCTCAAAATTCATGCAAGAAGTAATTTTGATAGAAAACACAAGTTTATAATTAAAAATTGTAAATTTCTTATTGATTCATAAAGTCTACAGTATAAGGTTATGTCTGGAATACCATGTCAGGTAAATAGCCTCCACGGTTTTGCTAGCACATATGCACTCTTTTCTTGTCAATTTTCCATCACCGTTTTGCATAAATGTGCCTGAATTTCGTTGATACAGTTCTCAATTTCCTACTTCAGGACTTGAGTTATCATGGGTTTGTTGACATAAACCTTAGACTTCAAAAAACCCCAAAAGAAAAAAGTCCAACAGCGTTAAATCTCATGATCTGGACGGCCAATTCTGATTACCAAAATGGGAAATTCACATGACCAGGAGTGACTCATACAGTATTTGAATTGTTTCTTGGGGTGTATGGCATGTTATACTGTCTGGTTAAAACCACATATCGTTCACATCCATATTTTGCAATTTAGGTATACAAAATTGGATTATGATGTCGCAATAGCGAGCATCATTAACTGTTTTTGCCTGATCAGTTGGATTTTCGAAGAACAATGGTCCGATAATGCCTCCAACTCTGAACTGTCAGCTATCACGTTGTCTTTTCTTTTCGTTGGCAACACTTTACCTCACAAATGGCGCAAAAATTCAAATCTTGCATGAATTTTTTGGACACCCTTTTGTATGTTATGCATATATGAAATCGAGATTGAGTGATATAAATTGCAATGTATACGATTTAATATAATTCAATAAGAAGTTATTATAGTATAACCCTTAAAGTTGTATAGGGAATATTTGTACTAAGAGATTATATTATGAATAGGAGAAGAGTATGGATAATAGGACATTAGTGAACATGGTGAGCGAGCTTAGTTCGTGTCGCTCATGATCAGGCGACGTAGTTTCATAGCTTCGCTGAACTGTGCGACGGCCAATACAAACGCTGAATTTTTTTCACGTAGTTTGACTTGCTTAGCTCGAGTGTGTGGCAGGTATAACTGTATATAAACTACATGCTAGTAAAATATATGTATTTGATTCTATTTATTTAAAAATTTGCTGCGCTTCAGACAAAAAAAAAACTTAGAGAAATATATAAATTTTCATCATGGAAATTGGAAATTGCCTATTTTCAGGCGAACATTAAAATATCAGACAGACGTTCGAATGATTGATTTGTGAACTTAAAAATCAGATTAAGACTGAACAAATACTAGTTCACACTAATTCCCAATCTCTCTCTCCTATAAAGTAGATCATTAATAGTTTAGAGGAGAGCTTAAATATCGATAAGAATTTGGATTTAAAGAAGTATTTTTATTCGGTCCGAGACAAAGTGGATTAAGTAACAAACAGCAGAAATAGTGATGAATCCTTACTTTTCTTTGCTTATTCTCTTGATATGAGATTAATAGCATTTTCTACTTATTTATTTTGTTTATTTCTTTGCGAATAGAATATTAAAATGAAAATTATCTTCTTTATTGGATCTGGATAATACTCTTCGTATGTAGAACATTCTTTATATTAAGTCCATATATCTCTAATTTCATTAAATATGTCGTTGAGAAGAGATTAATATGCTTAGATCAGCTGAAAAAAAAAAAGAAAAGAAATTCTCTGTTTCGCTGTTTACTTATTTAATTTCATTTATATATGTAAAGGGTTTTTAGATAAGAACTATCTTTTCTTTTAAATTTTAAATTAAACACAAATTTTGTATGAAAGTTGTATGAATTTCTTTCGAGAAATGTGTTTTAAAGAGACTACAATTTATAGAATGGAAAACAATATCTGAAAAATCTCCACCACGACTTCGTTTGCAGACATAGGCTACGTTTACACCGAGACTTAAAAAGAGACTTAAGTACTTAGGTCGACCTAAATATGACGGTGTAAATACGCCCGAAGTAACTTAGGTTAGGTCACTTAAATTGCAGACTTATCTTAAATTTAAATCGACTTAAGAACTTTTGACAGATAACAGCTGATTTCTTGATATTCAAGTTCTATAAATGTTCACATATGACGTTGTTTTAGACTTAGGTCTAGTACGATGTAAACACGTCTGACCCAAACCTAACTTTTAATTAGCTAACCTAAAAATTTGTCGGTGTAAACGTGGCCATTGACTCTTTAGACAAAATGTTCGATCACATTTCTGCATGCAATTATGGTTCTATCTAGCTTTCTGAGTTCTGCAATTGTTCTTGGGTTATTCTTAAAAATCTCATCTTTCATGTAGTTCCACGAAAAAAATGTCCAACAGTGTTAAATTAGAAAATCTTGGTGCCCAATTGACATCACCTCTACACGAAATTAGACGTACATTGACAGACTTATTCTGAGCTCAGTCATAACTATCATAAATTTTTTAAATGACTAATCCGTTTTCTGACGCGTTCATAACTTAGAACTGTCATAAAAAAATATCACAAGTTCTGACTGAAAATATTTGGCATCACAACGAAATTTTAGATGTTTTCTGAGTGATTTAATTGAATAAATATGGAAAAATTTTCACCATTTTTTTAAACATACACAAATAATTTTACACCTATATAAAAATTGTCCACCTTATACAATCATTTTCAAAAGTATATCTCAAAGAGCTATGACAACTCGCTCGAATTAGAACAGTTTAAACTGTTATAAATTCATATTGTGACGTGCTACCCGTTCGGTTCGATGTTATTAAAATGATAACACTTTTTATTTATGTGAATTTAGTGTATAAAGTTTATTTATAATTATTTCTGCTTTAACAATTAGTCTTAAAAATATTTGTGTTTCAATAATTTAATCATTACAAATTATTTATCACAGTTTATAACCAATAATTGATCACAATTTCACTTTTATATTTAAATCGCCCTTGTAATCGCTTCCCACAAATAATCACGTTTCAAATCTCTGTTTTTAATCTCGAATGAAGTTTAGACTTCAACTGTCTGATTAAGACTGATTTTATTGCATCATGTTTCCTCCGTATTTATAATAAAAGTGTCTCATCCTGCATCTGCTAGAAACTTCTAGTTTGAATGTTGTTCTTTCTTACATACTAATTGTTCTAAACTTTTTAGTTGAACGATCGAAACAAGCACGTATTGCTGTTGCTAGGTTATATACTGAACCAGTATAGACTCAAATTTTTCGACAAACTTCTTAATTGTAGGCTTTGATGGATGATTATAGCTGTCGAAACTATCCAAGATTGTAGGAAATGTGGTTTTCATAGATTTTCATAATGGATTTGGTTTATTTTTCTGTGACTTTTGAGTGAAATTGAATACATTATAAGTAAATATAACTTTAGTGAAGAAAAAGAAGTTCTTATTGAAAAACCCTTTATATATAAGTATATTTTCTTTTTTTCTTTTCTTTTTTAGATATGGCATTTCAACGTAGTCACAGCAAAGTCTGGTGGGGAAATTTCGCTGAGAATTCAATATTGTATAATAATGGTGGTGGTTTTCATTCATTGGATTCAAATTTAAAATATTCTGGAAATTTATCAAGAATACAAGAAAGTGCTGATGAATCATCAAGATTTTGGGAGAATAATAATCATGAAAGTCCTGGAAGTTTAAAAAGTCAGGTAAAATTGAAGACGAAGAAAAAATGAAAAAAAGTATGCTATTCCATTAAATTTGATTGCAAATTTAGATTTTGTAATCAATTTTCCAATTGTTCTATTAAGTCCTGTATTGTTTGATGAATGTGTCGGAAAAGCTTTATGTATTATTTGGTAGGAAAATGTCGGACGTAGTTGGGAATATATAGAATTGAAAGACTGTGATAACAATTGTTCCATCTTTTTTTTTACGAATTCCACAAACTAGAGATATAGTTCTATACCATTCAAAAACAATCCTAGAAAATTGTATTTTCCATAACACAACTTACTGAAGGTATAGATGTCCACGCAGAATGATGGACCCACGACAGATTCATGACGTATTTAAATTTTGAATATATACGTTTTCAATTAGTCTACACAGAACGCGCGACGGATTCTTGATGGACTATTTTTAATACAATCTGAAAGCCGTGAATCCGTCGTGGATCCATCATTCTGTTTCCCGCATAATTTTTGGATCTCAAGACATAAATTGGATAACTCTTCAAAGTTTCATAACGACAACTGAATTATAGCAAGCAATGATCAATCTCGGATGAAGTCCTTAATAGGAATAAATTTTTATAGATTAAAGAATATTGAAATCATTGAGTAGGCGGAAAAATTCGGAAAATTGCAGAAGTTATCGCGATTTTTAGTGGAAAACTTCGAGTTTGATTCGTTTTTTTGGCTTTTGGTTGTAAAAAAGTTAATTTTAAATAGTGTACGTGCATCAGCAAGAAAGATCTATTGCCTCGAAATAGGCAATTTTTAATTTTTTTGATGAAAATTTATATATTACTTTTCTTTGGAATGAAATCGTGTAAATCGTGTTACATAATTATATTCCTGGAGTGGAATTGTGTAATTCGATTGAGACTAAACCCTATCGAAAGAATATTGCTATTTCTACGCTTTTTCGATACGATTTGGTTCAAATTGTGTCACACGATTTATGCATGTCCATCAATCCGTCCATCTACGTGTACAAGATAACTCAAAAACGCATTATCCGATTTCTTTGAAATTTACAATGTGAGTTCGTTATTTCTTAACTGGATTTAGTATTGCATTTCAGCAATATTGACTGAGGGGGAAAGAAGTTATTAAACGAAAACCAGGCTAACCAGAAAGTTTTATCCTTTTTTTTCAATGATTTTTCAAATTTAATTAGGAAATTTGTAGTGCAATTTTGGTTAAATTACTTCCATGTGTTAACTACATAAATAGACGATAATATTGCATTATATATCTAGGAAATATTCCACGATTTTCTATTGAGAGAAAGTCGGGAACTTTCCTTTGAGAACACGACACAAAAACACAATATTTCGTGATTCTGGAAACCATGAATTATTCTAAGAACACAAAACACAAATGATCACTGATATTTTGTTTTGACAGTTGAGGGAATATGTTTATAGGCGAATTCTAGAAGTATGTTTCCAATGTGTGATTGAACGAAGATTCTAGAGTGATTCCACGATGAGTATATAAGGTGGAAACGACGCTGGAACATGACACAATTGAAGTTAAATTTCGAAAGTCATTGTACGGAAGAGATTTTGGAAAAGTGATTATCTGTGGTGGGTTAGGAATATTAAAGAGTAGTGTTACCTGCGAATTAGAGTAAATTTTAGAAAAAACCTTTGAGTTTTGACTGTTTTTAAATAGATTTTTATAGCCCGATTTTCAGTTCTGTATAATATATTTCTATAATTTCTATTTCTAGGATTCTGGATTTTCTGATAATGATGAATCTCATACAAAAGATCTAAAATCAGCATCACCAAATATAACAACAAAATCACAAACATCATTAACATCAATAAAAACTATTGAAACACCACCAACAGTAATACGACGTAAAATTGATACCGGAAATCTTTTCGATACAGTATCACGTCGAATCTCATTTAGTGCACCTTCATCACCAACAAATCTAACAAAAGATTTTGATATACTTCATCAAATTGACAAAATTAGTTTAGTTACAACACAATCAACGAAACCTAATAATGTCTTGGAGAAAATGAATGATATAAAATTATTAGAAAATCCTAAAACAAATAATAGTAAATCGATTAAGAAACGACGTGTTCTTGGTGGTGATGGTAGTCATCGTCGTCTAAAACCTAATTTATTAGATAAAGACATTAATATACTATCACTATCATCATCATCATCATCATTATTATCGATTACATCGGATCGATCAAAAGATTATAATAATGAGACAGTATATTTTGGTGGTATTGATGATAATTTAGTAACTAGAACAACACCAATTAAAAATCTTAATAAATATACTGTTAATACAAGTACACCAAATTCAAATTACCTAGAAACATATTTAGGTACCAGCAATGATATAACAATAAATGGTATTTGTTTACCAGAACCCATCGATGAACTACCATCTGTACAACAATGGTTATATGATATTCGTGATACATATGAACATGAAGTAATGTCAACATTACAAACAAAATCGATAGTACAAGAAGCATTTCGTAATTTGAAAATAACGACAACAATTGTCACAAAAATTATACGACAATTGCAGCAACGTTCCATAATAATACAGGGTGAATTTGAAAGATGTGAAAAATCTTATAAATTGGAAAATAGACTACTATTAAAGGATTGTCTAATAACAACACAAGATTTGTTAGGATCTGTTACAGAATTCATTAAAATTCTTGAACGTCGTAGCGTTTTTTTTATCGATTCAAGTCTTGATCGTAAACAATTCATAGATAATATTGAAAATATGAAATCAATTCTTAAAGATTTACGTATATCTTTAGAGAAACAACATTATTTAGACTTATGTACATTATCTGAAGATGTACAAGTACTAAAACGTTATCTATTATTAACAATTCGTTTAGTATTTGAAAAATTAATAAGAATTTTAATATTAAATATTGAAAATTCAAAATGTGATCTTATGTTAAGAGCTAATTTAAATATGATATCGACATTATCAAATATGGATTATATTGGTTTTGCATCATTAACGGATGGTTTTCTAAAGAATCAAACAATACGTGTACTATTATTGATTTGTTTAGATAATAAATTTTCATCGATACGAGCCTTGGCGTTAAGAGCATTAGCAACAATATGTTCAACAATCGAATCAATACGACAATTTGGTAATGATGGTGGTATTGAAATTGTTAAAGATATATTATCATGTGATACAAGACAGGTGAAAAGAACAGAACCAGAAAGACGTGAGGCAGTTTCATTGCTAACACAAATTACAGCACCATGGCATGGACGAGATCATAAAGTAATCGGTTTAAAAGATTCTGTCGAAAGTATTGTGGAAAGTTTAACAGGTATGTTGTTTCTAGGTTTATTGAATTTAGATATCTTTAGCATAGTTATGTCCACAGTTTCGTACTTGATCTATACCAAGTTTTACCAATCCAGATATCGATGAACAGGACAGGAGGGCATTGTGCTTCATGTTTCGTTGAAATATGTTAAAGTTTGTTTTTTTTTGTCAAATGCCTTAACGAATTTCGTCCTCAAAAGCACATGTTTTTGTGGGAATCCCAGAACAGATGATAAATCCTGCAGTGAAGAAGTGTTAAAAAAATCCCTTTCCTTACTAGAATTATGTGGAAATCCTTCGATAAGTAGAAAAAAAAACACTCCTTACTACTGCTAACGCGTACGCAGTACAGTGCAGTGGTAGACATTTATTACCGGCCACTCACTAATGTGCACAGACTCCAACCGATCTACCTAACCGATCGCTGCACAGGACCAAAATGGAATCCATTAAGAATTTGCTTTGTTCCTATTCGGAATTTGCAAGGATATGGTTGAAAATCCTGGACCACTTATTTCTCAAAGATCTAGACTAGAGGAAGCATTTCAGTACAATATAAGAAAGATGTTACAATTCGCCATTAATTGGGAAGCTTTTCAGTATAAACATGAATCAGTTTCCGCGGTTCGAAAACACCTCGTTAAAACTATATGAATTTCATTGGTCATTAAACTAAGTGGTATTGCTATGGACCCAATATGGTTTATTTGAGACCTAACAGCGTCATCATAACCTAACCTAACTTAGGATTTTCTTGCAGAAAGCTGTTTCATCGTCATCTTCACAAGGTCTATAGGTGGAGCTATCCCTCTTGCCTACTTACGGAAGATTTTTTTTACGGAAACACAGTACAACTTTCACCCTGTTGGGGTAGAGAAGCTTACTTGTTCTAGGTTTTAGCAGTTTAATGCTGCATTTTCCACTGTGAGTCATCCTCTTCACAAGCACTATAGATGGGGATATCGTTCTTGCCTAACTACGGAGTATATTTCTACAGAAACACAGCACAACTTTCACCCTGTTGGGGTAGAGAAACTTATTTGTTCTAGTTTTTAACAGTTTAACGCTGCATTTTCCACTGCGGGTCATCGTCTTAACAAGCACTATAGGTTGGGATATCGTTCTTGTCTACCTATGAAATATGTTTCTACACAGTACAGCTTCCGTTCTATTGGAGTGGAGAAGCTTACTTGTCCTACGGTTTAACGATGCATTTAGGACTGCAATGTGGGTTAACTCGTAAATTTTCCTATTTTATCAGCATACTGATGAAAATGATGCCACAAATCTTTTGTATAGAAGATCCACAATTTCCCGGCCTTCAATTTCTTGATGCCCGGGACCGGACGTTTTTCCTTTAATCTGGGATTACCTTCATTCTAGCTTTATTTATGAATCAATTTTAATATTAGTTAAGTCAATTTACTTATGATATTTAATTTTTTCCATTTCAGATATTATTGATAAAACAACATGCTGTCAGACTTTACTTTTATGTGCAGCATCACTAAATAATCTCTCTCATCTGGAAGTGACATCAATATATTCTATTATGTCGAATGAATCAGTTATAAAATTGAAAGAAGCTGTTGAAAAACGTGGACCAGGAGTATCGATTTTTCTTTATGTAAGTCAAGTGTGATATAATTTCTTGACTTGAATATATAAGTTCAAATCCGATTAGATTTTGAATAGGGACACATTCAGAACTTTTCCAATGACTCTTTTGATTGCTGTGAAAATATGCTGCGACTTTTCCAATGAATGAAGTATATTTCATAAGTGAATGTTTAGTGACAATTGCATCCATCTAATTATTCAAGTAGGTCTTGGCACTGTCAAATAAGTCGGCAGTTGTTAAATAAAATACAAAATATTGGTTTAATCATTAAAAATGTATTTTGTCTCCTTCAAAAGAGGCCCCATTTGATGCCATACACATATGCCAACGATTAATCCACTCGTCGAAACACTTTTCATAGGCACTTTCCTTCAGCACAATTGTATTTAATGGCTCCAATGGACTCAAAACGTGTTCTACGAAGTATTACTTTCAATCGTGTGAACAGGAACAAGTCACACGGAGCCATATCTGGTGAATACGATGCTTGGTCGATGAGATTTGTTGAGTTTTTCGTCAAAAATCCGGGTACAACTATCCAATATCCGAGAATTGTAATGCCTAAAACTTTAACTAAAATGGTGCGAGAGATGTTCACATCATGAGCCATCTCTTTTAAAGACTGCATGACGATTTTCCATCACCATTGCCTTCTCATTGTCGATGTTTTGATCAGTCAAAGTTGTTAAAGACCTACCGAAACGAGGCATCAACCACTTCTCAGCCTTTTTTGAATGCCTTGTAATACTCGAATGTTTGTGTTTTCGATATTGCTGACTCACTGTAGGTGTTTTCAAACAGTTTCAATGATCCAGCACAATGGCAACACAAAATTGGAGGCAAACTTTTTGCTTAGATACTTTTGTCCATTTTAAAAATACTCGAATACAACTGAAAAAACAAACATCTTTAAACAATCTGGTCGACAGGTTACGCCAAATCTCTACGTGACAATTACATACATTGTGTGTTACCAACTCAATAAGAAAAATACATTTTTTCATACTCTTTACGAGGGCTTTTTGAATGAAAATTTCACGGCACTGTTGACTGAGTGTCAAGCACAGTGACTGAATGTTTGACTGACTGTTTGACTGAATGTGAAGCACTGTTGACTGAGTGTTTGACTGAATGTCAAGCACTGTTGACTGAGTGTTTGACTTGATGTCAAGCACAGCTGACTGAGTGTTTGACTGAATGTGAAGCACTGTTGACTGACTGTTTGACTGAATGTCAAGCACTGTTGACTGAGTATTTGACTGAATGTCAAGCAATGTTGACTGACTGTTTGGCTGAATATCAAGCATTGTTGACTGGCTGTTTGGCTGAATGTCAAGCAATGTTGACTGAGTGTTTGACTGAATGTGAAGCACTGTTGACTGAGTATTTGACTTAATGTCAAGCACAGTTGACTGATTGTTTTACTGAATGTCAAGCATTGTTGACTGATTGTTTGACTGAATAGCAAGCACTGTTGACTGACTGTTTGACTGAATATCAAGCATTGTTGACTGACTGTTTGGCTGAATGTGAAGCACTGTTGACTGAGTGTTTGACTGAATGTGAAGCACTGTTGACTGAGTGTTTGACTGAATGTCAAGCAATGTTGACTGAGTGTTTGACTGAGTGTTTGACTGAATGTCAACTGCACTGTTGAGCACTGATGAGTTCTGAATGTACCCCAATCAAATTTTTGTTTTTCCGCTAGATAAATTCATTTTTGTTTATATTTATTTAATGATTTATGTTTTTTCTTTTCTTCTCATCTACTACACAGGAACAAATCATCGCTATGCTTTATAATATGTCGAATAATAAGAAATGTCATAGTCATTTAGCAAATAAATATATTCTAAATTTTATCACGTTCATATTTCAATCACAATTTTATGAATTTTATAAATCTCGTGCTGAAATTGATTCACATCGTAAAACTATTAAAACTATATTACATATATTTTCGAAATTAATTCATGAATCAATTATTGGACAAGAAATTCTTGAGAATAATTTCATACCAATCTTTTCGAAAGTCGAACAGAATTTAAATAATAGTGAATATTCAAATGATATAACATATATTAATCGACAATTGAATGAAAGTTTAACACAGAAAACATTTAATCGATCAGATAGTAAAAGTCCAATAAATTCGGGTAGCAGCAGCAGTTGTTCAACATCGAAGCTGAATGTTGTTACACGACAAGAAAGTTATGTATGAAAGTTCGTTTCCACCGTCGGAGCAGGAAGGAAGCAAGCAAGAAAGTAGTGCAAGTAGCCTCGATCGTGTTTATTAACGTACCGCAGCCGCGGGATGTGGCTGTTTGATGGAAACGCACCTTAAGAAGGGAAGCAACAAAACCAAACAAACCAAATAGAAATGTTATTACCAATTATTAAAAATAGTTACTTTTAAAGTAAAAAAAAGAAAAGAAAATATAGAATTTATTTATTAATTAGAAAAAGAAAACAAAATTATATAAAATAAATAAGAAAATAATGAAATTTGTCGTTTTATTTACCTCAAAACTCGGTCGTCCTCCTTCTAGAGTTCGAATCTTCAATTCAGTCTAACTATAGGATGATCCAGTTTGAGTTTCCTATGTTGGCAGCACTGTAAACCAAACAGTTGCCGGGAAGCACTTGTTTCCAAAGTGTCAAATGTCAGTTTTGTAAAAACACATTTACGAAATGGATCGCTTAACCACTGCTCAACGCGTCAAATGAAACAGGAAATTGATGCTGATTTTTCAAATAAAATCCTTTTCTCTGATTAGTGGGTTACTGACTCTGGTTTATCATCGGACATGTAACCTTTTCGCTTAACCTTCCCGGTGGTTTATTGGTGGTTGGTGACCAAATGTACTTTGGCATAATAGTTATATGTATCATAAATATTATTTTGTGTCGGTGAATGGCTGCTAGATTGATACTAATGGGTTGAAAGTGGCAGTTTGGTGATGTCATTTCTTTTCACTTCCTATTAATTTTATCTCTGCCGTAATAATATTTCTCTAACAGCTCCTCATTTCCCAACACTAATGCCTAGGATGCCAAAAATCCAAAGTTCAGTAAGAATACAAAAACTAAATTGGTTGGATTTGATTTGCCTTCATGCATATTCGAATACTACTGATGGCAACTCATATATTTTTACCATTATAGCCAGATCCGCACTCGTTGGCCAGAAGGATAAATACCCTCTAAAAGACATGACAACTCTTACAGTTACAAAAACATGTATGTAACTATTTTCTTCACGGTTCCGGGTGCCTTTAGGAATAACGTCAGACCAAGGTAATCAATTTAAGTCATAATTGTGTACACGGAACTGACTGCAAGTCCGTAACTAGAACTGAAAATCATGATAGGCACAAAGGAGCTCGTATCATAAATATATTTATATATTTTATAAATTTCCAAACATATCTTAAAATTTTCTTGGGGGTCCATAAATTCCTAGGCTGGGCACAGCACATCATAACCCTAATGGCCTAAGTGGACTGTAAATTGAAATTCACTCCTGTTGCCTTGCAGAAATCTACTATTGATTAAATTCGATTCAGTTTCATCGTACAAAATAAAACCAGCTAAACAATTTTATTTACAATATTTATATAGAAAAGTTTAATCTAATTAATATAATAATTGTTGGCAATGTTTGCATCACCATTGTTTAGTAAAAACATGTTCCACATAATATTTATGAAGAATTGCATATCTTTGGGCGTTTGTAAATAATAAAAATATTGGCCAGCAAATATTGAGACTTTTAAAATGTTTATATCGTTGCCCTAAATATAAATTCCATCTAACTTATCAGATTTTTAGATAAATATCAATATTTTAGGTAAATATCACAACATTTACTTGATCTAAATATAAAGGGTTTTTCAATTGGGACACTACAAATGTTTTCCAATAGCGACGGCGAACTACGCAATATTTTTTTGTTGGTCTTTTTACATTTATGCTCGTGAATAGTTGCCATCTAATCATGGAGCAGTACACACTTGAACAACGTTTACAAATTATTAAAATCTATTACCGAAATTCTGAATCTGTCGCTGCAACTTTAAAAGCCGGTTTTCATCGAAAACTCATCTTCAGTGATGAAGCTCATTTTTGGCTAAACGGATTTGTTAACAAGCGAAAGATGCGTTATTGGGCAGGCTGCAACTCACACATTCTTCAAGAGACACCTTTGCATCCCCAACAAGGAGTCACTGGGTCATATTTTTACGTTGATGCTAAAAACCGCCACGTTACAGTTAATGGAAATCGTTATCGAGCCATGCTAACTGATTATTTTTGGAATAAATTGCTTGATATGCACTTGGATAATATGTAGTTCTAACAGGACGGTGCCATTTGCCACACAGCGGACGTTACAATCGATTTATTGAAAAGCAAGTTTGGTAAGCGTGTTATTTCTAGAAATGGACCCGAATATAGTTGAGAGGCATCACATCGCATGAACAAGGCGGCCACTCGTTCATGCGATTTGATGCCTCTCGATTATATTCTTTGAGGTCATTAGACATTAGAAGAGCTCAGAGCAAATATTGAATGCGCAGTTGCTGCAATATCGGCCGATTTATGCGAAAAAGTGGTCGAAAATATGGGTTCAACGACTGGACTTTTGCAAAACGTGGAAATTGAATTGATTTGAAATTGAATTACTGGTTAAATAAGCTTAGCCCTGTCGTCTCCAATAGGCAGAAGGTTCTACGGGTTCGCAGTAAAGTTGGTTGGAAGATCGGCAAACCTTTTTGGAAATATAAAATTTTTTATAAAGTCTTAGCTAAGACTGCCAAATAGTTCCTTTTAAAATATGTTGCACTCGGGGTAGAACGAATGTATTTCGATAGTGTTGTAAATAAATATGAAAACTATGGAAAAAATGAGCTTTTATAATAATTGCCCTGTGAATAAAATCCATAGAAGAACATATTCTAATCCAATATGGTATATCCATCTATAAGTATGAGAATCGGGTATGTAGTATGGTTACTTCTTTTTTTTTTAGTAAAAACTAGGTTTATTGGAAGGTGTTCTAGCAATTAAAACAAGGCACGTTTGCCTTTTAGTTTCTGTGATAACAAGGTACGTGCTTATCGAGAGAATTCCTGATTGTTTTTCATATAGGTAAAAAACATTGGTAGATGATATTTATTTAATTTCACAAAATCTCATAAGACTTATTAAATATTGATTGCTTTGAGTGGCATTTGATGAGAAATGGGTTTTTTATTTCTTTGTTTCTTGTTCAAAATGAAGATTCTAGCCGTCGTAACTATGATATCTTAGACGATTATTCAGGCCAAAGAGAACATTCAAATGCAGTTCTTTCTGATAGTAAATCTACTGTAGATATTATTCTAGTATCACTGCTTTCGATATTACAATAGGACGTTGGAGTGGTGCTTTCCGAAGAGAAGTTCATCAACCCTTTCGACTTAACTGTCTTTTCACGTTGTTTTACATACAACGCGAAAACTGGATTCATTTTAATAAGATTGTAGCCAAAGTACAGAAACTAAGGAAGTTTCATTTCAATAAGAATAGAAGAACCAATATGTAGTTCTTCTGTTCTTATTGAAATGAAACTTCCTTAGTTTCGATAGAGTCTAGAATTGATTCATGCGACCGACATGTGAAAAGTGTATTGGCAAGCAAAGTCAATGGTCTTCAACATGGCGCAGCCTGGAGAATCCTTCTTTAGAACTCTATGGAATTCTTTCGCAAACCTATTAGCGTATAGTTTAATCTTTCATCACCTTGGGTTATTGTGGTCATTATAATTCATTATAGAATTTACTTAGGGCATCACCTCCGATCTCTTTGCTTACCAACCCCAATTGTTTTTGTATAGCATTTGCTTCAGGCATCACATCGCTGCTCATTCCGCTCGCAATCTCCAAATCATCTAGCCTGGTTCTTACTTTCTTCCTATAAGGATAGACGTTTCACTTATGTAACATGTATCGGCTATACAAAAACTTTAAACTCAATTATTTTCATTGAAAACTTTCGACTACCATTTATACAGAAATTCTTTGAATCCATTGCAACTAATATATTTGCTTGTTCATGTGGAAATTCATGACATTTAGTAGGTAACGTTTCATATTAATATTGAATGTTCACAGCCTCAGAATATGTCTGTATTCCAAGCTGGGAATGGTGTACGACGAAACTGTGGTATGTTTCATCGTGCATCATTCTACCAACTTGCCGTATGGAATTGGATATCTGGGATTATTCAGTTCTATATAATAAACGAAGAAGAAAAATACTAGAGAAAATCTAATAAAATACTGAATATATCCCCATCCATAATCTCATCTTCGAAGAAAATCTAAATTTCATCTACTATTTGTTTCCAAACGATGAAAAAAAAAATTCAAGTTCTTCAATTTTTCCTTTTTTGTTTTCTGGAAAGATTCCAAAATAAAGAAAATCTAAGAAATTTTATTTTATACAATATCTTCTACTGATATTTATAAGGTGATCCAATTTTTCCTATGTTAGCAGCACTGTAAATCCACCAGCTGTCAATAAGCACTTGTTTTCAAAGTGTCAGTTTGCAACAACACATTTACGAAATGGATCACTTAACCACTGCGCAATACGTCAAATGCAGCAGGAAGTTGATGCTAATCCTCTTCTCTGATGAGGCACACTTCCACCTCTTTGGATGTTAATATACAAAATTGCCGCATATGGAGAGATGCAAATCCTCATGACATTCACGACACACCATTACACGCCCAAAAAGTGACTGTGTGGTGCGCTTTGTGGTCAGGCGGCGTCATTGTGCCTTACTTTTTATGAAAACGATCAGAGTCAGAGGGTAACAGTCAATGGTGAGCGATATAGGAGCATGATAACCATAATAATCGAAGATATTGATGTGGAACACAAGTGTTTCCAACAAAGCAGCGCAACTTGGCACACAGCGAGTGCAACGTTGGATGTTTTGCGTGAAAAGTTCCCAGGTCGCATTATTTCATGTTTTGGTGGCGTCAACTGACCGTCAAGATCATGCGACTTAATGCCGTTGGATTTCTTTTTGTGTGGTTACGTTAAAAGTCGTGTCTACGCCAACAAACCTGAAACATCCGCCAAGTTATTCCCGGGATATTGCTCGAAATTAACGAAAAAGACATCGCAAATTATCTCGAAAGGATCGGCTGTTGCAAAAGGCCCAAAGGCGACCATTTAATTGATATTATTTTTCATAATTAATGAAATACATAACATTTGTGATTAACAATTTGCGGTTTTAAAGTTCAGAAACTGAAGTTGGATCATCCTTTATATGTGGAAAGGAAATTTTCTCTCCAGGTATAATTGTATTACCAGAAATCGATTGTTTTTTTTTTTATCAAAAAACAAACAACATCAAGAATATTCAATAGATGATGGTCAGAACTAAGATATTGATTGGGTTCAAGGGTATATATGGGTATTTGTTGTTTGATATTGTTACAAAGTCATATCAAAGATGTGGTACATAGTTATGAACCATTCATGTTACAACATTTTGATAATCTCTGACCTATGGTGAAGAACACGAATGGATATATATGTACTTGTTTTGATAGTTTTGAACAAGTATATAGTCCTTAAATTCCAACCAAGGATGACCTCAAATGTATAGATTCTCTAAAGATCCTCGACGGATTAGTTTGTTGGTAAACTTATATAAATGGGCACTGCTAATCTAAGATCTCAATTTCGAGACTAGTTAATATGAAATCAAAGATACCTGGTCATGCTTTACTATTGCTATTGTACTAGTACCTGTAACTGCTTGAATACCTAATATGTAGGCACTTGAAGTGTACAATTAGAAAGCCATTAATAGGTGATAAACTTCAAATTCGGATAAGTACTTGACTAAGTAATATTCAAATACTTCCACTTACTTGACGTAGGGGACAAATGAAAAGGGATTATTAGGAGGGTACTATTCCAATTTTAATTCGTTCTATATGTTTCCTAGTAAAAATAAGGACAGAAAAGATTTTCATGTTTCATTAAAATAGAATATTTTATGAGTAGATATGATTTGGTTTTTCTTTCATTTTCCTCATACAAAGAGGAGTAAAAGCATTGTGCCAGTAAAAAAATAGACGTTTATACGTTTTAAAAGTGCAAAAGTCTGTCTGACCATCTTTATCTGTACCACAATTTGTTCTTACGTCTTAGTTAATTTTGTAGGTTGGATACATAGAGTAGTGGCACTTCTGTACAGTACTCATTATGATCTATACGAGACCAAGAATTACCTGCCAGGATGAGTATCTTATTCCTCTTTGAAGCATTTGATTTTCTAACAGAATTTCATCAAACTACTCATATCGAGCGACTGTAGCAACACTAAGTTTTCAAAGAATCAGCTGGCGGGAAAGCTGTTGCGAGTTTGAGACTGAGCTGAGCATTCACACAGTATGTGTGTGATGTCTTTAGTCGGACCTATGTCTCCACAGTCCTGGTAGAGATCACTTTGTACAATGCTAGTTTTTTACTAGTAAACTAGCTTTTTGTTTTGATAAGTCTAATATGTAATAGATTGAGCTTTGTTATAACAAACAGCCATCAGAAAATTTACTTCCCAGTTGTTAAAAACTTTTGCCATCAGCTTTCCAGACGATGAAGATATTAAATTTTAAGCATTCACCATCTAGCAAAGAGTTCAACTTTTCTTTTGATGATTAGAAGTTAACTACCATAAAAATTGAACAGTAGTTAGTAAAAAAAGAATACATAGCTAGAAAAACATGATTTTATCCTAGTTTTGTCTATTATTTTATTCACAAAGTAAATTTACTAGACTCTTCAAAAAACTGTCCAATTTCGTAGGACTTCTAGAATATTCTAGTTAAAAACCCTACAGCGGGAAAGAGTATGACAGACCCATGATGGATTCACGAGGCATTTTAAATATATACGTTCTCAATTAGACTACATAGAACGCGACGGATCCACAACGGACTTTTTTAATGCAATTTAAGAACTGTGAATCCGCGAATTCGTCGTGCATCCGTCATTCTGTTTCCCGCATAACACTGAACCAACAATTCAGCAATCAAACCAATCCATTTTCATCGGTACTATCTATCATCTCTTCTAAGTCTATAAAACCGAAATTCTGTTTGTTCGTTTGCTCACCATTTGATTTTCTAGTTATGTAAAATGTTACATCAAGAGGCAGCGAATTATATACCAATCAAAATTCTTTTTAGCCAATATTCAAACCATTTCAAACTCAAGATTTGAAAACCTTATTCTATATAAACCTATAAAACGGAAATTCTTTTTGACTCGAAAACTAATGAATCGATTTTAATCACATTTGGTGTATGTGTAGATGTCTTTCCAATTTACATAATAGGATACTTGGGTTTTCGATGAGAGTTGCGGCGAGGAGAGGACAATATAAAACTTCCCTAATTTAGCCAATAATAGTCAAATTTTCATGAAACTTGGAATCTGAATTCGAGAGAGGCCAACGTAAAGGATAGAGTATTGTCGGTCGAGGGGGCCAAAATATAAAAACGTGAATAATTCGGCCAATAAGAGTCGGATTGTCATGAAACTTGGAATGTGATTTCGGGATAGGAAAAACATCAATAATTTAGAAAATCATCAACCAATCAGAGAACCTTGAGCAATGCCGGGGAATTTAGCTGGTACATTAATAACCAAAACAGTTCACTTTCACACTAGATTTAGCTATAACTTGGCTATTTATTAGTTTTAATTGAAATTTCGTTCAATAAACCATTACTAAATTGAATTAGATGAATGCCTAGTAAAAATGGGGCAAAAGCTCAAAACGCGGATCCTCTCGAATTCCAAGAAAACCTTATAAATTTCCTATAGTGTCTTATATTGATAGTGTATTTTTCATTTTTGGTGTTATAATAAAACCAGCGAATATTTTTCAGCTTAAATATTATTTATGTTATTTTATTATACTATAGCTGATGCCCATTCCTGATGCTACAAAAAAAAAATTGAATACTCTACAAGAATGTGACTAATAAGCATAAAAGCAGCAGCAGCAGAAGAAAAAAAATGGAAATATAAAATAAATTAAAAAAAATTATGCCTTTATAATTTTATTGAATTAAGGACACAACAACATAGTTAAGAAAAGAAAGAAAGAAAGAAAATAATCTCTCCCAAAATGCTGGCCAATTTTCATTTATGTACGCAATAACTTTCTAAATTGCTACAAAACGAAAGGAAACCAAGGAGAAAAAAAAAGACCACACTAAAGAATTTTCCTAGGAAAATCCAATTATGGATTAAAGTTCTGACTTTTAGCAAAAGAAGTAGAAGAAGAAAAAAAAAAAGAACTTTCGTGTGTTTTTCTTCTTCTTTTCTGATATTTAACAAAACAATAAGTAACCCACCGCCGCCGCCATCGCCGCCACCAATTTCTTGGTAAAACTAATTCATTAAAACTTTTTAATCTTATATACTATTCAAAAGGTCGAAGAAAAAAATAAGGAGACTACTACTGGTGTTTCCCTTTTTCTTCCTTTTGTGTTTGCATAATATTCTCGTGCATGGATATATTAAGGTCAATTCACACTATGCTGGGCTGTTTTTGTTGTTGTTATGTTCAGCTTGTGGTTCGGCCCAAACCAACATTACCAACATTAATCATTTATATTTTGTTTGTGATCCTTTATAAGAATTTGTTTTTATTATACAAATTTCTTCCTTTTTTATTATTATTATAGCCAAAAGCAAGGAAGAAAATGAAGGAAGGAACATTTTCATTTCGATTAAACGTTTTTCACAGATTATTTATTTGAATACCCCAAAAAAATCATTGTAAAAAAAAAGGACATAATGGTTTTGATATGTGGTCACTGTTTTTTTTTTATACAAGTGTTTGGAACTCAGAAAAAGACGATTAGCTTTATAATTATACCAGTTTAGACCAAAGTTAATGGGCGCACACCTAAAACTCATTAGCGCCGCATAAATATTCTTATTTTAAGCAATTACTTTGATATGTGCTGAATCTGTAAAAGTATGTGATAAACGTCATAATAAATAAGAATGAATAAGAATAGAGAATATAGAAGTGGATATTTAAATTTTGCTATTAATCTAATCCCTCTTTAAGTCAGCATTTGGTCGTATCTAGCTATTTTGCTAACTCTAAGCGCTGTGAAGCATTGTTGGCACTTAGAAGTGATGGATTCCAAGGCATTGATTGATTAATTGTTTAATTGAGTAATCAAAATTTGTTCAATATTTTGATTGTTCAACCGAAAACTGATTAATTGTTTCATATAAGAGAAACAAAGCAGTATAAATTTGGAGAGGGAAAGAATATGAATAACTTTTGAATGACTTTTAAATTAAATATGAAATATTAATATTGTACGAATAAAAATGAAAATACAACTGATTTGGTTTAACAACAATTGAGAGGTTAAGAATAACAGTTGTCATGTTTGAAGAATATTAGAGAAAAGGCCAATGAACAGACTAGTAAGAACAGTGTAGAATGATCTAGTTGGTTAAGACCTCGTTTCTAGAAATTGATGAGACACGAGTTCATGCCAAAGTCTCGGTTCTTTACAAGTTTACTTTTCTTTGCCTTACAATATATACAAGAGAATATCACTTCCTCTTTTATTTTTAATTACGCTTTCTCTTTTACTTGTCTGTCGAAATTGTTATTTCTACAGGGGAAATTTTGACGCTTGGCTATTAAAATAGACACAAATTAATCAGTTTAAAATCAACAATTAAAATAACTTACCTCGGCAATCAATTAATCAACCATGACCTACCACTGGATGCAGCTAACGATTGGTTCCTTTCAAGCTTTTTGAGTTGAATCAATCTTTTCTGCATTCACACATATTTAAGCCCCAACAAAAAGGGTATTTTCTATTAAGCATTTTCAACAATTTTCATGAAATTCAGTGTCTTATGGCAGGAATAGCCTACAAATCGACCGGTCGATCGCGGAATAATTTTTTAATTTCTGACCTTTGGTCCATTGTATACAAAATAAGAACGCGTCTTTTCACCAACACATAATTTTTACTACTGACAAAATTCGTATCAAATTTTAGTATTACATGATGTGTGGTTTACATTTGAAAGCGATTTTAATTAGACGGACACTTCAATTCCCGAACACGGTAGTCATTTATATTATATAGTATATGAGTTCTTTTGTTACCAGGCATTTCTATTAAACTTTTTTCAAGACTTATTTTCATTTGGAGACTCTAAGAATTGAACTTTTTTTCAGTCACACATAAACTCGGACATAAACTTAGACTTTTTTTAGGAAGACTTTTCTCCAAACTTATTTTGAGATATTGAAATTGAACTTAAAAATGGTTGCGATGAACTTAATGCATACAAATGTATGTAATTCCAATGGCTTTTCCCAATATTTCAGATATTTTTAATTTCTAGACTTTTTTTTTAGAAAAAATTAATTTGGCGCCTTCATATGACAGCAATAAAATGTAAAAAATTTAGTTTATTTTATTTAAAAATAAATGTAATTTGAAAATCATATCATATTATGACAAAAATCTTAGAAATATTCGTAATGATCATGGGATGAATGCATTTTTCCGAGAAATTTTTGATATCTCGGTTCTGGTTTCTACTATTTACAATTCCGGAAAGAATTGACATTTCAAAAATTTTGAACATTTATTTCAAAATAATTTTTTTATAAGAAAATTTTAGAAATATCAATGATTTTAGACTGAAAAAAAGTCTTGAAATATCTCTCATGGAGTCGTCGGGCTAGTCATATTTCAGTTAAGCTTTCTTTTTATCCAATTTTACTTTTAAGACGAATTTCGAAAGTATATCGAAAATGTAATAAAATTAATGACAACATAATTGATATTAATATTTCATCAGAATCATCTCAGAAACTCAACAAATTAATATAATTTATTCATTGTATTTGTACAAAAAGCTTCTATGGTGGATGTAAAGTATAGATATCTTACAATTTACATTATTAATTATGAGATTTAAATTAATATTTTGAGTACGAAAATTTTATAATAAGTTTTCCCAGATAAAAGTTTTCTTATATATTCTTCCTTGTGTGAAATGAAATTCCATATAATAAATATACGAAATGTTTTAATTTTCACAAAAAAACATACAAAATCTTGAATTTAATTAAAATACGAAAAATTTTAATATTTATATTCTTAAGAATTATTATCAGATTATTAATTATGAATTATTATGTGTTTCTCACTTTGTATTTTCATTTCGAGAAATTATGAAATTAAGTTACTTTAATACAATATGAAATTCTATATAATAGTTTTCCCAGGATTTATGATATCTTAAGATACCAATCGTTTATTGCCTGATATTAAATTGTATCCGCAGACAATTATCACATTATGGGATTAACCGATTCTCCCATATTTTTCTGAATAATCTTCTTTACAGCATTTCTAGAAGTTTTCCCGCATTTTTATAATAGCAATTACTATTATCACAACCAATAATTAACATTTTCAATAATAATTCGGTGGTAAAGAACAAAAAATTTGTACAGTGGCAGTTTTGGGCCTATTTCGGGGTTGTGACGAATTTTTAGTCATAACAAATTTGCAACTACAAATATTATGACAGCTGAGAAAATTCCTATTCTAGCAGACGGGTCATAATTATGTCTAAAACATGAAATTATAACAGTTTAAACTGTTATAATTCGAGCGAGTTGTCATGTTTTTATAGGTGAAAAATTTTTATATAGGTGTAAAATTTTTTGTGTCTTTAAAAAAATGGTGGAAATTTTTCCACATTCATCAATTAAATTACTCATACAATTTCGTTTTGATGTAAAATATTTTCGGTCATAACTTGTGACCAATTTTTATGACAAGTTATGAGCGCATCAGAATATGAATTAGTCTTTAAAAAAAAAGTTATGACTTGACTGAGAATAAGAATGTATGTTATTCTAGCATTTCCTTAATTTCAAAGTGGATACGTTGTAGAAATTGGAAAAAAACTTAAGAAAAAATTTCCACAAAAATATTAGTAAACATACATACATATGTGGAAATTGATTAAAGAGTAAATTCTTAAAGGTATCCTAACCTCTGCCTCAAAAATTATTAAATTGGAGGAATTGCCATCATTGTCAACGGAACGAAAAGCTCTTTGATTCCTACCTTAGATGAAATCCTAGCAAGGAATTTCTTTGCCTTCATGAATTACGGAGGTACATCTACTACGTTTTTTAAAAGTTTCAAGTTTTGAGAATATATCTTGAAACTTTTACTACGGTTTCTATAGAATAGAGAAAGTTATTTAGAACTATGAGCAAAGGAAATTCTAGTATCATATATTGGAAACTTGAGAGCAAGTTTCTCTCCTAACAATGCTTACAAAATTGGTGGACATCATATCTTGAAAACAGAAATACGGTGAGAAGGATTCGGAGGTTTGTTGACGATCTTACCTGCTTTTTTATTTAAATAATTAAGACAAAATGACTTCCATACATAAACCATAAAGTAACGCATCACTGTCGTTTTGTTTTTTGACTTTATATGAGTAATTATAAAGTATCCCAATCAGCTATCTTGGCCATGACGTCGTTTTTACTGATTTTGACCGTAAATTTTCAAACAATTTACTATCCGTTGCTCTAACATAGGTAGCTACATATTATGCGTATCAGTGATAGAGAAGAGTACTATGGACAACACCAAAATACCACCATAAAATTGGAAGCTATTTTAATTTCAAAACAAACAAATAGATACTGAAATTTATATACCGATGCACACATGCCAGAAAAACGATAAGAGTGATTGAAATTTCATAAGAGTGAATGACGTCAATCCGAAGTTTTCAAAAAAGAAACATTTCATTCTCCCTCTTTCTGATACATTTTGCCCTGGAAAACTATTCGTACTCTTTTGCACTTATTGCAACGTGAATTTCGTGTGTTTCTTTCCTACTTTATTCTGATTGGTGTAATTGTTTATTCGTTAGTTTTGGGTACTTTATAATTACTTCTACTTTCCTTTATGGTAGATAAGCCCTTTGAGCTTGAGAGTGCCCACTGCTGGCAGCTATATTTTCTTTAACCATTTATTATTAATTATTATTGTACCTTTTAGGAAAAACAATTACCTTTTTCGGTTTTTTTTTTTGGTAGTCCTCTTCGGTAAACGAAACCTTCTAATTCAACCAAACCATACAAATGCTAATTGTATTCCTAATCCTAGACAAATTATTTCCACATCAATAAAAATAATGATGAAATTATTTCAATGTGCTTAGAAGTAGTAATACTAAATAATTGCTAAATCACAGCATATTAATAGCTGCTAGTAAAGCTGTAATGGGCGAGAAAATGTTACTTTTTTTTTGTCTTATTGTATATAATTCTATAAAATCTTGAAGATTAATGATGCGCTGATTTAGTTATAAATTTGTTAATGGCCAAAAATTTAAATGTATTTTAATATTATGCGAATATTAAATTTTAATATTTTCACTCTCTCTGTCTACTATAGAGTCCTCCTTGACAAGATTATCTTAACGGTCGGACGGGATTTATATCAAGTCACTATTAAACTTAATTTATTTATGCTTTTATCTTCATATTATTTTTGCTCTTGCATATCATAAATTCTTATTTCTTCTACAATTCCATGTCATTATCAAAAGCCAACGAAAAAAAAAGGCAAAATAAGAAACTGGTTAAGTTATAACATAGAGGAAGCATGATGATGGCTCTAAGGATATTTGTGGTTGGTTGTTGGTGGTTGGTTCTTGCTTTTTCTTTGCTTTTCATGGTAAAAATATTGATTAAGCCCTTACAGGGAATTTCTAAGTTATGCAGGACCAAAAGAATTGACTTAACAGTGTTTGAATATTATGAACACCGTACAGCGAAGTATATATAGTATAGTATATAGTCCCGGACCAGTATAAATATGAATAAAAAATAAACTCTTGGAAGGTGAATTTTCTTAGAAAAGTGATAAAATAGGAATTTTCGAAAATATTTTATATTAGGAAAACATTTCAGTTTATGACTTAATTTTGTTGGAAGCCTTTTTTCTTCCTTTTTGCTGGTCGGCGATAAACGTAACCGCATACTTTTTTATGTTTAGCTACACAAATCGATTTCGTTTATGTAAAATTTTAATAAAATGTTCATATCTTAATGTTTAATATCATAAAATATGAAATAGCTGAAGAAAACTCTTATTCAATTATTTCAGAATTTAAAAGAAATCAGATTAGTGTAGTCCTAGCGACAGGGAAGTATTTCAGAGGGGCCCACCGACTATTAGTTATCAGGAAAATCTTCAAGATTGATATAATGAATTACCTTAGCGATTGCAATGCGTTTCGTATCGTAAGTTGCTTTCAAACAATTTTAACCAGCAAACCCTGAAAAAGAAAACAGATAAAAATCACTGTTCTTTCTCAGAATTGGTCTCAATCTGTTCTTGTTCTTTGAAATATACAGTTTTTGAATCATCTGTGTATGTTCTTCTTCAATTTTATCTGGAATAACAAAAGTGAGCATCACGCTGCCCATATGTGTTGTTTATAGAGAAGCTGTTTTAGCTGAACGGAATGTGGAGCAGTAGCTCGCTAAGTTTAGAGCTGGTAATTTCAGCCTTGAAAGCCAATACACATGATCAAATTTTAGCATCCGTCTTTGGAATGAAAAACTAGATTGGATGAAACGACATAAAAAATTTGTATGTTCACAGAGAATACTGATGATAAGACAAATGAAAAGTTTGATCATGAATATAGGTAGAAACTTCTAACAAACTTTTCATTCAATCTAGTTTGTCATTCTCATCCCTCTTTTGATCATTTGTATGGACTTTGATAGGTTTATAGTCTTTAGAAAGGCGGCATCTAGTAACGGATGTTGTTTTCGTTGGTCAAACCCTGAATGGTGCATCTTAACATTACTACACAGTCTTTGAGGTCCGTTGAAATATTCAAAATTAGTCATCATAAAACTGTGTGCGGTAGAAACAAACCAGTTTCTCGTATCCTGCGATCGCTCGACTAATGATAACGCTAAGGTTTCTGATTTTTGCTTAAGCAAAAGAAATTTGAAAGGCCTCCTAGACAAGGACTATTCCTTGTATTAAGCAATGTTAAAAAACTCTAACCATTGTTTCTGCGATTAGTTTCTGAACATGTACATAGATGTCACCACTGATTGCAGTACGAAACTATACTGGTGTGGGAGGGATTAATACAATCGTTTTTCTTTGAGTAATTTTGATTACATTAACTTGCAAAAAAGAACTGAAATAAACTAGAAAAAATTTCTTATCATGTATTTAAGTGTATTTTGATTTAGTTCGACAAAAAAAAAAAAAGAAAAACTCAAGAAAACATATTTTTTCTTTTGTATCGAACATTTATCTTAAAAACGTCTTTCTGCCCAATCTTTTACTATTATTGACAGTTTTTTCTTCTTTCTTCTACTTTCTACATAAAGTAAAATTATTCTTTTGAAAAAGTTGGCTATTTTTTCTTTTATTTTTTTTAAATAATCAAAGTCATTGTTTGTCTTCTCCTATATTATGTAGACTCTTAGATTTCTTCTCCATTTCTACTCCAACTTTTTGAATTTCGAATATCCTTCCATCTGGTCTAAATTTGTTTAGCCAATACTTAATCTACTATGAAGGAGAACAAGACGAAGACGATGGATGAAATGGGAACTAGGCTAGAGAAGACTAATGTTGCAGAAAAGAATTTTTTGCTCATTTTTTTTCTACAACACATTATAAGAGCCAAGAGGTTGTGTTGTTGAGCATTGTTTCACCATAAATCTTCAGTTCGGTACAAAACAAAAAAACAAAGTTTTATGGTGACACTATGGACTCCAATTAATTAAATTTATAGGGTTTTTTTTTTCTGTGTAAATTCTTTTATCGTTATTTACAATTTAAAGTGGATAAGAATTTTTCATTTCCCTTTTTTTTCGGTCTCATGTTTTTCCATGTTTTCCAGGTTTTTATAGAATTGTAATAATATTGGCTTAAAATCGATTTCATAAAATGTAAAAAGATTTTCATCTTTTTGTAAACCTAAAAACACAATCTTTCTGTTATCTTAAATATTATTTAATGTATACGAATTTCTTCGTTCATTCATTAAGGATAAACAACCAAAGATATTAAAGCAATAATAATAATAAAACAATTGATATAAATTAATTAGTTTTCTTGGGAAATACATACAATGAGTATTCCAAAGTAAACAGGACTTTTTGAATCTAGCGCCCCTAGTGGCGCCATCTATATGTCGACTGGTGCGTTAGAATCTGCTATCCTTTATCGACTTCCTGTGAGAATTTCATGACATTTCATCTATTGAAAGTTAAGTTATTGCGTTTTAAGTGTCAGTATGTTTGTGTCATCGGTGCGAAAATGAGTTTCGACGACCAAAAATTGCTCAGAATTCAACATTCGAAGGACATCATTAAAGAGGTCAAAAAGGACAAAAACTTCCTTTATAACATTGTGACTGGTGACGAAACGTGGTGTTTTCAATATGATCCCGAAACGAAACGCCAGAGTGCTGAATGGAACGCGCCGGACGAGCCGAAACCCAAAAAATCGCGCCTGGAGAAGTCAAAAGTGAAGACAATGCTGATTTGTTTTTATGATTCCAAGGGTATTGTCCACAAAGAATTTGTTCCACCCGGTCAAATCGTTAATGCGGTATTCTACCTAGGAGTTTTGAAGCGTTTGGTGCGCCGTATTCGACGTGTTCGGCCCGAATATCGCGAAGATGGAAGTTGGCGTTTGTTGCACGATAATGCGCCGTCTCATCGATCGACGCTTGTAACCGATTATCTCACCAAAAATCACATTTAACCATCAACCACTCCCCGTATTCACCGGATATGGCACCGTGCGACTTCTACCTTTTCGGAAAAATGCATTTGCCGATGAAAGGAAAGCGTTATGCAGACGTAGAGGCCATTCAAAAGGCTTGCACCGGCATACTGGCGGCCATACAGGCCAACGAGCTAAAACACTCGTTCGACATGCTTTTGGACCGTGCAAAAAGCTGTATTGAAGCAGAAGGAGACTATTTTGAATAAAATCAATTGATTTTGCCGAAAACACCATTTGTTCTGTTTTTTTTTTTAAGTCCTGATTACTTTGGACAACGCCTTGTATATGCGCTATTGATATTCCCATGAATATACCAATTCGAACGAATACTTTAAGAAACATCATCTCTTCGAAATCTCGAAGGTAATTTAAACACAGGATGAACCTTAATTAGTTCTTTATTACAATATTAAAAAAAGTTGTTTGTAGAATTAACCAAGGCTCAGTATTTAGACGGTGCGATTCACTTTGCCATATATAAACACGAAATGACACATATTCATGTAGGATGGCTATGATATAGCTATGATGATGGTAAACATAAGTTAAATAAAGTACTATCACGAACGTAAACATGTAAACACAGCTGCATTGTATGATTCCAAATAAGTCCTACGTAAAGATGAGTCATGTAGATAATATCCCTACATGACAGTCTAATGTTAACCGATGATGACTTAACGTGGGGCTAACATAACTAAGTTAAATATAAGTCATGTATATAAGACCCCTACTAGTACTAGCATAGCTGTTAATTATTAGAGTAAAATGATTCAAACAATACTCTTATATGTAAATAAATTTGGTTTTTATCAGGGGTGGAATGTCTGCCCGACCCTTCATGGACATCAAATTTAATCTCTGAATGTACGATGGCAGCAGAAATGGGTCATTCTACGGGAGGTTATGTAATACAAATCGTATGAACCTACGTTGAAGCTTATTGGCAGGGGGACCATTACCTGACTGATACTATTGGTCGAACAAGGGTACTAAAAATGGCTTTTTCGAAAATGATGTTTCTGTCTCTACTTTATTTTGTGATATCATATAGTATGCCACATGTGTATCACTTTATACCATTTCAAGAATGAATGTATAAATATAATATTGAAATGGTATCAGATATACTGTAGTATCGATACCATAGTATGAATACTCTATGTGTGTTCCTCTCACAAGTTAGATAACATTAAATGGTTTGTTGAAATTCTTGCAGTTTGTTTCGATCTGCGATTGGTATAAAATTAGTTAATCAAGACTAAAAGTTACAGTCTATCGAATCCGATCAGATTTATCTCAAATATCTCCTTTTTTACCTTAAGAAAATCTTTTTTTCTTTGTTTTTATGTAAGAAAAGAAAACATAATATTAATAATTTTGTTGCAGTGATTTTCTTATAAGTTTGCAGGATTTGATTATGGATAAGTTATTAAAAACTTTCGAAATATTTTTTATTGAATTAAAAGTTTTATTTTTCAATAAGTTCCTGCTTTTTTCTTATACCTAATTAATTTTATTATTAAAAAAGTTTAAAGTATGAAATTTGCTGGTGCACTTGTTTTTATATGATATGAAGAAAGTGTTACACAACGTTTTATAACGAAAAACAGGGACTATGTTTTCAAAGTTTAAAGGAAAAAACATAAGGAAACTTTAATACGGTTAACTGATTATTCAATAGAGTCAATGTACTTACTTATAAGAAGAATGAGAAAATCTGAATTTATTTATCGATTCTCTAGGAAAAGTTTTTCGAATTAATAACTTATGAAAATTGAAAACTAATATAGGAAACTAATATAGAAATATAACATTTATAGATCAACTCTTCTATATAGTTAGTTACAGGAGGTTTCGCTTAATCTTAGCAGTAGCTAACTTATAGAGTAACAACACAAGAGACTGGTTGTATCCAAATTACAATCCATCTAACCATTGGAATGGTTAGAAAATCAATATTCTATTGTACAAGGAAATCAATTTTTTTATCGGCTATCTAAGACTTAGCTACCAGCAACTTTTGATACCTGGATTCTAAGTTAGGTATATTCAACCTTAAATATTTCGGAAGATACAGTCATCATTCTAGCAACATTTTAAGTAGACATCGATGTTTGTTTCACTGAAGCGGTGTAAACATAGAGTGTTCCAACACCTTCTTATTTATTTATTTATTTATTTATTTATTTATTTATTTATTTATTTATTTATTTATTTATTTATTTATTTATTTATTTATTTATTTATTTGTTTATTTATTTATTTATTTATTTATTTATTTATTTATTTATTTATTTATTTATTTATTTATTTATTTATTTATTTATTTATTTATTTATTTATTTATTTATTTATTTATTTATTTATTTATTTATTTATTTATTTATTTATTTATTTATTTATTTATTTATTTATTTATTTATTTATTTATTTATTTATTTATTTATTTATTTATTTATTTATTTATTTATTTATTTATTTATTTATTTATTTATTTATTTATTTATTTATTTATTTATTTATTTATTTATTTATTTATTTATTTATTTATTTATTTATTTATTTATTTATTTATTTATTTATTTATTTATTTATTTATTTATTTATTTAGTTGTTGTGTATTTATTTATTTATTTATTTAGTTGTTGTTTATTTAGTTGTGCTCCCTTTTCTTCAGTGTAGAAGTTTAGTTAAATTCCAATTCTAGAGCACCTCCTCCAAACCTATTTCTCTTAGGAATTTTAGAATCCGAAGTGAATCAAGAGACTGAATCTCATTTTTGGGAGAAATAATATACCCTTAGACACTTCCTTCTTCTACGGATTAATGCTTCGCATTCAGAAAGAATACGTATTGGGGTCTCTTTGAACCCCTCCCCCTCCAGAATCTGCAGCTTCTATCTAGTACAAGTCGTCGTTTTTTGAGGTGTGCTTTGTAGTGCCCTGTTAGTGTTCCTATCAGTACTCTTATATTATTTGTATTTGTATTGATTAAGGCTTTAAACCTCTTCCGGTTATACTGCCCGAGTCCTGATGGTTGCTTCCATTACTTGGTTCTTCATGCAACCTCTTTTTCCGCTAAAAATTCTCGGATTATGTGTGGTTCGATTCCACAGAAAGGTTCTGGTCATATATTAAGGGCGTTTCTTACCCTTCCTTGGCCAGTTTATCGCCTTCTTCATTACCCTCGATAATCATATTACCAGGTATCCACTACAGAGTAACTTTTGTGTACCTGACTTGTTCAGTCAAGCCAAGTATTCCATTACCATCCTAGTGCATATGGTATTGTATATTAGTTTAGTATTCTGATGCTCTGTTGACTATCAACCATTATCGGCTGTATCTTGTTATTTAACAACATGAACAATATAACCTTGTGGCAATCTTATTTATATTTCGAAACTATAATCATAATATTGTAAATTTTTTGTCCAACTTTGAATAGAAATTTTCCAGTTTCTAGTAATTTTCTACGAAAATCAATGTTCTAATTTTATCCTTTCTCTTGTGTATAGGCGAGTTTTTCCCAATCTACGATTTACATGTAAATATACATATATAGTAGCTAAACATAAGTGATTTACATATAATATGTATCTCTATAGAAATCCTTGACTTGTTCACAGGTTTGTTTTTTTTGCTATGCCAAAAGGATTCATTTTCTATGTTTACGTTTATGCAAACAAGAATTTAATGACTCTAAATTTCAAGTGAAAGGTAAACAAATTGGTATACGAGATGTTAATTAGAATCTAGAATTCATTGATGTGTAACTGTTCGTAATTGTATTTGTGGTATTTTGAAAATTAATGATAAAGAAAGAGATACTATACTATACCAACGCACACATATTCATATATAGTAGAGACCATACATTTGCATATACAAAAATATTACATGTTAATATCGAATTTTTAAAAAAAGAAGAAACTTAACATAAACAAACGTATTAAAAAAGTTTAGTTAATTAAAAGAGTGTTGTAAAAAAGATGGCTTTTTTCTGAAACAAACATAATTTTCTATTTTATTTGAAAATTAAATTAATGCGAAACTATTAATAAAATTATGTGGAATCATGTACCATATGTGCTTTTGAATGAAGAAGTCTACAACATACTAAAGGAAGTGACTAAACAAGTTTTTCCTAGAAGTTAATAAGATGCATGTTACAAGATGCATGCAGCATACAAAGAAAATACAAGATACACGATTAAATACACAAAAAGATGACTAAACAAGTTTTTCCTAGAAGTTAATAAGATGCATGTTACAAGATACATGCGACATGCATACTTACAAAATACAAGATACACGATTTATTATACATAAAGATAACTAAAAGAGTTTTTCCTAGAAGGTAAGAAGATGCATGTTACAAGATACATGCGACATGCATACATATAAAATACAAGATACAGGATTTAATACATATCACATCCATTATTAGTAAAATTGGTACAGTTAGTAAGGCGAAATGGTGGTCGAGATGAGGAGTAGACTGTGACTGATTGCTTATCCAGAGTTGTAGTTATTAAATTCTTAGGCAAGTGACCACTGGAAACGGAACTGTTTAACATCCTTTAATTGGGCCGGTAAAACTTACAAGGGCTGAGGTTTTCCAACAAGGCGATGGACAACGATCTGGTAAATCGTTTCCGCCCAAGTAATTGAGAAACTACAAAGTAACTAAACTTCAAATTGAGGAGGCCAACACCCGAGTGAATCGTGCTGTAATGCCATAGGAAGAAAAAGAAAAATAAGAAAGGCGAAATAACAGTTTTACTATAATCTTTATCTGTTGCACACTTTATAAGGGTAATAATAAAAGCAAATTTTAATGTAGTTATAAGATACCATAAAAAGTGGTCAAGTCATTGAAATATGAAATTTTGGTTCAGTAAAATTCATTTAAGTGATTCGTAGCAGAAGCTAAAAGTTGGAGGAATTTTATTTATGGTCCTGAAAATATGCGGATGCCTTAAAACAAACCATACATTATGAAATAAATTCTACTAATGGAAGTACATATTAGTCCGTTTTTGTGTGGTCAAAAATGTATTTATTTAAGAACAAAATGAATGAACAGATTAATCAAAGTATTGTCCATCGCTGGCTATTACTTTTACCCACTTCTCAAGCAATTTTCGAATTCCATCTCGAAAAAATGTCTCGTCTTTTTAGGCGAACCAAGTTAGAAGCCAATTTTAGAGTTCTGCGAATGAAGTGAACCGGTGATCTGCTAAAACTTGCTGCATCCGTCGGAACAGCCAGTAATGAGAAGGAGCAATGTTCGGAGAATACAACGGGTTGGGTAAAACATTCCACTTGAGCGTTTTCAAATATTTTTTTCGAATTTTGCGACATGAAGCCCGGCGTTGTCATACAGCAGGATAACTTTTTCATGTCTTTGCTCGTATTCCGGCTGCTTTTCTCGCAATGCACGGCTCAAGCGAATCAATTGTAGCCTATACCGACCGCTGACCACTTCTTCTGTTCCTTTTGAATCATCTGCTCACAAGTGAAAAATAGCATTTCAATGTCTCTCGGTTTCCCGAACTAATTTATACTCCTAATACAATTTACGAAAGTCAAGAGAACTTAGAAACTTGTTAGAAATGTACTTAATTTTCTGCATCGCTTATTTGTTACGCGACTAAAGTACTGTTTAGAAAAGCGCCTTAAAAATTACTGCTCTGAAAAAGGTAGTTTATAGCTCTCCACACTGTCGACACGTATTCGAGAATGGAACGAATAAATGTGTAGTATCAAATGCGAACTGTTTAGCTCTTTGGACTATCTCCCTTTTGAGAAATGTCACGAATATCACAATATGTCAAGTGATTGTTTTGTTTGTCAATTTCAGAATATTGCATGATTTTCCTATACTAAAAATCAGGAAACATTTTAATTTTTTAAGGTTTTCAGAGATGAAAGAAGATCCTGGAATATCCCGAATTTGTAGTGCAATATGAAAATTAAAGCTTCCCTTCCCGGATTGAATCTGATTGAATTTTTCTACATATTTTTTTTTTTATATATAATTAAATTTTTCACTTTTATATCCTTTTTTTGCTCCATATTTTTATTTCAACAATTTTATATGTAAATATTTATTTCCATGCCAAAAGAAAAAAAGTCATAAATACATAAACAAAATTTTCCATTCGCAAATATTGATTAACTGAAATACATTTTATGATTTCCGATTATATACGAATAATGCAAAAGAATGTTTTATGATGTGTTATAAATCAAGGATAATACTGCCCGGTTGAACAAAAAAAAAATACATTCCCTCAAAAAAGTATCCGGAATTGTTCATTTAAAAAGCCCCACGTTAAAAGTATGAAAAAATGTAGTTTGCAGTTAAGGTGGTCCGAATGTACCTAATTGTCATGAAAAAATTTGGCGCCATCTATCAACCAGTTTCTTTACAATTGTTGGTTTTGTTAGTTGAGCTGAAGTTTGCTCTGCAATTTTTCTTCAATTTACTTGATAAAGAAGTTCTTAGAGACATACTTCAACAAGCCGATTTGGACCCTACATTCATGAAACGCTTCGTAGTGGGTGATGAGGCGTGGGTTTATGAGTTTGACATACAAACTAGCCATCAAGATTGGGAATGGCGTTTCGATAATGAACGGAAACCGAAGAAAACACATCAAGGTTCCTCAAAAATCGTTATGTTTATTGCTTTCTTTGACTGCAGTGGAGGAGTAAACAGACAACAAACAATATTGTCTTGGGGTTATGAAGCGTCGTTTGAGAGAGACTATTCACAGGAAAATTCCAGCTTTGTGAAAGGCTAATTCTTGGATTTTGGACCCACGATAGTTTTTGACTCTAAACTCAATATATGTCATCGATCAAGCACCGTTTTCGGCAGATATGGCTCCCTATAACTTTTTCCTGTTTCCCTAGTTAAAATTACCACTTCGTGGATCACGTTTTGAGTACATTCAAGCCATAAAACAAAATTCGTAGAAGGTGCTTGAGGCTATGCCGGAAAATGTCTATAAGAAGTTTTTCGATGACTGTATTAATCGTTGGCATATGTGTGTCTCATTAAGTGGACAGATTTTGATAATTAATTGAACGTATTAGGTCTGTTTTATTTGCCACTTGCTCTGGAGTAGAGCAAATTTTTACATAGAAAGCAAAAACAACAAAAGAGCAAATCCTACACTACTTTCAGACCATGTGTAACTATTACACAAGAATTAGTTCAGTTTTCTACCATAAAAAGTGTATTAGCTAGAAGTATCTCATTTCATTACAATATGGTTGCTAAACCGAGCTACAAACATTTGAATTAAAACTTTCTACTACTCCTGCTCGTTTTATTTGCCACTTACCCTGCTCCTGGGTAGGATATGGCAAATAAAACAGACCTATTATGTTTTATAGACAAATTCCCGATACTTTTTTGAGGGAATGTATTCCACTTTTGTTTTACATTCGAATTCGTATCCAGACTTTTAAATTTCCATCTGAATCTCATCCACAACGTCCGTTTTTAAAGAGAGACCATAAACTTCCCGTCTATACATATTTAACATTAATATGCACATTCCTTTTTTTTCTATCGATAATAATCTCACAATATCCGTTCGATTTTCAACAATCTGTTTGACCGATCAACAATATTTTATTCCATTTGATTTCCTAAAATTTATTCATATAAAACGATTGACTTCATTCGAATTCGAGTAGGTACTATTTACAAATCCTTGAAAATTGGAAGTAAATACTTTGTTAACAAATTAATATACATTTTAAAATGTTCGTTTTTAGGATTAAATTAGTACAAACGATGGAAATTTACTAACTAATTGGGATTAGTTGACTTTCTATAGCTCTATGCGGGGTCGTTACGAGAAATCCGATTAGGCGGCTAGAAAATGTATCAGGCGTTATAGTTTTGAGTGAAGTCAGTAAACGTGTCCAGTAATAGCGATCGAAATTGGTCGGATATAAACCCATTGGATTACAAAGTTTGGTGAAATTTTGCAACGATATTCCGAACGAAGTACCTCATGTACAACTTGGGACAACAGTGATTTAACCCTGCTGTGAATCCAAAGGGAGAGAATATATGTTATGCATATGTTATGATAGAAAATTTTTGGGACTTTTCATTGCATTACTGACCCGCTAGCTTTATTCTTATTGAAATATTAAAATAGCACATACTATCGTGACCACTATGTTTACGAAGATCTATAAACGTTCATAGTACATTATCTAATCTCAAATAGTAAACCTTTGGGTCGCAAACATATTTCAAGAAAAACTATATCCGTAAACTAATGTCACTAATATTATAGAGAAGTATGCGTAATTAACAACTAGCCTAACTTCCTATCACTGCCGCCGTGACGACCGATTTCGGCCGTAAATTTTCAAACATAAATTTTGTATCCACTAATTACATAGATAGCTACATATTGGAGAGAAGAGCTTGTGGGAAACACCAAATACCATCAAATTGGAGGCAATTTCAAAGCAAATATATGCTGAAATTTATATACCAATGCGCACATATTAAAAAAACGGTAAGAGTGATTGAAAAATTCATAAGAGTGAGTGACGTTTCATTCCTTCTATCTCTTCCTGATACATTTTCCGTTTAAAAACTGCGAGGTAAATTTTATTTTACATTTTTTTACTACTTGCTTCTGATTGGTGTAATTGTTAATTCGTCAGTTTTGGGTGGTTTATAATGCGTCATACTTCGACCAGAATGAAGAAATTGTATGTTGTCAAAATTGATGTGTGAATCTATACATTTACTGATTTCTTATACCATAAATGCGTTCAATCTGAAAGTGAATGTGGACACATTTACTACTGAATGTATACATTCACTGAAATTTATGCTTTAACTGTGACATACACAAGTTTCGTAGCCCATATGCATTCTAATCCGATTTAATAAGAGGAAACATGGGGCTGAAGCTCCTGGTACATAGGTGAATAAGAGTTTAGAACCCAGAAAACATTATCCTCCTCGATTACCATATAGTCTTTTTTATTGGACATTGGAAATTGAATATTGAGTGCATAAATTGTGAATAAACGACCATATATGAGCTAGCAGATTTTCAGCAAGAAGTTATGAACTTAATTTGTTGGAAAAACATAATTGATAATTTATATTCTTTCATAAACTTTCTTTAAAATTATTTATATTTGAATATACTTTTTCTTAATGATAAGAATTATAAATTGAAATTATCTTGAGGGGTTTTTTCATAAGAAGACTCCTACTAACTCCTACTAACTAGATAGAAATTTTTACTTTAGGGATGAATGAACAACACAAGTGAATACCGTATCTCATTACTTCTTCAGGCATTTTCTCTTTTTTTTTGGCTCAAGGCTGTAAATAGAAGAAAACCTAACTTCTTTTCTCTATATCAACTTTTGTTCGAAAAGAAATTTTCCATTTTATCGATTTTCTTCGATGTTCTGTTTTCTTCGTTTAATATAAATCAATAATATCCAAATGAACTTTCAAGGTCGTCATTATAAAGACTAGATCCTTAACTATGCTTCCACTTTTTCCCAGAGAACATCTTTGGAATCATATTTCTGGATACTTTTATGAAGAAATTATATTAATTTCATGGAAAACTCGTGGTTTTCTTTTCAGTCTTTGCTCAAATTATACAACATTTTAAAAGAAAAGATAAAGTTTTTCACTTCTATACCCATTGTATTGTATTGGAGGCTTTAGCACGTAGGCCCTGCTGCCCCATTGTACCTCCTTCTAAAAAGCTTGTTTGAGAGGCTAGGTCCTGTCCCCGAACCGGTCATCACCGCAGTTACGTCCAACTTAGCTAACCCTTCCCTACTCAGAATGAACGCACCCATGTGTATGCAGCAGACTTCTAGAAAAGACTGGTCCTTCTCACAAAAAGTGTTTTCCTGGCTCATTTTCTCCCAAACAGCCTCGGACTCCCGGTCACCCTTATTTTCCATATGTGTTCGTTTAAGGAGCAATGTCCTGTCACAATACCCATAATGGTTCTACGGGTTTTACGCTCGAGTCTTCTATACCCATACATAACATGGTTATCTTACAGGACTTGTAATCGCTGAGCAGATTTCCACATACCTGTTATTATCATTCACAAAGAAGAAATATGCAAAAGGGTCAGTGTTCGTGGTGGGAGTAGAAGAGCTATGTCAGTTTTATTATACCTCTATCATCGGGAACGGTTGCAGATTTCTTAAAGAATTAATACCGATGTGAAAAATCTAGTAAGATATCTTTACACATATCAGGTGAATAGTAAATAGGTATATAAGACAATACGCGTCGAATGCCAAAATTCAAGAGATTTTGCTCATTAACCCTTTTCATCCACAATCGATTGCAACACGATGGACTAAATTTTCTTGTGATTTATAAACAACATAATATAAATCATTTCTAAACATTTTTTGATTGACATGCTTATTTGAAAAGATAATAGAAATTACAAGCATCTCAAATGGTTAACTACTAACCATTTAACCCTAATAAAACTAAGAGGAGTCTTCAACCGTTTCCTTCCTGATTATAGAAATTGATGCATTTGTTTTTCTTGCTTAAAGCATCGGTTGTGTATTTGCTTTGTTTACATCTGCAATTTGTTCGCCAACTTTTTATCCGATAAGGAAGTATAAATGTTTTGCGATTCTTCCATGAAAACTGCATTTTCCGGAAGTGTTCGAGAGTTTTATTGGATGGATTATATTAATGTCTCCTTGATATCATATCAAGCCAACCTTAGAGGACAATGACGACATTACTGCCGATATCTTTTTTAAATCATCTCGTTTAATATTGGCACTATATATTTTTAAGAAAGATTCCATGATTTTCTTAATAAAAGAAAATCAGGAACTCTCCTTCAGGCTTTAGAACCGTGAACGTAACTTCTAGAGTTTTGACGATGGGTATATAAAGTGGAAATGTCGCAGAATCATAATTAAGTTTGAACCAAGAACTTGAACAGTGATTATCAAAGAGATTTTGAGCAGTGGTTATTTGTGATGTGTTTAAACAGTGTATTAAAGCGATTTTATAGAAATAAGTGAAATCAGATTATTCTAAAAAATATGAAGTAAACTTGAGGTATAAAGGCGAATACAGAAAAGTAACTTTCTTCAAAACCTAAAAAGTGTGATAATTACTGGAAATAGTGATTGTTCTACGCAACAATATATTAGCTACTTTCCCTTTCTTTAGCCGGAATTATGGCTCAATAGGTAAAGCATTGAACTTTAGTTTGAATTTGTGATTTCAATCTCCCGTTCTTGCTTCAGAGGACACTTTAGGCAGTCGCTTCCAATGGATTAGTACGTAACATTTACTAAAGAGGAAAAAGAGTACAATGCGCCGCAAAGCCTAAGTACAGATTCTTCTTGACCACCCAACTCAAAAAGAAATTCTTCGCTTTTTCAGGCACTGGGATTCGCATTATTGGTCTGATGAGATATAAATAAGGTGTATACTAATGTCAAATGCAAAAAAGTCCTTATATATTAATAAACCATAAGAAAGAGATCTGATGGATTTGTAAGAATTTAAAAGGTTTGTAAGTGATAGGACTTTTAGAGTTTTCAGATTTGATTAGCAATATTTTTTTGTATCTAAAACTATTCGTTAACTTCAATTTAAAACTTCAACACTTCAAAATCACCAAATATAGATTATGACACTTTTTTTCCTTTTGGTTTATTAAAGTTCAATAAAAGTTCAGATCTATTTTAATTTTTGGATTTTTCTATTTTTTCCTGTAGCAAAGCAAAAGTTAATGTGATGCTTTTGATAGAAAAATCTGACTATAGTGAAAAGTTTTTGTGAACATATCAAAATTCATTTAAAAGTTTTTTTTTACTTCGTTTGACATAGGTACTGACCATTTTACCCCATAAGCCTTTCTGAAATCCTTATGTATATACTATAGTAATATGTAAGCCCGTCAAAATAAGGAATGAAAAACAAAAACACCCACTACACTGAATTGAACGTTGGAGTTACTAAATAACAAGACTATTTTATATTTTCAGAAGTGGGATAACGAAGCCAGATTTTGATTAGAACAGTTCATGTCCTAGTTTTCTTCTATAGTTTAATTGATATGCGCGAGATATTTTTATTTGCATAATAAATCATTGAAGAAACTTTTGGACAATATAATATATTTCTAGTTAGGACTTTTCTTTCTTTCGTATTTTTGAGTTATCGAAAAGTTGTAAAAATGCTTTAAAAAAATTTGTTAAACAATAAAATGGAATTTTTTTTTTGTTATCATTTCACATTTAATATGTTTTTTATTATATACGAAATTGTATAAAAATCGTCATTTTGTCGCCAAAGAAAACTGTTTTCTTTTGCGAGATCTTTTGATTTAAAGCTATATAAGTTTTGTTTTAAGAAAATTTATACATTTTTTTTTTGTTTTATGGTAAAAAAGTTTATTTAATATCTAAAAAAAAAAACCTGAATCAATGATATGAGTTTTATTATAGCTTAAAATCGTTTACAACAATAGCCAAAAATGGAGTGCTAGAATTTGACAATTGGTATTAGGAGACGTAACCAATCAATCATAAAACAAATAATACAAAATTTAGGCACTGCGTATCTCATTACTTCATAATTTACATGTATACTGGGGCACTGATGACGTATGTACGTAAAAAAAATTAATATGAAACATAGAAAAGCGTAATCTTTCTTTTCGTTGTTTTTGCCAATGTGTTATCGATCACTTATACTATTAAGAAATGAATATCCTTTATTTATATTAATATAAAAGCGTTATCACAAATTCACACGAAAAGTGAACGCCAAAATTCACTGTTTAGTACGATTATTGTGATATGGTAACAATCTTTTTTTGTGGTCTCAAGTGAACAGTAATGACTTGGAGAAAATAGGAATAGAACAAAACAATGCTATATATGTCACACAGCACGCAAAACAAGCGTTCTATTGTGCTTCAAAGTTCCAGGTCGTCTTATCTTTAGGTTTTTAGTGATATCAGTTAGGTGCCTCAATTCCCGATATTGCCTTACGTAGTTAGTCTAACATTACGGATCAGCTCTTATTAGAAAGCTCCTAATTTAGCTATGAAAATAGTCTCTCCTATGCAATAGAAAACGTGAAATTTTAGCCTATTGAATCGGAGTTTAATAGACTGTGATAAAGGTTTCCTTAACTGAATACTGTAGAATATTGTGGAATAAAATCATAGAACTTTCCACATGAAAAAGAATTATCCCAATGACAAAATGTTAATACGAGGATCAAGATATTTCAATAATCATTTTCTAGAAGGTTTTCATGATGTATAAATACTGAAAATGAAATATTTATTAGTGCAGTTCAAGTTGAACTCGAGAAGTGATTATTTCGAATTGATTGTTGAAAGTGATTGAAGTGTGTTTACACCAATGTCAACCCTGCGGAGAAATTTCAGAAAATACGAGCGCACAGAAAGAAACAGAACCTTCACAGAAAGAAAAACACACAGTCGTTTTGCAATACAGTCGATGTATAACCGCCGAAGTATAACCATCGTCGCCGCATGTTATTTTAAAATAAATAAATTAATACTAATTTTCCGCCGAATATAAGCAACGTTTTATTTTACTTGTATTTTCATTTCATTATTATTATTATTATCATTTAATAAAGTATTTTTCTTATTAATTAAAATCTAACAATTCGCGTTTATATCTATTTCATTCCATGCCCCGCTCAGACATCCTCCAGAACCCCATTCACAGACACAGCTGCATTGTAAGATTCCAAATAAGTTCTATGTAACGATGAGTCATATGTAGATAAGATCCCTAAATGACCGTCTCATGTTAAGGGGATGATAACTTAACAGAATTTGAACGCTCTGATTTATTGAACAATACGGTATGAGTTGCTGCTATTGGTTGTGTAACATTAACTAATTTTAAAGAAAATAATCTTTCCAGCTGAACTTTAAAAAAAAAAGGAAAATATCTTTATAATTTATTTTTCTTTAATTTTTCTCATCTCATAGCGCAGATATTTAGGTATTTGGGTCGTTAAAACTTTAGTTTCTTTTTCTAAACAAAAATCATAGATAACCTTACAAGAAAACTATGTTATTTTAGGTTAAGAAAAACTCTTTTTCCTTTTATTACTGATAGGATATACTTAACTCACTGATTCATAACAAACATAGAAAAAGAACTTTTTAATAACATTGAAAATTGTTTAAATAATTCTAGCTTTAGGGCAAATATTCGTTATATTTATAGAAATAAGAAACGAAGACAAAAAAAAGAACTCATAAGAGATAAGAGATAGAACTCTTAAAATCTGCACTATATAACCTTTTTTTCTTAAATTTTGTCAAGCCCAAGAAAAGATTTTCTTTTCTTAAATGTATAGAAATTTTTCTTTATATATATATATATATCAAGACGAAGGAAAAAAAAAATGAAAGCTTTTAAATGTAAGTTTATATAAAGTTGATCCAAACTAAATCTTTACTGTTCAAAATCAACAACAAACAAAATTGCCGAAAGGAAGAATATGGTTTTTCTTTTTCTTCGTTTTTTTTAAAGATATCAATCGCTATGGTAAACCGTTGGAAATATTTTCTTAGAGAATATAATAAATATAGACTCCTTAGGTTTTAACCTGCATAAATATAAGTAAATATGTTATTATATTGTGGAAGGAAAAATATACTATAAGAAAAAGGATTTTATATTCGACCCAGTGTTTGTGTTTCGGTATTCCCAAACTGATAATATTTTCTTCGTTTTTTTTTTTTTTTTAGCAGTACCTATAATATACATAGAGGAACATAAGTCAATTGCGTAAGATTTTCTTCTACCTTAAGAACACAGAAGAAATAACATAACATAACATATATTAGATAGTCAGTTTCTTAAATGAAACTTTACCGGAGGTTACTATTTATAAGATCTGTTCTATCTATGAAAACATTTAAATTTATATGCTGAATCCCACTTCAGCCACCAGAAAGTTTTTAGTACGTGAGAGAGTGAACAATATGATCCAAAACAGCTTTGGTAGTTTCCGACAAATAGCTACTCGAGTCATATACAAAAAAATTTAAGTTTTAGGATGCTAACTTAGAAACATTTAAATTTATATACTTAATCCCACTTCAGTCACCAGAAACTTTTTAGTACGTGAGAGACTGTACATTGGACCAATATGATCCAAAATAACTCTGGGAGTTTTTGACAGTAAGTTCGAGCAAGTTACAAACAATTTTAAGTTTTTATGATGCCAACTTAGAGAAATGTTGCATCAAAATATTGAAAACATTTGAACTTATATGCTTAATCCTACTTCAGTCACCAGAAACTTTTTTTGTTATTTAATGATCCAGTGTACATGCTGCAGTTATCCAACCAACGTGAGAGCTTGTAAATGAGACCAATAGGATCCAAAGCAATTCCTGGTGTTTCTGACATATAGCTACTCGAGTAACTTGCAAAAAATTTTAAGTTTTTATGATGCCAACTTAGAGAAATGTTGCATCAAAATATTGAAAACATTTAAACTTACATATGTGCTTAATCCTACTTCAGTCACCAGAAACCTTTTATAATACATAATGATCCTGTGTACATATTGCAGCTATCTAGAGAGTGTACATTGAGCCAATAGGATCCACAATAATTCTGGTAGTTTCCAACATATTGATTTAGCAATATGGAACATTTAACAAAGTAGTATTCGGTTAACAAAACTAAAAACAAATATATTATCATCTTCAATTGACTTGCGGCAACTTAGTTCTAACAAAGTTATTCACGTTTCAGTGCATCAAAAGAAGTTTTATCATTATTCTGTGATCTCAAGGAGAACAAAGCACAAATCTTGATCGGAGATTCATTTCATTCATTCATTTTGGCACACTTTTGTATTGTACTGTATTGAAGGGGCCGCACAGTTGCGCGACTTAGCACATAGGCCTAACTGACCCATTGTGCCTCCTCAACTTTACTCAGTTTACTTTGAAACAAATCACAAACTTAATGTGACCACTTGAAAGGAGCACAGTTTCTCCAGAACTTAGTTAATGATGGTAGGCTGAAATTCAAACACTAAAGAGTTAAGCCTATTTTTTCGAATTTTCGAATACGGATACCGCCGCATATCCTCTGTTAGTTTTTCATCAAAAATTTGTCCAACTCATTTACACTTATTCCATTGAATCCCAAATCTCTGTCCCCAATTAGAACACTGCTTGTATGATGAGAAATAAATATAGTATGTGGGTAAAAAAAAAGGTTGAATCAAAATGATAGCATGATACGTACTTTTCTTATTTTTTTCTTTGTAATTTAAAAGATTCCTTAGGAATCGGACTTATGTGTAAATTGATCCAATAAAAAGGTGATTTCATAAACCATTTTGAAAAAAAAAAAAACGAAATAAAGAAGAAAAACTGAGAGGAAACTTCGTCTTATCTTAAAGAAACATAAAATCCTAAAGGTTAGAGAAGGAAGAAAAGGAAAATAATGGGTGTGTGTTACTCGAAACATATGGATTTTGATTTCATTTTGTTGTATAAAGAATGAAACAATTTTTGGGGGACATTTTTTCCTAAATCGCTACTTGTTGACATGAAAATATTATATACTACGACATACAGAACAGTAAAACCTTCTACGACTACCTGTTCCTATAAGGGGACCGCTTAAAGGATATTACACAAAAGGACAGATTTGATAAAAGTCTCTATCACAGGCTTCATGTGATGCGGACCGAATAACGGACATTATAAAAAGGCCCGAAAAAGGCATGCTTCAGATATTAGCAGTTAAATATAGAAGTTAGAGGTTTCACTGTAATATATATATAAATAAACATACAGATTCCTTTTTTTGTTGATGGGATATATGTATTTCCATATTTTCATGTTTACTCTTCAGAAGGTGTTACATGTTGTCAACTCTATTGTAGGCGGTATATATAATAGCCTGAGGCCTATGCATAATATTTATATTGTATTTTAACATTTTTTTCAATATTCTAGTATTTGGTTTTGGTTATATTTGGATATATGTATATAGTTGTATAACGTTTTAACATACCTTATACCATATATTAATATTTGTACATTGTTTTTCGGTTGCTTGTCAAGAATTCCTATTCTTATCCGGTCATTCACGCATGAGTTTGTAATATTCATTCGAATATCTCGCATGTAGATAAGAAATTAAATATGGTTTAAGTAATGAATTTTGTTTTAATATTAAAGTGTTATATAACCAAATTTGAGATCAACATTAAGGTATTTAGCAGGGCTATTCTGGCGTTGTGACATATTTTTAGTCATAACAAATTCTCAACTACAAATATTATGACTGCAGAGAGTCATAATTATGTCCGCAATTTGAATTTATAACAGTTTAAACTGTTATAATTCGAGCTATTTGAGAAATACTCTTGAAAATGCTTGTAATAAGGTGGACATTTTTCCATATTTATCAATTAAAACATCTAAACTTACGTTGTGATGCAAAATATTATCGGTCACAACTTGTGATGTTTCTTTATGACATTTGTGAGATATGAGCGTGAATAGGAATTAGTCTTTAGTTATGACGATTATGACTGGACTCAGAATACGCCTGTAAGTCTTTATTTACACTGTGTGAATTTCTTTGAATCAATCTCATTACTGAAAAGAATCTTGAATAGTTTTCTTGGAAAATCAAAAATCCTATCAAAGAAAACAGAGAGTTTCCTAAACATCTTTATTTTTAAGTACAAGAGTGAATAAGAACTCTATTTGTTTCGTTTTTTTTTCTGTGACCATATTTCGTTTTCCTGGAAAAGTCAACAAGTGATTGAAATATATTAGAAACAGATTGAGTATCACCGAAAACCCTACTTCAATGAAATGGAATTTGTAGAGTCAATCAAATTCTTGTAAAATTCAACCTCAAATATAAACAAGATTTAGAGATGAAAATCTTTAAGAATTTCCACCCCATATTACCAGTAAGTAAACTGACCAACATTTAGGGAGAAGTTATCATTTGTAGTATAGCAGAGGGAATACTTTTAGATGTTTTGAAATATAGAAAAGGTTAAAAGTCTTTAAGTTAAGGGGATTGGTATTATATTTTGGGTCGTTTTTTTTGCTTCATTCTTATAAATTGCAACTAAGAAAGAAATTCATATTATTTGATCATATTTCGCCCTCTCGCCATTCCCCGGCTAATATCCAATCCAATTTGTTAAATATAACCAATCGTTTATATATAGGAATATAAACTGTTGAAAAAATCCTCCTATAACACTGAATATCTAAAGTTCTATCAAATTTTTTTTTCTTTCGTTTAAATGGGTTCCATCCCCGAATTCAAGGTTTGAAATTGCCTATAAAAAAAGGTATAAGGATTTAGATTTTAAAGAGGACCAAGCAAGAAATGAGTGAACTGGTGGTATTGATATTTTTGGATAACTTTTTGGATAACTTTTTGGAGTGCTATTGACTTGTTTAGTCAAGTTTCCTTTTTTGTCTTTGAGATGATAAGAAACATGATTAAATAAATACTAATACATTAGTCAGATTTTCAATTCAGATTCTTCATCGGAAAAATGGGCATTTACAATTAGGTAGGGAGATTAGGTAGATTTCATCATGGCTTAAGAGTGGATAATCATAGAATATAAATGGTTGACAAAGCTCACGCTAATATGAACAATTTGAATAGCTTTTACAAAGTCTACATTATAGACACCATAGTGTCGATATTGTTTGTTTAATCTAAAAGAGTTGATACACAATGAAAGTCTATGTATGCTAAAGGAACTGGACTGGTTGCACGGCCCATCAACATCAGTGGATTTCTGCAAAGCGAATGATTATCACTTTGATCAATTTCAAAAGGGACGACGACTTCATAGAACGGATATTTGAAATTGATAGCCCAATAGTTCTCACCTTGTCGGTTTATATACAACTTCACTGAGGATTTTTCTTAGAGCTTGTGTATGAGAAGAAGGTATTTATATTATACAGGCTGCAGCAACTATTAGTTCCATTTAAAAATGCATATTAAATAAAAATCCAGCAAATATTTTCAAAGGATTTATACTTTACAGCTTTCGCTTAAGAATAGAATACTATTTAATTGAAATGACTGCCTCGGCTGGATTTGCAGTAGTCTATTCTGTTGACCCAATTTTCAAGTACATTTTCAATCATTTGAGCTTCTATTTCACAAATAGCCACAACAATTGCATCTTTCAAAATCTCAATCGTCTCCTCCTTGACAGCTCCCCACAAATGAAAACACAACGAAATAAAATCGCGGCTCCTAGGCGGTCATGTGACACTTCGACTGATAATGCGATTATCGAAGATAGGGCGCAAAACGTTGACTGTAGCGTTAGCTGTGTGGGCAGTGGCACCATCTTGTTGGAACCAAATATCGGTCAAGTCTTCCTCTTTAATCGTAGGGAATAAAACATGGCACGATAATGGTCACCATTGACTGTTAGTACGGCTAAAAGAAAATGGCCCTATGATGCCTTTAGACCATATCCCATATCAGTCACTCGTTTTGGGTGCATTGGCTTCTCAATTATCACTCGTAGATTTTCTGTGCCGCAGATATGGTAATTTTAGTTGTTCACATAACCGCCGAGGTGTAAATGAGCTTCGTCGGAAAAGATGAGTTTTTGGTATAAATGCTCATCTTCTTCCTATTCTTCTTAAATTTTTAATATTTCCCTACATTGACCAAGGGTATATCGATTCATTTCGTTCACTGGGAATATAATACTGAAGTTCTGTTACTGTTATTAGAGTTATGAGTGGCGAAATAAGTGCTAGTTCAAAAACGAACTAAAAGATGCCGCATTTTTTATAACTGCTAAGATAATTAATTTGTATAATTTCAAAACCATTCAAGTAAAACCATTTAGCTGGAACTGGAACCTTCAATTTTCCCATTTATTCTCACTGATCATAGATACATAGAGATACTATGGGGATGTAATAGACCAAAATTAATATTTCTTTTTTTCTTGGAATAGGGATTTAGTATATATTCGATAAAAAAGGTCCTTACCTAATATTAAAATTCTTATATTCTGCTTTTTTTGATTAAATTATTTCAGTTTTATATTACTTACCTTTGGATACAAAATTGAATTTAACATGATGATGACGTGGGCATCCATAAATTACAAACCACAAACAAAAATAATTGAATTTATGTTTCTTTTTCGATCAATTTAATTTCTAAATTCGTTTTAATATGGGTTCCCTCGGACCAGATCCTTTTCTATGTTTGTATATGTATTTAATTGAAACATAATATTTTTATAATAACAGCTTCTGTAGTAAATTGTTACAGACACTTTTAGTCCCACCCTTCCCCAACAAAAAAAAGGAATAATATAGGTTTTCAATATAATATATACATTTCTATTATGTAATAATATATCAGGAGTTGTGCTTGTAGTTAATAGGCACGAAGCATCCCTTTTTTTGGCTAGGATTTTATGAAACTAGTAATGTATCCTTTCCTAGGCTAGATGAGAAGATGAAAATCTTAAAATATTGATTAAGAAAATCACTGTATAACAGTTACGTATCTTATCAGTAATAGAGATGAAAGATTTATACAGCTTCCTACGAACGCTGTCTGAAAAAAAAAGAAAATCTCTCTTTTAACAAAAGGATACAGGTTGCCCAACTTGGATTTCCTTGTTGTGCACATTTTCGGTCTTCATGAACTCGCTCTGCTCGGAAACTGTGTTACTCGGGAATAGTCAAAGGCTTTCGCAAAGTGTTAAGGACACTTATGCGGTCAGAATAATGTCAGATTATACTGGGTCCCAGTTGAATTGAGGGCAATAAGTTCAGCAGACAGGCTAGCGAAGGAAGGAAGAGGTTGTTCAGAAAACTAAATAGTTGATATACTACCTCCTTCCGCCGCGTACGAAGCACGAATCAAACATACGCCGTTTTTATAAAATGGCCAGTTTATGACTGAAGCTGGATCAAAAGAAGTCAGCTCTCATAATCGACTTTTATATGAATAAGTTGCGCTAGCTAATTGGATATGAACGGGTCGCTGCCTTCCAAGGAACCATGCAAAAAGACTAGGATTGGTACAGAGCGATCTCTACCGGTACTGTGGAGATATAGGTGCAGTTTAAGATATTACATACATCTTGTGTGAAAGCTCAGAGCACTCTCTCGAACTCCCAATAACATTCTGGACAGCTGCCTCTTTTAAAACTTAGGGTTCCTTCAATCGATCGAATTGGATGTGGAAAATCAAAGACTTCTAAAAGAATTAGGACACTCATCATGCTAGCCAATTCTTCATTTCGTAGGGATTCATAATGGGGATCATAAAATACCTAGTATTGTACGAAAGTACCTCCCTACCGTGCCTAACCTAACCTAACCTTTTAGAACTTGTAAAAAAAACGGATTTAATTCGTAAAAATTCATATTTCTTTGCAGACATCCAATGATGCTACTAGAAGAATTTCTTGTTTATTTTGTCTGTCTACGGAACCACTGTTTCCCTTCATTATTCCTGGTATGAACGCTTTGTGCCTGCTAGAGCTGATGTATATAGAAATATTACTACTGGTTCTTATTACATTTGAAAATTGCAAATCGTTTATCGTTTGGTCCATTAAATGGAAATAATATAACAACAAAACAATATACATACATATAAATAAATAGACATAACCTTTTACTCTATATGTGCGAACAAATCCTGGAATGTACACTAATTACCTGAAATGGGTTATAAATCTTTTCAATTTAGGATATACCTTACTTAAAATATATGTACTTATATTGTTTACTCTACTATATATCAATACATTAAACTGGTGGGTACTATGTGTATGTGCGGATTTCATGGAGAAAGACGATAATTTCTTGTATTAAATATACGAAAAGGATTTTTATTTTAGGAAATGACAGAATTAGATTTATTACAAAATAGTACTATATATTATTTATTTATAAAATCCGGGATAATTAGAAATTTTCCTTTCTTTTTTTAATAGAAACTAAAATATTAATTTCTACACTAAAAGTGTATATGTGTAACATCCCTGTAGGAACTTATTCTGTACACCACATTGTAGTAAATTAATACAATGGCACGTAGCATCCGCAATGGCTGCAAATAAGGAAACCAAACCCTGTCCAACATGGACTAGTCGGTAAAATAATTGAACATTTTGAACAAAAAGGATTCAAATTGGTCGTCATTAAATTCATGTGAACCTAAAGGGAATTTCTCGAAAAACATTATTCTTATTTATCATCGAAACAATTCTTCCCTGGTTTCACCAGCTACATGATCTCTATACCAGCTGTATCAATGGTCTGGGAAGTCCTTAGTGTTATTCAAACTGTTGGGCGCCACCAATCCAAATCTACAAATCATGCTGCCTCACTAAGAGCGAAGTATGAGTAATAATAAAGTACCCAAAGTTAGTGAAGCAAGCAGAATAAGTACAAAAAAAAAAAACACGTTGTAATGAGTGCAAAAGAGAACGGACGATATTCAAAGGCAAAAAATCTATGAAGAAGAGAGAGAATGAAATTTTTTTTAAATGTACGTGAATGACTCTTAAAACTCTTATTTTTTCTCGTATTTCTGCATATGAATTTCAACACATGCTTCTTTGCTGACATCATATTTCTCTTTCACCAACCATACAATTTGTAACTCCATCTATGTCAGCAGTGGATAGAAAATTATTTGAAAGTTGACAGTCGAAATCTGAAAAACGTCGTCACGGCAGAGATGGGAAGTTGGAGTACTTTACAATTACTTATTCTTTGCTAATAGTAAAAGAGATTCTAGCTGTGTTTTTTTGGGAAAAATAAGTACGGTTACTATGCATTTTCTACGGGCTTATTTAAGGAATAATATACTACAATATCGCTGTCTAATTTCACGACAGTTATTTAGTACTATCTACCAGATAATAGATGGCGCAAATCAAAACATTTATTTTGTTATTCCAGTTTTTGAATTGAACAGAAAATTAGTTTCAATTTTGAATTTCACCTGATTTTGGTAATTTTTTTGTATTATTTGTACTGGTTTGGAAATATTAATACAAGTCCTTCAAACAAAACACTAGATGCGGATAAGACATTTTCAGATATCTTGGAAATGCATCCAAAAGATGTCTGTAAGACGGTCATAACTACATCTAGGAGCTATCTAGAAGCTATCTTAGAAACACTGAAAGATATCAACTCGATGTTGATGAGATGCTTTCAGACATCTTCAAAAAGGCATTTAAAAGATGTCTGTAAACCGGCCATAACTACATCTAGGAGATATAAAGAAAAAATTTCTAGACGTTATGAGATATCTCCCAAATCGTTCTTAGATAACTTTTAGACATCTTTGAGATGTAGCTGTGCTATTAGGGGTATGATGATATTATCCTATCGAAATACCTTTCTATTTACATCTTTCTCTGATAACTAAATTGAAATCAATGAAATAATTTACTTTGAAGAATTTCAAATGAATCTATTTATTAAATAAAATTTCAGTAAATTTTCTTTCATCATTATAAGTCTTAAGAAACATTTAAACAATTTATTGATTTACGAAAATTACGTTCCACTTGATGGAAACCATCAAAGGTAAAAGAGATACTACGTTAAATATCATATCATATCATCTACTACGATAAAATATGCAAATTTATTTTCTTAAGAATGTAAAATGATATAAAGAAATAATTTCGATTCCAGCGGGCAGGTTCATATCATCAGAAATGATACTAATGAGTAGAAAGGAGTCGGTTTTTATGAAGAAAAATTCAAGGATATAATTAAATTTTCCGGTTTAAAGCTATTTGTTTTTTTTAGTCCACCATTTTCTTTTTGGTATCTTATTACGATGGAAAAAATGATATAGAAAATTAAATAACCTTTTCCAGCAGTTTTTCTTTTTTCTTGTTCCATATTCTACTATAAACTAAGAAAAGTTTTATAATACCATACTCTATGTGTCGCGGTCGTCACCGTCGTTCCCATTATCCTTGAAGTTTCATATAATGAGATATTATATAAAAGATGGATACTTTTTTTATCTCTTAGTTGTGTGACTTGTGACCCACTGAAGATGAGAAGAAAATTGAGTGTCAAATTACCGCTTAATATGATTTTCATAATCGAATTTGTATTGCAAATTTTTTAAAGTATGATCTTAATAAAATAGAATTTTAATCAAGAGGATGTGGGACTAAGTTAGCTGACAATACCAATGAAACATTCTGGTCAACCCCTATTTGCCAGCTACTAGGGTATGATTGATTAATTGGTTTCCGAAGTAAGTGACTAGCTAATTAATTGTTGGTTTTAAACTGATTAATCGATTTCTATTATAATATAGCCAAGCATCAAAATAACAATAAAAATAACAATTTAGAAAGTGAACTAAATTTTTATATAAAAGAAAAAGAGAAAGTGTAATAAAAACAAAAGAGGAAATCGTCTCTCAAAAATATACCTATCTATTATATAAAATAGTTTTCCTCCGCATATAATTTATATATAATTGTATGCATACTTTTAGGTGCATCCCTCTATAATATAAAATAATTTTTTCCGGATATTTATAAATAATTAAAGTATGCATAATTTTAGGCGGAGATATTGAAGAAAATGGTTTTACAAATGAATTTAAATATTAAGTCACAAATTCAAAATGAAGAATAGAAAATTTACTATCTTGAAAAATTGAGACGGAGAGGAAAAGAGAAAGAGGATCTTAATCTACTGCTAAAGAAAATAAAAAGAAAACAAAAGAATAGTGTCCTTGATACCTTTTTTTAATTGGTTTAGTATTTTGGTTGTTGTTTACACACACGGAGGTTGGTGAGCGAACCGAGCAGGAGGGCGTAGACCCCTAGTATGTATATTTTAATATTTCACATTTAATTTAAAAGTTACTCAAAATTTATTCATACTGACATAGGATATCTCTCTCAAAAATGTATTCTGTTTTGTTGCTCTTAAATGAAACAATTACTCGGTTAAATAACCAAAATATTGGACAAATTTTGATTACTCAATTAATCAATTAATCAAACTATGCCCTATCAGTTACTTATTCACATATCGCGACTAGTGGCAAAAACGTACCAGCGACCATTATTTGCTAACTGGGTACGCAAATGAACTTAAAAATATTATTCAGAAAATATAAAATGCCCCAGACATTTTATTTGATCAAAAATAATTCTTAATTTCAACACTAGTTGCTCCAAAACCGAGCAAAATTTTACATTAAATATAACAAAAAACTTTTTACTTGGACCAACAATTTTGTACTTCATTTTTTATTTTTTCAATAGATGGCTCTATTTGTGTTTTTGAAACTTGAAAGTTGTTGTCCTCCTGATGACAGTTTTTATTTAAACATATGAAAAGTATAAATTGAAAAACCTTTCTAATCGTTTCATACTTATTATAAGTTTACATTTTGATGCTGTATGGTAGCCCACTATCAGAGGGTATATTAGTCTTGCCACTCCATTTGTAACACATCGAAATAATCATCGTAGAAAGGTTTCAAGTGTTTGATTGCGTAGAGAATCAGAAGTTATATCGATTTCTACATGTCCATCCGTACATTTGTCCATCCGTCCGTCCGTTCAAACAAGATAACTCAAACACACGGTATCCGCTTTTGATGAAATTTATAATGTGAGTTGGTTCGTCCTTAACTTAGTTTGGTATTGCATTTCAACAAAATGAATCGACGAGGAACGAAGTTATTAAGCAAAAACCAGGGTGACCAAAATTGGATTCTTTTCTGCGTTCGACGTTTAATTTCCTTGTGGTTTGAATATATGATATCAATATCGTTTGTTTTCACACGAATCTCAGTAATTTGCAAAAGACCTACCTTTTGTCATCTTTAAAATTTGGGTCCCTTTCTGTTCTATCCAATATTCGGTCCTCTTACGAAAAATTTTACACAATATGAAATATAATCTTAAGTCAGTTTAAGTTCACTTTTCTGTACAAATTTAATAGCTTGTTAAGCTTGTTATTTTCCCAATTTCTAAACAACGTAATTCATTATATTTAATCACTCTAAAAACGCATCCATTATACGAGAATTACCTACAGTAAAACCTAAAAATAGCATTTCAATAGGATTTAAAATTTCTCATAGAATTTTTAATATGTATTATTATTCTTTAGAGTTTATAAAAGGCCTAAAAACACCTTCAAGAATGAAAAGAGATCTTCCAGAAAATTTATTTCCATGTTTTCGGTTCTCACTTTGAGAGCTTCATGAAAACCTTAAATGTAATTACCTTGTTGGAGGGTTAAGGTCGTTTGTAATAAGTATTTTCAACTGTAAAGATTTTTAAGTGTTCCAATTAGCAAAGTTAATTCTAGCGTATATAAAATTGAAGATGTTATTTCATTTACAACACTTTTAAATATTAAAATATCATCTTTTTTCTCTGTTTCTGTTTTTCTTTTTTTTTTGAAAATATTATTAAACATTTTTATGTTCATAATTTCATAATTTAGTCGAAAACTGGGAAAACTGTGTGGAAATCGATAGAGTTTTCTTTAAAAGAGTTTACGGTCGAATGTCGAGGTGGAATGGATATCAGTTTTTTACTGCCAAGTTGTTTGTCAAAATGGATTCCACACCAGTTTTTTACTGCCAAGTTGTTTGTCAAAATGGATTCCACATCAGTTTTTTACCAGCAAGTTGTTTGTCGCGGTGGACTCGACATCAGTTTTTTAACGCCAAGTTGTTTGTCGAGATGGACTCGACATCAGTTTTTTACCAGCAAGTTGTTTGTCGCGGTGGACTCGACATCAGTTTTTTAACGCCAAGTTGTTTGTCGAGATGGACTCGACATCAGTTTTTTAACGCCAAGTTGTTTGTCGAGATGGACTCGACACCAGTTTTTTACCGGCAAGTTGTTTGCCGAGATGGATTCGACATCGATTTTTCACAGAGAAGTTGTTTGTCGAGGTGGACTCGACATCAGTTTTTAACACCAAGTTGCTTGTCGAGATGAACTCGACATCAGTTTTTTACCGCCAACTTGTATGCCGAGGTAGACTCGACACCAATTTTTTACCGGCAAGTTGTTTGTCGAGAAAGACTCGACATCAGTTTTTCACAGGGAAGTTTTTTGTCGAGATGAATTCGACATTTATAACAAAAACCAAACTAGGTATGGTCAGGAGAAGCGCGTAATGTGAAGATTAATACCACAGTCTCGAGTATGTAGTGATGGTGTAAACAACTGTCTGTTTTCTGCAGTAATCTGATCATAACTGTGTATGGTTAGGTAATATAAGAGACACACATATAATATTCACACCATGGTATCGATACTATAGTATAGTTGTTACCATTTCAATATAACATTTCAACTACATGGTATTCCTAAACCATGGTATTTATTCCATATGTCTGTTTGTAGTATAAGTCAACTTTACATTTTTTTCCATAATTACAAACCCAGGAAATGTCTCAAACATTCGAGAACGAATTTGAAAGTGATGAAAATGAAGGATATCCTCAATGGAACTAGCTCTCTTTTAGCATTATGCACAAGACATGTGTCGAAAGCCAGTTGGGATGAAAAGATCTTGCCAAGAAAACGAAATCCCTAAGAAATTCACTGAAAATAGCTTCAAGTTGGTGGAACATTTTTAAAGAAACCTTTCGACCGCAAAGGATGAAGACTTTTAAGTTTTGTAATGCCATTTACTGCCTGTCATGTAGTACTATTTTCTGTCATTTTTTATTATTGAAATGTGCTGCGATTTAGCTATTGTACCTGTAAGTATTTCAATGTTTCTTGGTTTCGGATGTTACGTAATCAAACGATACTCAAGACAGGTTTCGGATATCCAGCTGAAATAAAATTTGAATTTAAGATTGTTTCACTCTATGGCTACGATTTGTTACAATTTCCCCACTTTTCCCATATATATTTTTAACATAGAAATCGTGATGAACATTAAATTATGTTCATTAAAGATTTTCTTATTTATTTTAAGGTATTCGTCGTTTATACAGCTTCTTAGTTCTTTAAAATAAAAATACACATGCAAATATAATTCTTGAAGAAAATATATTAAGAGATACTATTTCGAAGAAGATTCCACCTTTTTTAATGTTAAAGAAGGCAATAATGCATTTTAGAGTATAATTTGTACGTGTTTTTTTTCTGTATGTTTTTTATGTTATTTCAGTATAAATATGTATAACGAAAAGTTTATGCGGTTGAGAAAAACAGAAGCATAAATAAATTAAATGCAATCGTCATGAAACACTAAACATTTATTTACGTCAAGAAGACATAAAGTAAAAAAAAATGTTATTTTACTAAAATCATAATTAGAAAATTTAATATTTTGTTGAATTTTCGGAAAACATAATAATGTTCATGATGCTATGGTAAAGAATACCAAAGTCTATGGTGTCCATATGATTTGGACATCACAGGTATAATACAACTTTTCCACAAACACAGGGCCCCTTAAGAGCCGTTATCATAGCAGTTCAATAACTTCTTGCAGCAAGAGTTCCTAACATTAATATAATTTTTTTAATTTCAGTGTTGAGCAGGAGAGGTTCATTTAATTCACAGTTTGCATGTCGCATGTTTTTATTACGAATTTAATGCAACAGTTCCAAGATATGGAAAATCAACTGGCAAATTTTGTGGTTATTTCAGTCAACGCACCTTTGCCATTCAAAATTGGAAACATTCCCTAATGAGACAACAGTATCTTGCGGCTAGACTCCTACTCCCCAATGTTAAATCCCATTGAGAATATTTGGTCGAAAAGTAAGAACAATATTCGAGTTCCCAACACTGCAGGATCTGGTGTCATGGAACAAAGACTTGTCTACTTAGAAAATGTTATAGATCACGCCAAGGGCACACCGTAAATGAAGGTGATTGTGCTCGCACCATGCAACACTCTACAATTCACCAAGTACCAAGCCTAGTAATGAATGATATGCAATTTGGTTGCTAAATTAAAAAATGGTTTACTAAAATATTCTCCCTTTTTTGTGATTTTCCGATTTACATAGCGTCCACAACATTTTTGACTGCTTTCTGAATTACAATTTACGTTTTCTGAATTAGAACTAGAAAAAGTGTAGTCTATGTTTTATATAAGGTGTTATATTAGTAGTACAACTAGACCCAAATAATTTCTGATACTCCTCCTTTAGGTTCCAAAACTTCAATTCTTTGGACGACGACGACATTATAAACGATCTTGAGCGAACTGAGAAATTCGGAGAGAATGGAATCTTCAAGTATTTAGCATTCATATATTTGTTTTAATCTTATAATAATAATAGATCCAGCTATTCCAAGCTATTTACATTTGTTTTCTGAATACAAGATTTCTAAGATTTTATACTTCATCTGTTAGCGAACAGTTTATTTTCTTATGGTTTGAATATGTGATAAAACTTTCTATGTTATTCGTTATATTATTTGATATTCGAACCTTAACTTAACGAAAAATGTTTAACTCAACTGTAATTTATTATAGATTGTATAAAATGTGTTTTAATAAGTAGACTTACAATGATTCTAGGACAGTTCACAGAAAAACAATTCACAGAAAAACAATTCACAGAAAACAATTCACAGAAAAACAATTCACAGAAAACAATTCACAGAAAAACAATTCACAGAAAAACAATTCACAGAAAGACAATTCACAGATAAGGAATTTATAGAAAAGTAGTTTACGGAAAAAAGACATTTTTTTTCCGTAAACTACTTTTCTATAAATTAATTCCTTTAAATCTGCAACATTTCTTTTTACCCCATTATTTGCATTAGCAGCATGGTTATGATCACAAGTAGTTTCTATAATTTCTCCATTTCTCTTATTGGTATGAATTTTAACTTTGCATTTCTCCGTCTTATAATAATTATTGCACAACCAATAACATTTTTCTTTATATTCCTTATCGCGAATAAATTCAAACCCGTCAACACAGTTTATTTTTTTCGGTTTTTTCTGTGAATTGTTTTTCCGGGAATTGTTTTTCTGTGAATTGCTTTTCTGTGAATTGTTTTTCTGTGAATTCTTTTTCTGTGAATTGTTTTTCTGTGAATTGTTTTTCTGTGAATTGTTTTTCTGTGAATTGTTTTCTGTGAATTGTTTTTCTGTGAATTGTTTTTCTGTGAATTGACCGGTTACCCTTACAATATATTTGTCGATTTTATTAGATTGACAAGAAACTAAGGGCAACATGTCTGCTGATTATATTTTATTTCGAAAAATTGATAGCCTTAGTATCTTGCAAAATGAATATTTCGTGTATTTATAGCCTCTCGAAAAAAAAAAAAACAGAAGATTTTATCAACAGTGATTTTCTGGTATTTTGACGAAACATTAAATATACATATGATTTTTATAGTCTTATGTAAAAAACCCAGAGACCCTGCTGGAAATCTTCAAAGTCAACCAAAAAAAAAGGGAAAAATTATCATTAATTTATCGAGCGTAATATTAAAGTTCTGGAAAACGAAACAAAAGTGAATTTGATTGTCCTTTGTGACCATTGCCATTTGTACGTGATAAAAATATCTTGATACAAACTGAGATTGGAAAAAATATGTACGTGAGAAAATTTCTTCAATTTTTTTTTTTATGTATCATAAAATTTCACATATGTATTCTAACCGAGAAAAAATGGGAAAAGGTTCTTTTAGGCGATATTTTTATCAGTCAATATGACAATTTAACTTTTATTCGAAGATGGCGTCATTGATATCCATCTCAAGTTTTTTTTTTTCCTTATTGAATTAATGTCAATTCTTTAGGAAGGACATGATGACATATTCTGTAGTAAGTCCGATGATATATTTTAACATTTTTTCTGTTTTGTGTCTTGAATTAAATATAACCAAAAAGGGATGTTTAGTTTAGCCGCCGCCATGAGATGAGAAATAGATCTTTTAATGGAGGTATATTTTGTTATTGGTATTGTATTAAGGAAATAAAGACCCTCTCTAAATGTATTCTCAACTAGAGAAATGTATCCATTTTTGGTCTATACATAAATTAAAATTGAATTTTACACACAACTGTTTGGTTTTCTTCCAGCTGAAGTTTGCAGTCCATTTATTGAGTCATGTGTCTCTACAAGGTACAGTCAAACCCTAATATTTTTCTCTATTCAAATTAGTCCCTCTTCCGAGGCTATAGAATATTGACAACATAATCTAAAAGTGGAATTTCTTTCAACCTAGCACCACGCCACAATTTTTTTTGGTTCCGATCTGTCCTCCCGACAGTCATTCGGTATTTTGGGTGGCATTGAAAGCACCACGTCCCCGTCATGAGTTTCAATCGATTTCAGGAAGTTAAGATGGTGTTCAGGTGTGCTAATGAAAAAACTCTGGAATTACTAATTCTGTTCAATTTTTCATCGACTCTTAAATTGTGTGGAAAAGAAATCGAGCGAAACACCTTTATATTCACCAAATCCTCATCAAGAATGATATAAACTGAAAGGCAAAGAAAAGTAGAGAAAAAGTGAAGAACCGAAACTTGGTTTCGAACCCGGGTCTCGTCAGTCTCATGAGACGAGGTCTTAACTGACTGGACCAGTTCACAACACTATTTCTCCACTAGTCTTTTCATTTGCCGCACACCACGTTTTTCTTGATTACTGAAAATTGTCTGATACAATTCAGTTGGAACTTGTTGAACTATTCCAGATACTCATTTTTCTAAACACGAGGGTTTTCACGTACTTTCAAAAGGCAATTGCTGCAATACGCACAATTTTAGGTACTTTGTGGGCAGAACGTATATTAGAATATTTCTTATCACTTTTAGACAAGTCGTCGTACGATTAGAATCATCTGTGTTAGACTCATCTTAGGTATCAAGTGGAAAAGCAGCAGAAAAATGAATTAGCTGAATGAATTGATAATATAGAGAATTGATATGTTAAACAGTGAAAGTTGTACTGGCACAGAATCTTCTGGTTAATATTTTAATCAGTATTCCAGAGCAAAGGTTCTTTAGTAAAATTTAAGATGTTTCAAGTGTATTAAGAACGATCAGGTTTCTTTTTCGACGACGGATCTAGGATTACAAGGTATTATCCTTACTGTTATTTCTTAGATAAATATTTCATATTTGAACTATAATAACTAGCCAGCCAGTTATAAGACTAGTTTTGGATAGGAATACTTACAAAAACTTGATACAAGAAATTAAAATATTCCACAAATATGGACAAAATATCAGCTCTGTAGCTTTTCTGAGTGAAAATACATATATTACCTAAGGATAACCAATTACTATTTTCAGAGAAGCAGAAGTCAGTAGCGCGTTAATGCTTCCTGGAACTATATACAAATTAGAAAAAAAATCTTCCATCGGGGAGGGACAATCCTCTTTTTGGTCATGTATGAAAACGTAGTCCTAGCTGAAGTAAACTTTCCTCTGTAATAAATAAAAAGCGTGAGGAGGATGTACTGGTGGTTAATGGTAAATTAATAAAATTCTATATAAAATATCTAGAAAAAAGCCTACATCGCGATAAGTAAAGAATGAAATAGTCCATTAATCCATTAGTCATATTTAAAAGCCTTTAAAGATGATGGTGAAATTTTCCCATTCAAGTTTTTCATCACAATTTTTTGTATCCTTCTAAATAAATAATTAATTGATCTAGTAATCATTTATGTAAATAAATTTGACTAACATAATTGATGTTCGGGAAATTTGATGAACTTTTCTTATTTTTTTGGAGGCTCAATGAAACTAGATTAATTTTCTACAATATTAAAGTCGAAAAAACTCCCGAATTAATGATATTTCTTTTGAAATAATTTTAAATATACTTCCTTCGCATCTCTCATGTAATATATTTGTACGTAAGTGGTTTGAAAAGTTCATGAGGCATGACTCGAATTGATGTTCACGCTTAAACTTAGCAATTTTAAGGGACCCATAGACGACAAGCATTATTGTCAACCTTGTTGTCAACAGGGTTGTCGAAACGAAATGTTGACAACCAATTTGTCAACACTTCACTTCACGAGGTATTGTCATTGGTTTTGGGTATTTATTTTTGACAGTAAGTTCACAGCGCACAATTCAATTTACTACTGATGTTGCCAACAATGTTGCCAACTTCTCTACAGACAAGATCGCCAACATCAGACTCCGCCCATCGAATATCCGATGTTTTCCAAATTTTTCCAAAACATCCAACATTGCTGGCAACATTGAGATACCAACTACCAACATGCCCACAGACGTCCAATATCGACACCAACACGGCAAGTTGACAACAATGTTGACAATAATGTCTGTCGTTTATGGGCACCTTTAGTTCAATATGTCAAACTATTTTAGAAATACAACTTGTCAAAGTGAGTGGTATCGAATGATATACGAAAAATAGACAATATTAAGCACGGAGCAGTTATACTGTTGTATTAAAGAAAGGTTCATCATAGCAACATTTTTGGTAACCTGCATGTTTCTGCAACTAGTTGTGATATGTGAATAAGCAGCTGGCACGTAGCAGATACTGAAAATGTTACTTGGATAAAACCCCAAGCAAATTATGAAGACATGAATCTTGGTCAAGGAAGTTTACAAAATTGACAGCGCTTTTCATACTTGACAGAGAAAGTGTTGAAGCTGACAAGTGAATGACTATCAGCATCAGTTACAAATGAAAATATCGATAAAATCCATGATTTGATTTTGACAATCTGTCGACTTGGGGTTATGAGACTTAGCTGGGGCTCCTTGAAGATCTAAATCAAATCTTTTCATCACATATTAACTGAAGAAGAACATATCTACTTTTTAACCAATTAAACAATTCTTTCTGTTCGTGCTAGACCAGTGTTTCCCAACCTTTTTTGTGCCAGGCCCCCACCTTAGCCATCTTTTTTGTGCCAGGCCCCCACCTTAGCCTGTCTAAAATTCTTATGCCCCCCCCCCTATGTAACGTACATAATTTTTAATATTAAAAAATTGAATTGTTCACTTAAGAAACTAAATTTGGCACCGAAATCCAGCATTGCATTTAGATGGCCCGGAGCGAAAGGGTTAAACTCGTGTCATATCCATTTTCGAATTGCCCCCTTAACAATCAAATTGCCCCCTGTGGGGCGTTGGCCCCACGTTGGAAAACACTATGCTAGACCATAAACTTTTCAAATTGCCATCGTATACTAGTTCCAACCGAAAAAAAAGTATATCAAAAAGGAAATACATTAGTACCTTATGGGATTTCGCCTTTAATAAAGATTTTTCGTTTCGTTTCTTCTAATGAACCCCTTTCAAATCTAAATGTAAATTTAAAAATCATAAGCCCATACTTCCGTACACAAAATAGATATAGAAAATAATAGTGGAGAGGACAAGGGTATCTCTCATGTTGGCATCATTCTATATATGATATAATATGTTATATATGATTTCAAAGTTTTAAGAATAAATCATTTCCAGTTCACTTAGGTATGTGATGTTTGAATTTTATATAACAAAAGTAAAACATAATACAAAATACAAAATACAAAAAAAAAGAAACAAATTTCCAGATGTGATCACGTACATACATATGTAAAACAGAGTGTTCAAAAAACGTTCTGCTCCAGAGAAGAACATAGGGAATAAACCTGACTAAGAGTAGTAACAGATTTCAATTCATATATCTGTCAAACATGAATGATAGTCGAAGTATAAGTACCATAATTATAAAGTACCTAAAGCTAGGGAATAAATACTTACACCAATCAGAGCGAAGTAATACATTAGTAGTAAAAACAGTGTGAAAATGAAATCAGGAAGAGGGAGAATGAATTGTTTTGAGACACTTCCCATTGAACAAATGTCATGATGTCACAAACTCTTAAAGCTCTTATATAGCATTTGTGTATTGTTTGTTTATCATTTGAAATTATCTGTACAATGCTTAGCTGTCTATGTTAGCAGTGGATAGAAAATTGTTTGCTTCCTAATTCTAGTACATTCCTATTCCAAATCGGTAGAAGTCTCAACATGGCAGGGATAAGAAGTTGGGATACTTTCTAATTACTCATACTTCATCGTAGTTATATGATCTATATTCTTGATGATTGACTGTGTTCACATGAGGAGTCAAGAGATCAAGTTGAGATTGTGTCGAAATTTTCTCACACGTATAGAGCGTTGAAATATCGAGTACCTAAATATCGTTTTTATTATATTTAATACTGAATTACTGTCATTTAACAGATGATATTAGAACTATGAACAGTGAAATAACCGCTAGAGAGATGCTGAACGACCAAAAGTTGCTGTACCCTTTATATTTGAGAACTTAAGAAATTGGAATTTCTTGACAATCAAGTAAAAAGCCTAATAAAGCCAACACAGTCTAGTTCCACGAATGAAAGAATATACAGAATTACGCTTTGCCATATTTTAAATTTATTTCTTCTGTGCACCTGCTACGTCACGCGAGGCATGAAATACATTGTTTGTATAAAAAATCACAATTATTTATTTGAAAGGATATCCACACGTCATACCAATAAAAGTATGAAATGCGTAATGCCCAATCATTCATGGTCTAGTTCAGTGAATTCAAATTCGGACTCTGGTAGCGTAGCGTAAACATTCATTTTAATCCTGTTTCGAACTGTTCTGGGGTATCCATGTATACAAGATATAGCTGTATAGATAGCTACAACATGGATAGTTTTAAAAATACAAGGAATTTAAATAAAGAAACTTAAAAGCACTTTGAAAAGGACTTTTCATGTACGTGATTCCATGTATTTGATAGTTTCAACTAAACTACAAAACATGCATAGCTGTATATGTAACATTAGATGCATATTAGACGTTTGAGGTTTTAAAAAGTGGTTGCGCAACTTTATTCTACATAGTATGTGTACTCGGTTATCTTTGATCCAGATGAAGCGTAGGATGCCATCTCATTTCGAAGATGGACATCGTCATTATCTTCGAAAGTCTTCACAAATGCATGGCAGGGAGTTACACGGATACCCTGTATATAGGAACATTTAGAATCCTTTTTTTTTGTGGAAACTTATATCTCATATATGAATCCGAACATTTTGATTCATCAAAAGAAGAAGATATAACTGAATAAGATGACTCCCGCAAAGGAAAAAAAAAGGGATAAATTTTATATAATATTATATTTATAGTATAATGTTTGCTTTCTCTGTTTGTTTTTTTTGATTTACGTTCGAAAATTTTCTTGAAGGATTTTTGTGTGTAACTCCAAAATAATCTTATAAAGATGAGCTAATGGAGAACATGGAAAATCAAGTAAGGAAAATTTTTTCTAATGTTCATCTTATTATGTTTTTACATAAGACAAATTTATAAAATCTGTTGCTTTACGCATTTCTACAAGATATTTATTTTAATACTACAAAAAAAAAGAAGAACAGAAATGTTTTAAGAAGAATGTAGTTTGAGAGTTCGAAATCCTTTAAAAAAATGATATAATATTATATTGTGAACCAAAGTCATAGTTTTGTATAAGCACTCAGTCCTAGACAAGGGAAAAACCTGTCATCTTGTCCCAAAATCATTGAATTTGTTTGCAAAACAACGTCGTGTTAAAATGGCCGAGGATATGCTTTCTATGACTGATGATAATCAGAAATGCATAATTACTGACGATGAGAATTGGATCTATACTTATTACCCGGAAACGGCTCAACAATCCAGTGAATATCGTGCTGCAGGTGAACAAAAACCAAAAAAGCCACGTCAAAGCCGCAACAAGTTTTTCACAATTACAAAAGACGCTGAAATTTTTAAACTAACAAAGCAAACATCATGACATTTTTATTAGCTGTTCACAACAGTCATACCAATCTATGAAATGCAAATACACATAGATATTCATTGCATATTTTTAAAAATACAGTCTAATTACTTTTTGTCCATAGTAGTAAAAATTTATTGAAATCTCTAGATCACAATAGAGCCGATTAGAACATTTACTTTATGAAATAGATTGCTTATTTTTAATGGAAAGAAGACCCAATACAAATTAAAGTACATAGACGTCGAAGAAAATTGCATCCAGGAGCTCAAAAAAGTTCCAACTGTTTAAATTAAGAATTTTGACTAAGAGCTTAGGACTGCTGAGTGCAGCCATTGACTAAATAGTATAGTAAACTGATGAGGCTATGGGAATCATACCTGAACGTTCTCAGTTACTAGCTGCGAGACGTGACCACCTGACAATATACTCCTTTGTTAATTTATTTATAAAGCTCCTTTTACTTATCATGTTTTGCTCTGGAACAGAATTGAATCTATATATTTGTATTTGTTATATGGAGGATGATTTTGTAGGCGGTAAAGAACTTCCGAATTCCGGTAGCGATAACTGTCATACCGAGCTAGCATTCGTACATATCTTTTGACATTTATGCTCAGTATAGTCTTCCATATAATCATGAACAGACTCACGCTTAAGGGACGATCAGGAACTATCTAAATTTAGTTCGTCGATTCAGATGATTTATAAACTTATTTTACCGTAAAATTGCTTTCGGTCACGAGCCTCATTTTTTGGTTCAATAAGTAAAAAATCAATTCTGAAGTGAGACCAATCAAGAACAGACTCTAGAAATCCAATTGCATCCAGAAAAATGTGGTTTACACGCTGGTGGTATCATTTGTCCTTATTTCTTTAAAAGTAAGAGGCAAGACCTTGCGTTCGGTCAATCAGAATGATTCAGGCCCATATGATCAATGAATATTTGTTCCAAAATATGGATAACGTTGATTATACCAAAATGTGGTTTCAATAAGATGTCGCTACGTGACACAAACCATCGATTTATATAAAATCACGATTTGGCGATGTGATTTCAAAAAATAGCCCTGTAAATTGGACTCTAAGATGATGTGATCTGCTATCTGCTGACTATTTCCTATGGAGTTACGTGAAACCATTGGTTTATGCTAACAATTGAGAACTTGGAAGCTGGATTACCAGAATTCTGCAAGTGAAAAATATTTCAGAAAATTGAATTTAGTTCTATTCATTCTTGAAATAAATTTTTAATCCATGAGAATTTCCTGAAATAAAGGCGTTCCTGTTGATGTTAAGACCTTCCTTACAAATTTAGCAAATTCAGATGAAAGTGATGATTAAAAAATCTTGATACACATTTTATCGATTCATTAAAGACCATCTGAACTAAAACTGAGGAACTAACACAATCCCGAGACATAAGTCTATAGTTTCGAGAGTTTCTATACCTTGTCTCATCCTAAATATACTGTCTTTAAAATCGAACAATGAAACCTAATTAATCTTCCTAAATATCGTAGAAGATAAAAAAATAAAAAAAAAATGTTTACAATTATATACAAAACGAGAAAGGAAGGAAATACTTCCTAGATTCTATCAAGAATATTTTCCTAAGGAAACACATCCCATAAATATGCCAGCTTAATCAACATATACCTACTCGTATATAACAGCCAAAACATCTTAAATAGATACATCTACAAATCAGATTTATTGTTGTGACTGGAATATACACATTGGGTTCAAATTTGTAACCAGATTATATTGGATGGGACAGAAAGTTGCACGTGTTTTTTCTCTCTCTGTATGGATTTATTAAACCATCAAAGGAGTTCTACATAGGCCAAAATAAATGGTAGTTGGATAGTTTAAGGTTAGAAGTTATAAGATGGATACATCAAAATTTACCAGCCTGGCCTTCTCAATTTTTCCTGGTATCATCAAAAATGTATGTGATCTGGCATTACCATGATGGAACAAATTATGGGCTCTTTTTTCAATTCGTTGCTTTAATCTTGTCTGTTGTTAATAGTAGAGATGTGATTCAATCGTATTTGAATTTACACCGAGGTCTACTCAGATCCATATGATGGATGCATTAAAATTTACCAGTCTAGGCTGATCCCAGTCTTTCCTGGCATCATCAAAAATGTGTGTGATCTGGCATTATCATTATGACCGCTTTTTTCAATTGCTTGCTTTAATCTTGTCTGTTGCTGATAGTAGAGATGTGAATCAATAGTTTCTCAAATTACGCCATTTACAGAGCTCTGCTTGAATCTATATGATGGATGCTTTGAAAGTTCTCAGCCAAGAATTCTCAATTTTTCCTGGCATCATCAAAAAAATGTGTATGATCTTGTATTATTATGATAAAACACAATCCTTTAGATATCAATGGTATTTATACGGCGACTTCATGGAAGTTTCGAGTCGATCAGACAAACTTTTGTTACCGGATCAACTCAAGTCGGATTGAAGTCGATCCGGGTTTATATGGACGATTTTTGGATTGCAGTCAACTTCAAGTAGGTCATATAAACTCCATAATAGTTTAATGCTTTTCAGCGCTCGATTTCGATATGTTAAATCTCTGAATCAGCCTCTCATGTTATTAAACACCGATTGTATTCGATCAATGTCCTTATTTTGTCGTACCCAATGACTTTTTAGCTCATCCAATATGATATTATGTATTTTCCAAGAGAGGGAAGAAATTGTGACTTCCCAGCAAAAAAAAACGTAAAGAAAAGAACCAACCAAACAAATCGTTATATGTATATTCGAACACCATGTGTTTTATGCTATATACTCGTACTCCTAAGGAAGATTCTATGTTCTTGATTATAAACCTCAATGTCAAAACAAAAACCGAAACCAGAAGCAATTTCAATTTGATTCTTAAACATTTTAACTGGTTCCTTGTGTATTTTACGATTGTACCACCATCAGAAGAAAAACTCACAAAAGAATGAGTCCAAAAAAATTGGGTTTTGGGGTTGACATATGTTACCAGGAACAGAACAAAAAAAAGGATATTTTTATCTTCTTGAAGAAGTCTTGTGAATTTTTGTAAAAGGAAAACATCAGAAAATATTTCTATTTGGAAATATCCAATAAAGATTATTATATTATTAAAAATACTGATTTGTAATTAGATATGTATTCTTTTAACCCTCAACATCTGGAGAATTACATCAATAAATGCTAAAACGTCAATTCGATATCGAATACGCACAAATAATACTGCGACATATTGACTGATTTTTATATCATTTTGGATAACTACTTAAAGTTCTGAAGAAAATAATCAGCAATAATGAAATTACCTTAAAAATGTGAGAAAAGTTAGTTAGAAACATGCAGGAAAATCAAATGCTGTGAAGAGGAACAGGTTTCCCAATAGGGTAACTCTTGGTCTCGTAGGGATCACAATGGGCCCATAAGGTGCCTGGTCTTATACAGTACCCCTACTCTACCTACCTAGTTAGAAACATCAATAAAGCATGTTTCAATAAGAGGACCATTATTAATTGGCGCAAATTGAAGCAACGAGAAATTCATGGCGAGATACATTTTTCAATCGGGACTTTTTTTTACACATCACACATTAATAGTGTGAAGCTGTCATTGCAGTTTGACTCAGTCGTGACTAACATTTTATCATGGAAATCCTTGCATCGTCGTGTTTCCAGTGAGTGGGCTCAGCTTAATGACGATTCGCTGTTTTATCGCAGAATTTTGTTTAGCGATTTGGCCCATTTCTGGCTGAATGGATACGTCAGTCAGCAAAATTGCCATATCTGGGCTGATGAACAACCCGAAGGGTGTCAATACCCATCGTTACATCCAGAGAATTGCACGGTTTAGTGTGGTTTATAGGCTGGCATAATCATCGGTCGGAGTATGGTCGTAACGAAACCGTCAATAGGACCCGCTATCGCGCTATAATATCATGATACCGTATTCTCGGTGTTATCTGGTTTCAAAAAGACGGCGCTACTAGCCATACTGCGCGTGAAATCATGGACATGTTGAGAAATCATTTCGGTGAGAAGCTGATTCCACGTTTTGGACTGGTAACTTGGCAGTCTAGATCATGTGACATCACACCTCTAAATTATTTTCTTTGGATATTTTCTACGCGGATAAGCAAGCTACGATTGATGCCTTGGAAGTAAATACAATTTGTGCTATTGGCCAGAGTCCAGGCGTAATGTTCGAACAAGTGGTTCAAAATTGGACCCATAGAATGAACTACCTAAAGCGTAGGTACGGTAAACATTTGAATGACATAATCTTCAAAAAATAAGTAGTATCGATTGTTCTTTCTTGTCCATTTCAAAAGCCATTTCAAGATGGAAACCTGGTTAAACGAATGATTTTGACTTCTCAGATCTTTTTAACCTCTTCGGCCATCCTTACGTTCGGATGTACTACAATTCTAACATTATAAGGCAAACTAGTGTTCCTATTCGGAAATCAGTTTTCTCATAATTTTTTTACTTTCTGATATACACAAAAATGGATGTTGTAATCTTTCGACAAGTTTCCGGTGTTTTTTCGTTACGAGATTGCAGCATACATGTTACACGTCTTCGGACATATATATTTGCGTTTGTTTCTCGGATTGATCTCGCCTCTCTTTCCACCTCTTTTCACAAAAGGTCGACCGGGTTAATACATTAGACGATTAAGACCCAGTAATGTATTTTCAACATACTCTTTTGACTTTATTAAATAGTTACGACAAAGTTGAGAGTTGTGCTTGGGGTCCATTATCTTGCGGAAATACGAAACCATAACAAGTTAAGCCAATGCCAGCTGGAGTATGCTGTCCTGTTCGATTGATTTTTTCTTTAGTATTCCATTAATATTGGATCAACTCCCTATTAAACCATCACGTTTCACTGTTGCGATAATGTATTCTTCTTCTTCGATGGCGCTACAGACCATGAAGGTCCTAGGCCTGATGTAGTATTTTCTTCCAACCTGTCCGGTCCCGGGCAGATTCTCTCCAGTTGGGGATCCGCAATCTTTTTAAGTTTGCTAAGGTCTCACCTCTCCAACGGAGGCTTGGTCTCCCTCTGCGACGTGTTGCTTCAGGTTTGGATTCAAAGATCATTTTAGCTGGAGCATTGTTGTTCATTCGCTCCACGTGGCCCAGCCATTGTAGCCTTTTGAGTTTTATTTTCCGAACTAGGTCCACGTCACCGTATAGTTGGTACACTTCGGCATTATATCTTCTCCTCCAGACTCCATCCTCGATAATGTATTATGACATGAAACACTCTTCTGTTTATCTACGAACAAATTGACGTCGTCTATTTACAAAGAATCACTGGCTTTCATTAAGCAGTGGTCCAATATTTGTGATTTTCTGTAAATAACCAACGATCTTCTTTGTTTTGAGCACAGTGAAGCGGTTTTTTGTATAACCGATTTTCAAATATATGTTCCTTGGATATTTACCAAGGAATACAAGTGGACCATTTTAGTAATAGCGACTATGTTTGCGTGTCTGCCACAAAAAGCCGAACTGAAGGAATACTAAATCACAGATGGGTCACAGTTTATCGTCAAAATAAAATATGAATAATTGTGTATAAGAAAGTTTAGTAATTTACATGATATCAGTAGTAAAATTTTCTTTTGACAAAATATCATCAAAAATTTTCCAAATAGGAAAAATGAGATCAAGAAGAGTGTGAATCCTTGCGTAAGTAAAGCCATACAGGATATACATCTTCGCTTTTTTTTTCCCTTCTTATATAACAAGTATATCCTTTCTTATATACGTTTTCTTTTTTCTTGGGTCATTTAATCTGATCAAAATGCAAACGAGTTTTCAAGTTAGAGAAGATTTCTCCAAGTTTTCACTCAAAAATCAATATAAAAATACCGCTTGTCCCGCCAACCTAAAAATCAATTCATTTTATGGTATATAATAATACATACTTTTAGGAAAGGTGGTATCAAATTGATCTTTAGAGATTGTTGAAACATTTCTGAAGGTAAAGATATTTTGTATAGGAATGTTGTTCTGAAAGTAAGATAAAAATCTATCTAAGGTTTTTATTCAGGACGATTTAACGAGCAGAAAAGGAGATTCATTCGACATTTGGTACTCTGTTTAGTTAAATTGAAAAACAAAAAAGAAAAAACCATCACACAATAAAATGAAGATAAAAGGTACATCAAAGATTTTCCACAAAAGTTTGGCTGTATTTTCTGATATTTAGACTTTTCCATTTGAATTGAAACAGAAATAATTGAATAAGATTTCGGCAGTGTGATGTTCATCAGGGAAATATAAGATGTTAAGATATGATTTTTCAAATTAACAACGAAAAAATGAGTCCAGTAGAATTTCATTCTTTTCTTTGATTGGAAACTTTCTTTTTCTGGAAAGTTGTCGTTCTCATGCTTTTAAGTATCTTACAAAATATTCTATTAAATTAGAGAAGAATTCAACACATGGACATTAAGAACCTTTAGGTTAATATTTTCGATAATAGATGGAGTATATAATTGTAGATAAGTTTGATTGATTTTGATGTTGGGACTAATGCATATTGGCACTCCCGGCACTTAGACCACGAATTGGATACATTGTGCACACTGTGGATCGAGTCCTTAGATTGTTCAGCCTACAATAAAGTTGGATATCCGACTGGCGTGGTTCCCATGAATGGCATTTGGTTCGACAAACCAGCCGCAGAAAATTTTGAGTCTACACTTTTGAGAAGCTGGATTGTGACAGAGAAAGTGCTCCGCTGTTTCTTCCTCTGTACCGCAGGAATCGAAGGAAGAGTCATCTGTTAAAGTCATGGACTGTAAATGATAATGAAGTCGACAGTGCTCAGTTAGGACACCTACAGCGGGCTTTAGTTAGAGCTAGAAATTCCTTTGATCTCGTTTTGCTTGGTTGACAGCCGAGGATTTTCTACTGACGATGGGGTTTTGCCGTGCTATATTATCGATTAGTCTTCTAGCAGTAACCACCGATAATGGAAGAAATGACTGGGGACCAGATAGATTTAATACAATATACTATCATATTGTTGCGTGTTATTCCCGAATCGAATTAGACTTTATTAATTGATGCAGGTCTTTTCAAATTCTGAATTTAAACTATCTTAATCTCTTTACTCAATGTAAATATTTTTCAAATTTCTTTGATATAATATCAGGCATTATTCTGAACTATTTTACAAGACTATTCGCCGCTGGTACATCGTGCATCTAGAAGAAAATGAGTCAGCAGAACATTTTTTGTGTAAATGTCCAGCCTTTTCTATGACGAAACTTGCTACACTAGATGCGTGCACTCTGAGTAAGGAGGTGTTATCTAACTTGAACCTAACTACGCTGCTGATCTTCATTAGAAGGACTTATCGGTTCGGGAAAGATACCCCTCAACTAAGCTATCAGGATGGAGTTACATTGGACCAGTAAGGTCTACATGCTAAGCCCCGCAACTGTGCAGGTCCCTAAAATACAATATAACACAGTACCTTACCAATAATCATCAATAAAACAGTTGTATTGTCACAGGGCCTCTTGTTGGTTTTAAGAAGATAATTGCAAATTTATATAGAAATGACCAACAAAACAAGATCATTCAATATTAACATTTGTTTAGAGATTAGATCTTGTTCACTTAATATTTGTTGGAAACCTATCTGATATTACGGAATACCTTTTTACTTATAAATATTTACAATTCTTTTCAGACGAAACGATATTATAATAATTCGATAGAGATGAATACAAATTAATAAGCTAACATTTTAGATTCAAAGAACTATGTTATAATTCTATGGAAGACATTCAATGTCCAAATGATATGATCTCTTGGGAGAATTTTCATTCTAAACGTTCTGTCATTCGGTATATAGGTTTTAGATATTTTCATAAGGATGTATGTCAGGATAGCGAAAATTTTACGAATCTCTCAGTCCGAATGAAAAAATGTTCATAATTTTTGTCCTGCACACATTCGTCAACTAATGGAGATTGTCACTGACACATTGTTGCTATTCTTTCGATTATGATGTGTCGAATTATAGTAAAAGTGGAAGTAAGTCGGTGCTTTAGGAAGATCGAACGTACATAAATAGATTTTTGAAAAGAGGAAAGTCGTACGTATTTAGCTGGCGGAAAATCTGCAAAACGACTGTCAAATTAACAGCAATAAGATCCAGCAAACGATTAGAAAAGCCTGATAATTTATCAGCACGAATTCTAGAGAAATAATGAAGTTTTTGTTCTTGTAGCTGCGGCTCTCAAAACTTTAATTACCTTTCGAAAGTCTGAACACTTGAGTAGTTGAAGTTTTACATTCAATTTTTTCAAGTGTTCCATCATATCTACTAGGAACGCAAACTCAAGCGACCATTCATCACTGTATTCCATCGGTTTGCCATTTTGAGCTATAAACGTAACAATATGCCTACGAAATTCGAAAAATCGATTCACCATTGATCCAGGACTAAGTCACCGAACTTCTGCAAAGTCCAGAGAAACATCTGAATATTGTTCATAAAGATCTTTTAAAAATTTTGTGAATTGGCGGTGATTAAGTCCTCTACTCTAGTCGATTCTCATAATATACTGGAATAGGAATCATATACGAACAATCATTGGGATATTAACAGGTCTGTTAAGAAAGCACGCTAAAAGACTGGAACTGGTGCAAACAGACCTCTGTCGGTATTGTGGAGACATAGGAGGGGCTGAAGATATCAGGTACATTTTATGTGAATGCTTAACTCTCTCTCGAGCTCGTAACTACTTTTTGGGTAACCATTTCTTCAGGAATTTAGGGATGCTTCAAGCGACGAACATGAGCAGTCTAATGAAATTTTGGAGAAAAATTAAAATTCTCAATATGATAACTCTTGATCTCATAGCGATCACAATGGGCCCATAAGGTGCCATAAGGTTTTGTACGCAGTACCCCTACTCTACCTACCTACCGAAGTCCTCTACTTATAATGAAATTAATTGTTTTAATTAAGGGATTCGTCGTATGGTCCATTTTCAGGACTTTAGAGGCCAAGTCTTCTTAAATATACAATGAATTCCAATGAATTTTGTTCCGTATTTTTGTCACAACAACAGCATTTTTAACGAACATTGATGTCGCAACTAATTCCGGGACGTATCTTTGAGATGCCTAATGTAGACCTTTGCTTTATATTGCACCCATTACGTCCTTTTGCCAACTAGTTGGATGAAATCGATATTTTTCTATTATAATGGCGGTAAATTTAAATTCTTATTGCTTTCGTATTCAGAAAACCTAAAAATGGTATTGAAAAGTAATTTTATTTCGATTAATGTCAGAGGATCTATACAGTTTTTTCCATTTGTTCCATTTGTTCCATTTTAATATAGATTTTTAAAAAATCAGCAAATCTGAATACAATCGAAATAAGTCATACAAAAAAAGAAATAGGCTAATTGAAATCCGTGTTCATTTTGTTGCAAAAAATCATTAAAATAAAAGAATATATGACATATTTTTTTTTCGCTGTTCTTTTCACTACCATCCATCCACCCACCCACTATTTGCTAATGTTAAATAAAAGGCTACATATATGGAATATTTAAATACAGTACATAATCTCCTAATTCATTGTTACAGAAGAAATGATGTACGAATTTTTTGGCAGTCATCTTTTTTATGACCTTATATATAAAAATGCCTTTTTTACAGAGAACATATTTATGTGTACCCAATGCATATCGCACCCAGTAAACCATTTGGCTGTATTATGAAATTCCAATTAAGAAGATGAAGATGAACCTTGACATTGATTTCCAGTTCTAAGAGAGTTCATCTCAAAGGAATCTATTCTGAAGTCGAATTCCCTTATGTAGGTGCCATACTGATCCAAAAAAAAAAATCACCTGGAAAGTAATCACATCAACCGTTTATGCTCCACTTAAGAAATGAGTTGATACATCAACACATCACCATCATTTAAGTATACCACAATGCATTAGAATATACTTGTTGGTGTAATAATCACTGCATCACTAGTATCACCACATCACTACATCACTCAGAGGTGTCTCATCCACCTTAGGCGATTATGATTGTCATCTTGGTGATTTTCAAGAGCTTTGAGATAAAAAAAGGCTGTTAATTACAATATTGTTTAAACAATTTTTGAAAAATAGCATCCCGATAGATTTCCATCTTCACGGATAGCTCTAAAAGAGACAATGATAAAAACTCCGGCGTCTTTTATGAAAGAACTCACATAGCGAAATAAAACACATTATCAAAGGGCTGAAATGCCTTCCACCTAAAGATTTCTACGCGATTTGCAGAAAGACTTAGTCTGGAGAGGATATCTGCTTGGTACACATCTCTATTTTCTCAGCCAACTTGGATCCCATAAGCGTTATCTTCAGAAGCTGTGAATTTGAAACTAGTCAAATGCTGTGACAAAATAATAAGGACACTATGTGTTCAGAATAAAGTGAAGTTATGATTCGGATAGGTTATCCTAAGAAGGTGGGAGAAGTACAGAGAGAATGTTATAGTCGACATCAAGCCTTCTGCGTACAAAGTACCGAGCGAAATTCTCAAGGAAGAAACCTTGAAAGACAGGAAGTATCAATAGGCCAATTCTTGATAACAAACCAAATCTTACCAATTGTAATAAAAAGAGGTTACGTATACTTACATGGTCATTGTCAGATTAAGTTTGACAGAATACGATGTCTGGCGATACTGCAAAGATATGCGTACAGCTGAGAACATAAAACATATCCTTTCTGAATGCCCAGCCATTTCTCGGAAACCTTACAGCATTTTGCTAAGCTGTTTCTTCGACAACTTAGAAATCCTGTAAGGAGTCGATTTTGGAAAACTATTTAAGTTTTATGGGGAATTGTAAGTGATAACTTCTTTATGAAAACCATTCGAATAGAAGCTCCTTTCAGATTTTATGACTTTCCTAATACTTTGATAATAATCGGTCTGTTTTATTTGCCACTTGCTCTGGGGTATAGCAAATTTTTACATTGAAAACAAAAACAACAAAAGTGTAAATCCTACACTACTTTCAGACCAGGGCTAACTCTCACACCGAAATTAGTTCAGATTTCTACCATAAAAAGTGTATTAGCTAAAAGTTTCGCATTCCATTTCAATATGGTCGGTAAAGCAGCGCTGAATTAATGCTTTATTCTACTCCTGCTCGTTTTATTTGCCACTTACCCTGCTCCGGTGTAGGGTATGGCAAATAAAACAGGCCTAATATGAAAATATACTTGAAATTTGAATCCAAAACATAAATCGCTTCGCATTTTTTCAGATTAACCTCGGTCGGATGATTTTAAGATGAATTTATTTGAACCACGTTTTTGGGAATTCTGTATGGATTCCTGTAGTCCAATAAAACGTGGAATAGTTCACTGGGTAGAGTTACTCTCTGTGTGAAATAAAGTGGAATTTTCTGTTCTGGTTATTTTAGAATTTGAAATGTTGAATTTCGTGAAAAGTTAAATTTTTGTAAATTTATTTTTTCGCTTTTTCGTACTTTTTATGGTAATATAAAATCATATTAGAGTTCGAAACAAGAAGGAGGCATTTTTTTTTTTTGTTTAAATACATATTTTCTAAAAAAGAGAAATTGATTTGAATTTAAGTTCCAACATTCATAAAAAGGCGGGCGTATAGGATTCGCAGCTTCTAGAGAATTATTTACAATTCTGGTGAGTTGAAGTGCAGCAGATTTTATGAATGTTTGGAATTCAATGTAGGACGAAAAAAGAAAAAAAGTTTGTAAAAATAGAAAATATTAGATCTGAAAAAAAAAAAATTTCCAATGAAAAGATATGTTCTAGTTCGGATTTCATTCATCATGTATATATGAAGGATTGAAAAGTCTTTCATTTGGATGGAATTTTCAATTCTTCCATTTCAGGGAATGTTCTGATAATCAAAAATTAAAGTCTACCACATTCGACTTCTTGTCCATATACATTTTTTGTTATAAACTTATTTACTAAGGAACTAACAGGACACTGCAGACTCAAAGCAAACCTTAAAAAACTAGAATCTCAACTAGATAGCACCTGCAGATTCTGCGAGGGGAACGAAAAGACTCCAATGCATATTCTCTACGACTGTGAAGGACTAGTCTGTAGGAGAAGGAATCATCTAAAGGCATACTGCTTCTCCATACTCCCTACTAAAATTCTTAAGAGAAAAAGGCCTGGAGGAGGTGCTCTAGAATGGGAAGTTAATCTAAGTATTGAACTAAAGAAGATGATGCCCACAGAGCTTTAAATTTGATGGTTACTGGCTTATATTAATACCAAGGATTGAAAGATCGAGTTGAAATTGAGTCCAAATGTAGAACAGATGAAACGAAATATCGAACAACTCCACTACATAACTTGCGTATACACTGAACACTTTCGACTTGAACAAAACATATACCTTATATACATACCATAAAGGAGCGCAAACGAGATCACAAATGCATTTATACGCTGGTTGATTCTAAATTGGTTCGATTGAACTGCGCCCAAATAATGCGACGCATAGGTGGATTGAAAAAGAAGTATTCCAGTTGACAGTTCTTGTAGTTGAAGACATTTAATAAATACTTTTTTTTGATTGAAAGAATATACAGATTACGCTTTCCCATATTTGATATTGGTTTTTTCTGCACACTTGCTACGTCACGCGAGACATGCAATACATTGTTTGTATGAAAAATCATGATTATTTATTTGAAAGAAAATGCACATATGATGCCATAAAAGTATGAAAATGAAAATTCAAAATGGCCGACGTGCTCAATGTGAAATCTTTATATTCTTTTATTCATGCTTTTATGGTATTTTTTCGCTTTTCATACTTGGTAAAACATTTGCGGTTTTTTTGGTTTTCTACTACATTTGGACTTGATTTCGGATCAATCGAACTACTGTGTTCATATAAGCGGATCGATATTTTAACTCAATATTTCGACTCTCCACGTATGTAGCAAAAGACGATAACTATGAATACTTTCAAATAAAACACTTTGTTACTTATTAACTTAACTTATCTTTACCCTAGTCCTAGTTTGAATATCCCAATCGTCATGTAGGCATCTTATCTGCATAACTTATATTTAGCTTAGTCCTTTTCTTAGTCTTACGTTAAGTCATTATCACCTTAGCATAAGACATGTAGGCATCTTACTTATATGACTCATCTTTACATATCACTTATTTGGAATCTAACAATGCAGCTGTGTCTCCATGTTAAAGTCCGCGATAGTCCTTTATTTAACTTAAGTTTGCCATGATCTTGTAGGCATCTAATCTACATAAATCGTAGCCAAGCCTAGTTAATGAAATTGGGGATTCAACTATAGTAGTATACATGGAATTCCAGTCCAACTTTAAATTGGATTCTAGATCTGCACGAATACAAGGCAAATATCCTTTTGGATAACAGAAACTCTCAAAAATAAAATAAAAATGGGTGCTATAAGCGGAATTTTCATATAACTTTACGGTTTCATAATTTTAAATAATAATAATTTCAAGTAAAATATCAGAAAGTTGAAAATTCTGAATATTATGTAAAAATGAATTCGTTGTTAAATAAATTTTACATTGTTTGAGAGAATTTTTTTCAGGACTAAAGTTTTTTTCTAGTTCAGCTATTCTTTGGATCCTGGATAATTTTTTTTTCCATAATTTCCGAATGGAAAAACTTTAAAATTGTTGATTATTTCGTTAGTAGAGAAATTTAAAGAGCGATGGTCACTGAAATTTGCTGCTTCAATCTGAAATAATTTCCTATGATTTTCAGTTCCGTAAACAAAAAGTGAAATGAATGAAAAACTGTCCCAATTTCCTGATAAAATGGTCTACTTTCAATATTATTCCTCTATTACAAAACTTCCTATTAGGCACTTTCCATTCGCACTCTTGAAGAAGGTGTAAGTTCTTGAAAACTTAATATTGAAACACTTGAAGTGTGTCAATGGAAAGCCCCTTATATGGCACCCTTTAAGAACTTGTAAGTACTTGAAAACTTAATATTGAAGTACTTGAAGGTAAATGGAAAGCGCCTTATATGGAGGCTACACTTCAAGTACGGGTAAGTACTTGAAAACTTATTATTGAAGCACTTGAAGTGTGTAAATGGAAAGCGTCCTATAGAGGCTACATTTCAAGTACGTATAAGTACTTGAATATTAAGTATTTAAGAATTCAAGTATTCAAGTATTAAACATTGCAGGATGTGAATGGATATCTACTATTGTTATGTTCTGAACAATAAAGAAAATATGTACCCGGCGTGTGAATTAGTTTCCGGGTTCCTAAAATTAGAAATAACATTAGCTTTTATATAGAAAAACCAAACATATTTTATTCCAAGTAGTCTCCATCGTTTTCTACACATTTTAACCACCTTTCAGGCAATGTGTGGATGCCACTCCAAAAAAATTCTTCTTCTTTTGATGAAAACCATTCAGAGACGCAATTTTTCAGTTCTTCACGTAGTTCGAAGTGGTACTCCTTCGGTGCGTTGCCCTTCGATGCAAATAAGTGGTAGTCGGAAGGATCAGTATTAACAGTTTCACCAGGTTTCAGAAGCCACCAAGTGCTGAAGCCTTTCAGTCAATTCATGAGGTACCCATTTTCTACACTTCTGAATATTTCCCATTGCTTTTAAACGTTTGGAAACATTTGTGCCTGTCGCCATCTATGTGTGAAACCCGGTAACTAATTCACATACCTGGTAATGTCTCCGACTAGGACTTGAATCAGTGAGCTAGCGACCTCACTTTTTCTATATCTGAACTATATCTATTATATTTTTAGCTTGAATTCTCAACACGTCGAATTGTATTTAAAGGACATTAAAAAAATGGATTTCCTTTTAAAGGCGAACATCAAATTTTCGCTTCTAGCTACCTTAAGGATTTACTTATTGGGTGCAGGCTGACTTTAATTTTTTTGTATTATTTCTTTTAATTCTGTTAAATTGAAACAAATTAAATTGTTTTATATTTTTTGTTGTGTGTAAATTTTCGAAAGGTTTCATTTCAAATCTCTATGGAACAAAAGTTTAAATGGGTTTAAGGGTCATTTTTTACATAATTGAAGGACTACAAAAAACTGTTGAACGAGTTCATGTGGTGCTCCATATTTAATATGGAACGAAAAAAATTCTCTACCGATAAAAAACGTACTTTCTTCACAAATCTTAAGATAATAAAGACGAAGTTCCTTTTGTGCAAATTCCAAGATTTCTATACAAGACTGAATTTCATTTTAGTTTCAGGAAGGAAGATGAACATGTCTAGTCAACAAAATATTACTTAATAAAAACTTATTTGAAAAAATATTTCAAATCGAGAAAGGAAAATCAATTACGCGATGGAATTTATAGATATTAATTTCGATCTATTTGTTGGTAACCGAAAGTCTTTGTAAAATGCGACCTGTTCGGTGGAAATTCCAGCTGCAATTACTTTATCGATTTTTAAGTTGCAATTAAATTATTTGAAGTAATTTACGCTACTAATATCCAATATATACTATGTGGGATGCGGTAAGTATTACGCCTGCCGCATACTTGAGCTAAGCGACCTAAACTACGTAAGTTAAATTTCTCGCTGAAAATGAAAAATTCAGCATTGGTATTAGTCTAGGCAGACTTCAGCGAAGCTTTGAAGCTACGTCGCCTGGTCATGAGCGACGCCAACTAAGCTCGTTCACGTAATTCAGGCCTCAACTACGCGAACGAACTTCGCTGGCATCGCTGATACTAACTTCTACGTACTTTCAGCATTATACAGTGTAAAATCGATGCTTTCAAAAGTGTAGTATGTCGTATGTAGTATGTTGTCGACATAAATGTGTAAGTGTCAAGTGGAAAAGGTCTAGTAATAATTCATCGATACTGTACTCGCACAATATATCACTCTGTCGGCTCTAGTAAAACTAATGGCATGAATTTACCAAAAATATCGTCGCATAGCTAAATTCAACTATGCAACAGGGTTAGCGAGCCCAGGTAATCTATGTAACTACAACGAGGCTCACCCGCATAGCTTAGCTGGATGAAATCACATAAACAAACAGATCACTTGAAAAAAATCAGTTGATAGTAGCACATGAAGACATCACCATCATCATTTAGGTTTGTCACAACGGATTCGAATATATACGTCGGTGATAATTACTACATCACTAGTATCACAACATCCCAACATCACTCGTTGGTGTGGCATCTGCCTAAAGTCAATGTGCTACGAACAACTACGAAGAACTTGTAGAAAATAATTTGAATTTTTGAAATTTACAGGGTTCCATGGTATTAAGGATCACGTTTATAAAATCCAGACTTTTCCAATTCTTCCTTTTTAGAGGAGATACTTCTGAAATGCTCATTTCTTTTTTTTACCAGAGTCCTGAAATGAGCGACTGGTTGGCAAGTAGTGCGGTAGTTTTTTATCTGATCTCCTCCTTTCGAATTTTTCATTTTTAGAGGAAGTACTTGTGAAATGCTCATTTCTTTTTTTACCAGTCCTGTAGTAAGCGACTGGTTGGCAAATAATGCGCGAGTCTTTTATCTGGTCTCCTCCAAGAGTATTAATTCTTTTGCCGAATCAGTTTATTTTGTTGTTAAACCCGTCCTACATGATTCGCATAACATTTTTGGTACATGTGAAACTTGTGGTTTCTGCAATTGGATGAAAGAAGTAGAAACGCGACGGTCTGTAAAGCCTGCGTTTTATATAGATAATATCCCACTGTTTATTTTTGCCAACATTAAAAATAAATTTAATAACTCCGCCTAAAAACATGCAATTTATTAATTTCCTGATATGAATTTTCGGAAACCCGATTAGAATTCCTAAAAGTCGATTGTTTTAAGACTCTACTATTATAAAAGAAGGGTAATTGTTTTGCAGTGATTTTCATAGTCACTATTTTCTGATATCTATCTTCTCTTACCCATCCTATGTAAGATTAAGTTTTAGGTTATTCTTGTACTACGACCACCCTAATCCCCCATCCTATTGTATCTACATACAATATCTAATATCTAATGATACATGTTGAATGCGCACAAAACGTTTATAATGAACAGAATTCTATTTACGAAATATCTTCTCTAAACAATTTCGTATTCTACTAGTTATCCTACTAATTATAATTATATATATTTTGAGGTTATGATTAATTTTATCTTATTTTATTATCTCTCGATTGCTGAGTTTGTATTAGTTTTAACTTTTCATTTAGATCATTAAAACGTAATATATCCTTGATACCAAAAAAAGAACAACTCATTTAAATTATTGTTTCTGATATATCCAAAGATTAGTATATTTTATATATAGTATCTTTGAAACTAAACACTATTCTAAGAGAGATAATTAATTATATTTCTGGTTTATATAGAAATGATGACTATATCTAAAATTGTTTCTTCTATCATTATTATTAATTTCTGTTAATTAGATTTCTGTTGATAGGTTTTATAGACTATTATTATTTACCTTCAAAGGAAGCACATCCGAATAGTAACAAAACAAAAAAATGGCTGTAAAAGTTACCAAATCTAAATAATTGTTACCGATTTTAGATTAAAAAATTTTTATGATTGAATAGAATAATTTCAGTTGAATCAATCTTTAGCTGTTTCATCATAAAAAAGAGATACCATACTCCTAATAATCATCATAGGGTGATACCAAAAAGGATACAACAATGAGAGTTTCCAACTTGGTTTCTGATTTGGGCACGTCTACTAAGCACCATCTCATTAATTGTATTTGTTATAAAGACTCTGTGATGCATGTACCTTCAGTCTTTTTTAGAAATACTATTAAGTCCCCTTTTGGAGCACTGTAATCTTACCAAAAATGTATACTTCTGGTGATACCAATAGTCATTACTAAATTATCTAAAAATCCTTTTTAGTTATAAATTTCTCAATGTCTTTTTGATCAAGCCAACAATATAGACGACATCATCGTCGTCTGTAAGGTCTTTGCACCATAAGTCATAAGATACGAACGTCACGTATGACGTCAGGAGAAAACTGAAACTACGGGCAAGTTTGACAAATTTGTTTGATCTTTGGTTTGATCGTTTGTGCTTTTGTTTGATGAAAACGTAGAGGTTGACCAATAAAGTTGTCAAACAAATTTGATCGTTTACAAGGGTCTTAAGAGGGCATTGTAAGAAACTATGACGTATAGGTTTGTCCGAACCAAAATCCATTTTTCTTTTCAATTGGTAAAAAGCTTGTTGAAGAACTGCAAAACGGACGAAACTTGAAACTTGATAATGTCTTGATAGAAGCAATGATTATTTGGCAAGAGATCTAGGTAACTGAATACATGCAATTATAAACTGTTTAGACAGAAAATCCAACAAACTTGATTATTCCCTAATTACTTTAATTAGCTCAACAGTATTTATTCAGGGATCATCAATGCTTTATACTTCCTTTTAAGTGCCCTCTACTTATAATATTAATATTCCACCGCCGCAAAGTCAGCACAATCCATTTCTAACTTCCTCTCCCTATGATCGCAATCTGATCCTTTTATTAAAACGTACATGAGACTACCCATTCTCGCATATGTTTTATAAGTTCAACACATGAGCTAGAATATGTATTGTACTTTTGAAACTAGAGTTCAACCGGTTTCTTAGATGGGGTGGTGGGTGTGAAGAACATAATGAAGAACATATGTATGAAGGTTCCAATGAAAAAGCATATGAGAAAACATATGATAAATCAGATCAGTCTAAATATAAGCCCTTAGCATGAATATATATTGTATTTTTGAAATTAGAGTTCAACTGGTTTATCAGATGGGTTGGGGGTGGGGTGAACAAAACAATGAAGAACACATATGAAGGCTCCAATATAAAAACATATGAGAAAACATATGATAAATCAGATCAGTCTGGATATAAGTCTTGAGCAGGAATATGTATTGCAATTTTGAAACTACAATTCAACTGGTTTGTCAGATCGGTTGGGGATGGGGTGAACAATACAATGAAGAACATATATGAAGGTTGCAATACAAGAACATATGAGAAAACATATGATAAATCAGATCAGTCTGAATATAAGTCTCATGATTGTGAATTATAAATGTTCGCCCTGTATTAATATAGAAATGGACCAAAAAAAAATAGGAGAATCTTCAATTTTTGGTAATATCTTTAGTACTGTCAAAAAAAAATTTTTTATTGATTGCAAAATGATAATATTTTCGTGAGTTTCAATTTATTTTATGTTATCATTTTTTTTTTCATCTTGTTTGTCCTCCTTCTATCTCCATTTGTTCCTTCTCTGCCCAGGATTGTATCCTAAACATGTTCCTGAGACATTTTTTTTCCACGACTTGATATTATTTCAAGATTTATCTATTCTCAAACATTTCATAACGTTCGTACTGTGTTATATAGAGAGGGAAAAGGAAACCGTGGAGATAATATAAATCAAGATAAATTATTGTTGTTTGGAAAGACCTCTGGGAAATCGTATATACCTAAAGTTTATCCTATTTCGAATACAGATATTATTATTATTATTATTATTATACTTTTAACAAGGATTATATTCTAGAATTGCACAAAATATACGCGACTCTACTGGTACTGGCACTGGTAATGTATTTGAAATTAAATTAATTTTAATATGAAATTATGTTACCTCATCATGGCTATATGATTCCAGTTTTGATGTCTACTACCTTTTAGTTATGTAATCGATCATTACTTTAAAAAACCAAACAAAATAAATCCCAGGTTTAGGTTGTTAGGACCTCATTCTTTGATAAAAGGAAATTTCAACCAGGAACTATTGGGCATCCCAAGAAAGAAATGTTATCAAGTAGAAGATGTACCACCAAAATAATAGCTTACTTTTCTTAATATAAAGAATTTTAATGCGAATCTTTAGAAAATCCGACTGATACTTGTTAGTGCTCCCGACTACTACCTAAATTTGTTTACCAATTATGCCTAAAAAGCATGAAAAGTAGTATTTCTTTAATTCAGCTGATCGTAATTTAAGATCTTCAACAAAATACCCAACATCCTTATCTCATTAGATCAAACGTGATATGATAGTTTGACTATAATATTTGTCCTGTCACTACTACATACTCGTATTACAGACCCTGCTATATATTCAATGTTCCATGATTTAATGTATGTTAGATATGGAAGACTAGCGACTAGATTAGGATTTAGATTAGGTTACAAGGTGTTCTTTCATTGCGACTTTGGAGATCTATTGTACCCTCCATTCTTTACTGCAGTAGTTTTGTTACATTCCCATTCTAGAGCATCTCCTTCAGACCCATTTTCCTGAGGAATCCGAGTATCCGAAGAGGGTCAAGAGATTGTATCTCAATTGGGAAGAAGCAGTATGCCCCAGATGTTTCCTCCTTCTACAAAGTGATTCCTCACAGTTGGAAAGAAGGTTCATTGGGGTCCCACTCGCAGTATCTGAAATTGCTATTTAGCCGCAGTCCTAGTTTTTTAAGGTATTCTTTGAGTGCGTAGTGTCCTGTAAATATTGCTTTCAGCACTTCTTGTTGTTCGTATTCATAAAGGCTTCAAATCTCTTTGATTTATACGCCCTGATGAGATCCTTGGCTTGCCTGGTTGTTCTTCCCAGTGTTTGGTCCTTTTTGCTGTCTCTTCTTTCGTTAGAATTTTCTCGGATTATGTGTTGTCCGATTCCACAGAAGTTGTGCAGGATCTCATTACACCAGCAATAGATTCACATGCCAAGCGCTGTTCCTTTCCCAAATCCTTTTTCATAGTGGTTAGCTGTATTCTACCACCTCAATCAATTGCGCCATAGGTCATAATTGGTCGCATCATCATGGTTTCCATCCATCTCAGTGTGTCTGGTCTGCATCCTCATCTCTTTCCTGATATATTCATGCATACATATTTAGTTTTCATCACAGTATCTTCTTCTAACTCGGTACCAAATGCTTTACCAATTTTCTTATTCCGAATAATATGATTTGTTCAACCATTCAAAATATTCCTTTTCTCCATGCTCCTTCATGTAAAACAAGAGGTTGTCTGCTTTCAATGACTGAGACAATTGAATTAGGAAGAAATATCTTGGAACTGGAAGCTATTTATTCCCATCCTATTTTGAAAATCGACATGAAAATTCTATACTAAAATGTTTCTAGACGCACGTATTTTATTAAGTAGTCACTTTCGAGAGTCACTTAAAATAGTTATGTTTGGACGACGTCCTCTATAATAATAAAATTGAATTATTGTACTAAATAGAAGGCACTTGAAACGTTTAGGCCTATATCCTATGTCCAACGATCGAAGATTATATTGTTTCTGTTTTAATTTCAAGATTCAATATGACACAATATGGCTACGTGTGCTAGGAGGGTACACCTGTTGAGGAAAATTGAATAGTAAACTCGTTATTAATTCTATGGGAATCGTTCTAGTAGGAACTCCTTTCGTCCATGCCAGTCCCAAAGAACAATGTATCAATTTCCAATACATTGGGAAATTATTAAAATTGGAATAAATAGATTTTTTCTTCTTTTCTTTTTCGGAATTTCGAACCTTAATTAATAATCCCAAACCATTAAGAAACATTGTCTTTTATTTACTAAGTGTCAATAATGTCGATTGTTATTATTCAATATTTCTTGAATATTTATGCTATAATACAGGTTGAGTCAGGACAACAATTTAAATAGTTGGTAGTTTGGAGAAGAATATGGTACACAAAAGTATTTAATTAGCTGCGTTGCCTAAGAGCTGTTAAGAAGTATTGAATCAAAATCAGGGACTTCAACGATAATCTATAATCCCTCCATTAATAATATAATACGGCTATCAAACGTTGTCTATGACAGCTGCTGATGAACTATGTTTGGTGTTAAGAAATTGCCAAGAAGGCAAAAATAATCGGTAACTAATTGAGAAATGAAGATGTTGTCCGTTTTGTAAAATCTCAACGCCTCAGATGTGCTGGTAACCTAGTGCGAATAAAAGAATACCGACCACAATATAGAATTTTCGATGAATTGATAAGCTGGAACAAGAGGTAGGCTCAGGATAAGATGACTGAAAGAAATAAACATTCAAGAATGCAAGATTAACGTGACGATAAATAGTAAAGACGTCCAAAGCTTACCCAGAGATGTAGTGCCATATGATGACTTCACATTTTCGTTTTTTGTCCATTATTTCAGAAGTGGGATATTTGTATGCAAAATACGCGATCTAAGCTTTCTAAGTATTTGTTATTGTGTTTGTGATGTTACGACAGCTAAGATGTAGGAGTTCTAGGTTTTGTGCAAGTAATGTCAGACTTCTTCGGTTGCCGATCCACTACTGGATATTAAGCGGTCACTTTATACACATGTTATTGTATGCTTGTAATTATATTGAGGTACTCTTCTCTGCTTCTTGCACTGTGAACTAATTCTCCTACGGTTTTAATGCCCGTCCAGTTCCGAATGTTTCTAAGCCACGACATTTGTTTTCTTCCTAACTTCCTCTTTCCTCAGATTTTTCCTTCAATAATTAATTATCAGACTTATCCTAATTAAATTATATTAGGATTTCTCAAATAGTAGGCAAAATCACAATTTCAAAAATTAATTAAAAATACGTTTCCACCGTTCTCATCTGTCCTTTTTCATATTGGCTATTATTAACGACTTTGACAAGCTGAACAACTGAAAACAGAAAGTAGGAATTTGTCATGGACCTGGGATTTGAACCCAGGACAACTAAATACTAGTACTATGGCAGATTCTTACAACTGAGCTAGCGACTCCAATTTAAATAGAAACTATCATAATTTCGTGATTCATAGAGTACTAAAAGTATAGGTTCAGGTTCAATCCCTGGCTTCAATGTGAATGTTTCGGATTCATCCTGTAAATATAATAAATACAATAAATTCAATCTATGTCCATGAATATCTATAGACTCTTTAAAAAATTTGTTTTCCTACAAAACTGAATAATAATATTTTGTTATTCGTTTTGTATCCTCGAGAAAAAGGGTTTTTTCTCAGACCAGATCTTTAATAAGAAAGCCCTTATTTCATAGATCCTCGTCGTTCGTGTTTTTCTTCTTTTGCTGACGATTTTGTCAAGGGCACACATAGCAAGACAATAATTTTATATGTATATTCTCTTAAAATCGATCTATGTCTAACTTAAAGGGGAATATAATCCTTTTCCTATTTTTTTTTGCTTTTGTATGGCACTTTCATAATAGAATGTGATAGATTGGGAATTGTACCTATAAAAGACAATATATATGTATTTAAAGGGTAGTAAATATACAAATTTATATATGGATGTATGAAGTGTTAGATGGTCGAACATTTTTGTATATAAATATACAGTCAACCCTATCTCCTACAGCACGGAATTTTACGAGCACGAATTCGATATGATACTACTTCTTCCATCACACCAAATAATTTCCGGCTAGGTCGCATCCATGAACCGGTTAGTCCTTCTAATGAAAATCAGCATCATAGTTAGATCCATAGTTAGCTGGCTCATTCTTACTCAGAATACATGCACCCAGTGAAGCAAGTCTCGTTCTCAAATTGCTTAATTCAATCGTTATAGTTATATAAGTGCTTCTTTAAATTGATTAATTGCTAAGACAGAAATCGAAACTACAGGAGCATTTATATTAACTGCGCGTAGCATTGGAAAAACTGGTTCGTTTTTGCGGTAGTCCGTTCTGTGGTACAAATAATCCAACTGTCCTCAAGAAACGTATATTGATATTTAGTGGCATCTTTTCTAACAGTAGCATCAATAGCGCCATTGACAATTTGATGATGGATAAAAGCAATATCAGCCACCTAACAATACTTTTCTAAGAATTGCAAGTCAATCAATTTTAACTTATCACTGTACGGGAGTAGTAGGAAAGGCTTATTCCAAAGAAGATCTCTTAATGCAAAACGTATGATTATACGTTGAACAGACTCCAATATGTTATTTTATGGTAGAGAGACCATACTTGACTGACGTATTCCAATATAGGTCTAACTAAGGTAATGAAATGTTCTTTAGTTATATGTTGGTGCGAGAATTCCTTAGACCATCTTTTAACGAAGCTTAATGTTGAGTTGAAACCAATGAGTTAATATGTAACTTGAAGTTCAATTCAATGTCACAAGTTCTGGAAAACGCCAGGTATTCAAGGTGTTCTGCTGATTCTTTTTCCTACAGAGAGACTCCGCATATTGGACTTTTGGCCAACCACATTTTCCATATGTTTTCGTTTAAGAAACAATGTCCTGTCATAATATCCACAATGGTTCTAAGGGTTTTACTCTCAAGTCTCAGGAATATTCTAGTCTTTCAACAATCCGGCCTAATCAGACCGACACAGAAATGTGTTTTCTATTCATGAAAAGTTATGGAATGAAAGAACGTATCGGACTTCGATAATACGGAACCTTTTCTCTAATATCTGAGTTTTCCTTAGCACGGTTTCGATATAGCACGTCTTAGCCCTAAGTTTCCCTTAACATGGTTTCGATACAACACAGAATCGATTCACCATGTTATACCAGGATTGACTGTATATAGTGGTAAGTATTTTGACATGTACACGTGGAAAAAGCGATTTATTCTTAACATGAAATAAGATGAATCGACTACAAGGGTATTATTTTGTTTAAAAAAAATCCTTTCTTTTTTCCTTTTAAATACATATATCCACATGAAACCCTTTCATTCCATTCCGTGTCGTGAAAATATCCATGGGATAAAAACTAATGAGAACAACTTTATTATATTGACGATAAAAACGCCCGAAAAAAAATGATTTTCTATGAAAATTAACACAATTTGTATGAAAAATTTTCAGATTTTCAAAAAAATTTGAAATTTTTGTACGCTTTCCCTGATTTATATCATTTATTTCCGTCAAAATATTGAAATTTAAATAACAAAATAATCGCGACAAAATTCGTACAACATTTTGTAGCTTTTTATCTTAATCCGGTCCTTAATTGAAGTAGCTCTATAGTCTAGTAATGTTATGTAGGAATTTCAGTGAGTGTCGAAATAATTAGCATTTAAATGGTTTTTAAATAATAGAAAAGAAGGAACGGGATTCAGCACTTTCTTCAAAAACTTCAGATTTCCCTAAGACAAGAAATTGTGCGTAAATACACCCACCCCTTTACCAACCTAAAACAGAAATTTAATATGATCGATCACAAAGTTGTGACCATGGTCACATTAAAATTAGTGCAAAAAAAGAAAAATAATACACATAATCATACACAGTTAATGTCTGCTGAAGTCAGGTGGTCGAGAAGATTGTTCCACTGCTGAGTGTACCCCTTTTCGTTTTTGCCAGTTGTTACGCACAAACTCAGCGGGACCGACTACTGAATGTAACTCCGAATTTTTAGTTAATTATCAAACTAAGGAGTTGTAAGTTCGATTCCCGGTCCAGACGCTTCTTTGCCTACAATTTTATATCACATTATTATACAAAACGTTATTACACATTCAAACAGCAAAGAACAACCGGAAGAGTATCAAGAGTATCAAGTTTATTACAACTTCTTTAAGATTCATTAAAATCAATCAAATTTTAAGGATATATATAAATAAGTAGTTGTTTTATGGTTGAGACTATTCACCACTTCAATTAGACTGGGTTAATAACTATTTGGGTTACGTTAAATTTGTTACCAAATCGCCCAGTTTTAGAAAAACGATTACAGCCGTTCAAATAACTAAAATACATTTCTCTGTCACAATCATCAGGAGGACGAGATTTAAGTATTAACAAATACTAAAAAGCGCCATCTATATGTTCAATATTGTAAAAAAATGGAGTAGGAATTTTGTTCCAACTAAAAGCTAGTGTAGAAGTTGTTGTTGTATTCAATGTAAAATTTTGCTCTGCTCTTGAGAGACTGGTGAAAAAACTCACCTAATAAGTAATTCTGCTTTTGCAATAAGATACCGACTTTTCTGACATTCCTTCCCTTTACATCTGAAAATAATAAATCTATTCCTTTTTATAATGACCAAACAAATGACATCTAGTTTTATTTAATTCAGAGAACGACTGTTTCGATAGTTCTTGAGCCAATAAAATTCCGGACAGAAACAGACGGAATTTTAGGGCGAACATAAAAACGTATGAAAACCTAGACTTTTTATATGTCGTCGTCGTTGTCTTCTTTTTCACTGAGAAATAGAAAATGTTATTCCCTATTTCTGGATGAAAAGAAAGCCAAGAAAATACAATTTCCTTTATATTGTGTAAAAGAATGTTGCAAGAAATGTTAATAATTCCCGACAAACTCAAGTACGCGATGTCATGTCATATCAAGATTTTTTATCTGTTGACTATTCTCATTCAGCTAAAAGGTATCTAGGAAGGTGTATCCTAATGAAAAAATCAATTTGTCTGCTGAATCAATATTCGATGCCAAATATAATATTGAATGGGCCAAAAATTTGGTTCCACTTTTATAATAAAAAAGCTCAATTAAACTAAGTTGTGGCAATTGTTGTCGATGCTCCTTTGGCATTAGCAAATCAGTCGATATCGTTATAAAGGGTACGGGATCTTTTGGTTCGGTTTTGAACTAGCGATTATTTCGCCGCTCATAACTCTAATGTCTTCTGTCAAGTGACAGAAATTCAGTATTATATTTCCGGTGAGCGAAATGAGTCGAGATACCTTTGATCAACGTTGGGAAATATTGAAGACTTAAGAAGAAGGAGAAGAAAATCAGCATTTTTACCAGAAAATCATCTTTTCTGACGAAGCTCATTTTCATCTCGGCAGTTATGTGAACAACCAAAATTGCCATATTTTGGGCTGCGAAAATCAACACGTGACAATTGAGAAGTCAATGCACCCAAAACAAGTAACTCTATGGTATGGAATATGATCCAAGACCATCATAGGACCATTTTTCTTTGAGCCGCACTAACAGTCAATGGCGACCAATATCGTGCCATGTTAACTGACTTTCTATTCCCTACGATTCAAGAGGAAGACTTGGCCGATAATTGGTTTCAACAGGACAGAGCCACTGCCAACACAGCCAACGCTACAATCGACGTTTTGCGCCCTATCTTCGCAAAATAAACTAAAAGTTCCCGCACCCTTTATTAAGATTCTGAGAACCAGATTCCGATTCGATCAATGCTTTCATTTTGCTGTCATAAGCAATGACTTTTTGGCCTATTCAATCCATATCTAGGGATGGTTCGTTTTTTTTAACTGGCGACATATTTCTAAAATGAAAATACCAAAATGTAAATAATATTGTATTTTCAGGAAATTATTACATTATTTTCGAGTGCAAAACACATTAAGATACAAATTTTAATGATATTTTCGATTTATCAATTTATTATGTTTTTATTTTTGCCGAAAGAATTGCCCAATATTTCATACTTATTTGTTCATATTTGGAAAGATTACAACACAACTCTTCCCTACGGACCAGTTCAGCTAATTACTCGCAAAGTTATTATAGGAGTACTATAAACATATGCTTGTTTACAAATTAGCTAATCAGATCTTTACTATATATTTCATTACATATGATTATTTCTTAATATACAATTTCGCTAGTATACAGAGTGTCCCAATAAGATGTAGAAAATCCTTTGGTCACCAGTCAATTCCATGTTTATTTAGAATTACTGCACATCACTTAAAATGGTGGAATTGTCCATGGTTTTTAGAATAAAATCGCAATCATATTGGCAGATACTACATGACTTAAAGGATTTCTAACAGATGGCGCTATTCATAAAGCATGACAGCTATTGTGTTTGAGAAAGCTTTCGATAAGCTAAATAATTAGTAAGTCATTTCATATTCAAGTGTAAACAACATTGTTTTTTATGCGATTGAAAATGGAAGATTACGTGCTAAAAAAACAGTTTTCGGGGGAAATTCTAATTTTTTGGTTTAACTTGAAGGAAAATGCAGTTGGAGCATATCATGGTTGGAGAAACCTTATGGCGAACATGCTCCATCAATTCCAACTTGCGAATTTTTGTTTAGAAGATTCAAAAATGGTAATTTTAACGTGTTCGATAAAGAGCATGGAAAATTGCAACAGAAGTTTAAAGAAAAAGAATTGCAGGAGTTATCGGAATAATTGAAACGATCCCTGCCAGCCAGCAATATCGACTGCAAAGTCAAATATCAATGTAAAGAAGACCACCTTGCTCTGTATTTGGTAGGACCAGAAAGATTTGTTCTACCATGAAATCTTAAAAATGGGTCATTGCTGATCGTTATAGACAACGACTGATCGAAGTGAATGACGCTTTAGAGAAAAAACGACCAAAATTGGCTCGTAGACACGGTATAGTGATTTTGCAGTATGATAATGATAGGTCACATGTTGCTAACTCGGTTCAGGAAATCTTGGAAGCGATTGGCTGGGAAATACTACCCTAACTGCAGTATTCGCCAGACATTGCTACCCCCAATTACCATTTTTTTCGGTCGATGCAAGATGGCCTTGTTGGTATACACATACTCAATCTTGAAGGACTGCGAAAATTGCTCGCTGACTGGATTGCTTCGAAGGACGAACAATTCTTTCAGTACGGAATCCAAGCTCAGCCTGAAAGATAGACAATTTTGCGCACATTTGTCGTGTGAAGTGTTATAGGGTTTTCGGGTAAAGCTGAATATACTTCTTGTTCGATGAACGTCGAGAGAATTCAAAGCTATCTTTTCATCTCTTCGGTTTTAATAACTTTCATATTTCGAATCTGGTCTAAAATTCAAGTAAAAGGAGAGGCATTACGGACACGCACAGCTAATGCAGCTGGAGATTGTTGAGTTAAAGAGGTCCAATATCAAATCTATTACCACATTTCATTGGGATAGTCTGTAATTTCGAACAGAACTGTTTTTTTTTCTTAGAACTCAATTAATAATTCCTTATATAACAAATTTTAGGATTAAAAGCCATATCATAGACTAATAATAAAGATTTCCTACGACTGTTTATTCAACTGCTTTATGTTGTGTCCTAATATATCTACACAATATAGATTCCTTTTACTCTTTCATATTAAAGCTGTTTTTGATGTATTCTTCATAAATTTTACCTACAACAACAATACATGCCGGCCCCAGATAATTATCACTGTGCTGTGATTTAGCAATTATTTAGTTATAATTTTGTTATGTATTTTATTTGGCTAGTGAAGTCAAAAAATGTACTATTTCTTATATCTGAGTGAACACAGGGTGGGCCTATATTCATTTTAATTGTATCCTAAAAGACATTTATTAGAAAATAGATTTGCAAACGCCATAATTTCATTAAAATGCCTTCAACGGAAAGAACAACTTTATTTCAGAAATTTTTATGAATTCAATATTTTTGATTCCTGAAAATCTGTAAAAGTAAATTTTCTATGAAAATTTCTCAAACAAAAAAAAAGAAAAGGGAAAAATAAAAAATTTGGAAAATTCAATTGAAGAAAAGAAAAAAGAAAAGAAAATTTTTCGTCACATTTTTTTCCATTTCAATTTAAAATATAATTTTTATTCAAATTTCCCCAAAAAAAATTCATGGAAATTACGTTAAATATTTCAGAAGAATTTTCTATTCTTTTTGTGGGACGCAGTAGCATTCTATGTGTAGCGGAAAAGTCCTGTTTTCCGACTAAATTGAATCAATCCCCGTCGACCTCGTAATATATTTTCCTTCCCTCCGTTTTTTTCTGTACGAAATTTTCTCTTACGTTTTTCTTTTCGAATCTCTTTCAAAATTTTACAACCGAATTTTCCAGGTTTATCAAATCTGCGCCTTTAAGAAGCTTTCATCTCCAATTTTCCAGAAATTAGATATCGCAAGCTTCACAATGCAAATTGAATTGAACCTGTTTCAATACGAATATAATAAAGCGCAGGACTTTCTGTTCTGGAAAATAAGAATCAGATAGGTGGTGGTGAAACCTTTTCTGGAAAACTACTATATAGAATATCATATGTGAAGAAAAATTAGGTGTTGAATGAGTACGTGTTTGGAAAATTCATCGAAATAGAATAGCTTTTGAATGTTGTGTACAAAAAGCTTTATACATTTTTTTTTTTTTTTTGTATCGAGATTTTGGGATCTGATCGTTTAGTCATTAATTTATTTATACTAACTTAAAATTGACTTCTTAAAATTCGATAGAATTTCTTCAGAACTTTATTTCGTCCTTTTCAAATTTCGCTCTAATTCACAGGTAGGCGGCTGGAGCCTAATATCATAAATAACTTCATTATTCGGTATATTAGGTTTTTATTTCTTTCTCCAATATCCTTAGACCGATTTTAATGAAATTTAATATTTTATCGCCTATTCATATAGTCAACCCATGTAAATAATTTAAACAAAAATACTTCACAAATTTTCAAATTAAATGCGGAAAACTAGAAACCAAGAAAACTAAAAAACTTTCCGGCCACCCTGGTTTTTGCTTAATAACTTCACTTCCCATTGGTCGATTTTCCTGACATACAAAACCAAACCAAGTTAAGGAATAACCAACTCCCATTGTAAATTTCATCAAAATCGGATAACGAGTTTTGGAGTTATCTTGTACAAGGACGGACGGACGGACATGCAGATATCGATATAACGTTTGATTTTCTACACAATTCTACCTCTGAGACCTTTCTATACAATGATTATTTATATGCACTACAAATGTAGTGACAAAACTAACATACCCTTCATCTAACACTGCAAATTAGGCAAATCCAATCAGGTTACTTTAGTGTCTAAACTATTTAGATACTAATAGGTGATGGCTACCAATGAGTATAGTCCATTAGAAAGTGGTACAATTAAAATACCATTGATGAAGCTAGTTGCCATTTTAGTTGCAGTTTAGACCGTTGGACTTGAAAGAATTTGGGACCAAATACAGGTAGTTTTACTCATACAGCATTGAAATCCCTCTCCATTAAGAATCGTATACTAGTCATAGTACTGGTATACATAGGACACAATTTTTCTTTAATATGAAATCACAACAGGTTGAAATTCGAGTCAATCCTGAAACTCAAGATATTTCGAATCTTTAAAAGGCAGCAGACTTTGTACGAACTTTTCTATGTGAATTCGATGTAGATGATACATTAGTGTTATTACTATTGGAAGATTAATTTGTTGAGTCATTTCAAATCAAAGATGTAAAAACGTTAAAAGGTGATCACATGAGTCCCACATGAGTTAGTTGGTTAGCGGGTGTTTACTCGCCAAATTACTATTGAAAATCTTACTAAAACACGTATCGTTTTGGCAGACAGTCGTATTCATATTTTGGGCAGTTATCAAAATATTCAACTAGCTAGACGAGTGGTACGTTATTTGATTTTGAGTTCATCTTCTAGTAAAGTCTAAGGCAATCTCCGTTCTGTGGTAAGAGGAATTTCGTAAAGGATGTAAATAATTGTACCCATATAATGTGATTTAAATAATCCGACCACTGCTAGCTTAGCTCACCAACTTCCGTGTGTATAAACAACAATCAAAATACTAAACCAATTAAAAAAATTAATCAAAGACACTATTCTTGCATTTTTTGTTTTTCGTTTCATTTTCTTTAGCGGTAGAAGAAGATTCTCTTTTTCTTTTCTCCGTCTCAATTTTTCAAAATGCTAAATTCTGTATTTAAATTCATTTGAAAAAGTATTTCCTTGAATATATTCGCCTAAAAGTATGGATACTATAATTATAAAACTATTTTATATTATAGACATATTCGCCTATAAGTATGCATACACTTCTTCATAAATGATATGATATGATATGGAAAAAACTATTTTATATAATAGATAGATATACAATAATACTACACTGAGTGCGTGCACTCTATGTAAGAAGGCGTTAGATAACTTGCACGTAAGTACGGGTGCTGAACTTCATTAAAAGAACTAGCCAGTTTGGGAAAAAAAACGTAGTCTCTGAACCTCTGAAGGAGATACAATGAGTTAGTAAGGGATATGTGCGAAGGCCTGCAACTATGCGGGCCCCTTCAATACAATACAATACCATATAGTAAAATAGATGAAAATTCTTACTATTTGGAATGTTAGTAATTAGAAGAACAATGAAATAAAAGAAATCCATTTTTGTTTTATTTTTTACGGCGAAAGGCAATTCACAATTATTGATTTTCTACCCGTTTTTTGTTATTTTTACTCCCACTTCTGTTTTTTTATTGTCACAAACAATAGAAAGGAAATTTTTTGCTTTTTACTTAAGACAGCTGTTAAGTCCAACTTGATGAGGATTCATACTATAAGGCTTTTGTAGTTAAGTTGTCAACAAATAAACAAGTGAAATTCTTTGAATTCTTTTAGAGAGATTCTCCAACGTTTTTCTTTTAATTTTTTTTTATTCATACATAAAATAAATTGTCTTTGAAATTCCATGTTTTAAAATTTTTGTACATCATATCCAGAATGCTTTTTTTGCGGAAAGCTTTCCGCACAGAACTTTCACAAATTTCGACTTTATTATATAAAATAGAAAATGGAAAAATTTTCAGTTTTTCCTTTTTTGGATAAAATTAAATATATGAAAATTTCAGGAAGAAGAAGGAATTTTAATTCCTTTTTTTAGCTGTTGCTGTTGTTGAATTACACACAAACGAAGATTATCCCAAATTTTCATTCGTGTAATAGATTTTCTTTTCAAAGTTAATTGGCCCGGAAAAAGGAAATTATATTAATGAAAAATAGAAACTGCCAATACGTTAGACTAGAAGGATTTCTTCCCATTTCATCCTAACAGGAAGGGAGGATTAAACTTCAATCAACTTTTATGGAATAATTGTCATAAAGTCATGTAAAGTTGTAAGAAATCAGCATTCAACAAAAACAGGCATATTCTGAGAGTTACGCTTCACCGCCTAAATCAAGTGAGATTTTCGGAAGTCACTTTGTTCGTGACGTGACTTCTTTCATTCAACAAAGACAGGCATATTCTGAGTCGCGCTTCACCGCCTAAATCAAGTGAGATTTTCGGAAGTCACTTTGTTGGTGATGTGACTCTCATCATTCAACAAAGACAGGCATATTCTGAGAGTCACGGTTCACCCCCTAAATCAGGTGAGATTTTGGAAGTGACTTTGTTCGTGATGTGACTTCTTTCATTCAACAAAAGACAGGCATATTCTGAGAGTCACGCTTCACCGCCTAAATCAGGTGAGATTTTTGGAAGTCACTTTGTTCGTGATGTGACTCTCATCATTCAATAAAGACAGGCACATTCTGAGAGTCACGCTTCATCGCCTAAATCAGGTGAGATTTTCGGAAGTCACTTTGTTCGTGATGTGACTCTCATCATTTAACAAAGACAGGCATATCCTGAGAGTCACGCTTCACCGCCTAAATCAGGTGAGATTTTCGGAACTCACATTGTTCGTGACGTGACTCTCAGAATGAAACTGATTGTGAGATTATTTGAAATGGTATGATGATAAAAATCTGGTAATCACATTTTTTTTGTGACACAAAACTTTATTGTCACTTTTCAGATGAGACCAAAACTATTCAATGCTTTATTTGTCAAATAATGAATATTATTTCGAGAAGATAGACTTTATTAGACGCATTTAATTTGTCTATATACAAAACTTAGAACTCTGACGAAGTTGAAACATTTTAATTCGAAATAATAGAGATTAACAAATCAAATTTCCTTTTTTGAAATTGAAAACGGAAATTTAAATTTTCTTTTTTGTCACTTTCAAGAGATAGATAATTTGTTGGAAAAATCAAAATCAATAGGTCCATCGGATTGCAGGAGGGAGGCAGTCAGTTCTGGAGATAAGAGACGCTGAAGGAATTTGTTTCGATTTTATTCGAGTTTTAGAAGGTTCTAGCGTTTGTGCGAATGCTAAAACTGGGTATGTCCTATGGTGGGTCTTACCAGAGGGTATAATAGTTCTGTGGCTAAGTCCGTAACACATCGAAATAATCATCGTAGAAAGGTTATATAGAGAATCGATTTATGCATGTCCGGCCGTCCGTCCGATCGTATACAAGATAACTCAAAAACGCGTAATCCGATTTCTGTGAAATTTAGAACGTAAGTTAGTTATTCCTTCTCTGACTTTGGTATTCGATTTCAGCAAAATTGACCGAAGGGAAGAGAAGTTCTTAAGGAAAAACCAGGGTGACCAAAAAGTCTCGCGGTTTTTTTTATATGGTTTTTCGGATTAAATTGGAAAAGGTGTGAAGCAACTTTGATTAAATTAATTATATTGGTTAACTAAATAAATAGACGATACAATGCTAAATTTCAGTGAAATCAGTCCAAGGATGATGGAGAAAAAAAATATTCCTAGGAGAAAATAAGCACGATCATAAAGTTTTTGTGATGTACTTTAAAAACTAATACACCGATTTGAATAAAATTTGCAGATTAGATTCATGCTAATGGAGTGTAGGTTATTTAAAAATTAGAAGAAATTTGGAATAGAGGAAACAAAGTTATGAAGTACGTTTTTCTGTAGCCTCCAACCGGTACGAAGCTGAAGGAATTTGCATCGCTTTTATTTGACTTTTTGAAAGTTCTATCATGAGGTGATAGTACGTAAATTCTTTCACAGATTGTGTTTCGACCAAACTCACACCAAACAAACAAGCTTCATGTGATTGAAACAAGCTACGCTGCCATTTTTATGGCACGGTCCGAAACGAATTACGTACTACCACTCCCGCGAATGTTAAAGCTAGTTATCTAGCCTATAATATAAAAAGCTATGCTCAAGTTTTCAAAGTGTCTTTGCAATATCCAAATCCATCGAATGGCAGATGTTTCTTGGATTATTGATTATGGACCTGAGGTCAATTTGCATGGTCGAATGTTGAAGAATTTTTTTTTTTTAAAGGAGGTGGCACCCCGTACTTAGGCATTGCGACCCATTGTACCCTCGGGAAAATCTGGACAAATGTCCTGCGATCGCACAAGTTTTCCAAGAAAACCTATGGGAAAAAGACTAATTACCTGTATCCTGTTTACAGAGTTTCAGGTTGTCCCAACTAACTGGTAACAGTTCTGTCTTCTTCAGTTAATCGATTAAGGATTCCACCTTCAGATTCCGGGCATCCGACAAAGTTAAGAATGGTTTTCCGAAGATCTTCTTTCGTAGGCCCGTTAAGGCATCACATAAACAAATAACGTGTAGTGATGTTTTCTCAACGGTTCTGCATTTACGACAGGTGGGATCAGATAGGATACCTATGGTATGTAGATGCTTTCGGAGGCAGTGGTCCCGTGAGGGCGCCCACTAGCACTCTGGTTTTATTACGGTCCAACTTCAGTAACGAGTCCCTGACAAGACCTGTTTCAGTATGTTGGAGGATGTAAGGAGGAGTTTGGCATGCAAAAGGCATATACTTTGTTCTCCTATTGTAACATACATATTGTAGCGTACTCGTTTATGGTTTGTTATACCAAAGGCATATAAGAAAGTAAGTATAAATTTTTATATAATACTTCTTGAAATCCTTCTTAAAAGTAGGGCGCCTTTATATGGCATGATTGTCGTAAATATTTTATGTATGGGCGCAAATAAAAAACCTAAATGATGATATAAGCTAATGTTAAATTATCTAATCAAGAAATGTAGTTGATTTAAGGACGACCGATATTTATGAACATCAAAAACAAATTTTCGCATATATAAAAAATGGAAGAAGAAACCATTTTCTAAGATAATTTGTTGGTTAGATGTGATTCGATTTTATGGTAATATATCAAAAAAAAAGAAAATTTAAAATTCCACATGTTTCGAAGCCGAAAATTTCATCTAAAGTACATGAAATATTTAATATTTAAGAAAATGATATGCGTTTGTTTTCTGTAAGCGAAACCCAGTTAAATTTTTAATATAGTATATTTTGGAAATTTTTGAAATAAGATTATGGTTTTGCCGTGGGTTTTCTTGGGTGTCTATATGAAACCGATATGAATAATATTCGAATCAATATACGAATGGAAAACCTTTTAGTTAACTTCTTTACAGAAATGATGTAATACCTGTCGAACAAGGATGTTTGGAAAGAGTTTTCAAAGTCCTTAAGTACGTTCCAGATAGGATTGATTACAACATATTCCATTATCTTCGCGTTCAGTAAATTTTCAATTTACATATTGTTTATACAGGAAGTCCACTGAAAGACTGAATTATTACCGAAAATTTCTTGCAGAAGGTCCATCGTCGCTCTGGCAGTTCGCACAAACCTGTTAGAACCATGCCTCCTGATTATCCTCGCCTGACGGATTGTCCTATACAGGGCTCCGTTGATTATTTCTAGATGACCAGTTTCTAATAAATACGAACCGATAACTCGTTCAGCCATTACATCGCACAAAACAATGCAATTTTGGGAATACAATTGATGCTAATGTAATTCCCCGGGTTCGGAATAATGTTATCGCAAGGAGATACCATCTCTGACATTAAAATGTCGGGTTTCCTCTGGGACTTCAATAATTGATTTTTCAGTAGAATGGGAAAACTTTTTTACTCCTTGCTGGACACAATAAGTAGCCATTTTATTAATCTCCAAGGTAAAGAAAAGAAAAGGAAATGATCGAAAATGACTAAATTTTGACTTTTCCTTCAGTCTTTGAGCGGCGACCCTGTCTTATCTATATGATTGGTTTCATATTCGAAAAACTATTAAAAAAATGTCTTTAAATACTAGTAATTTTGTCCCAGGCTCACCACTGCAATCCGCCATCGTCCTTAGATAAAAAATAGACTTCCGTTTATATTAGTCTACATTAATTTCCTGAAATTTCCTATTACGTCCTTTTTGGAAATCCGCTCTTATCTGATCCTTATCTTTACCTTAACCATAACAGTTGTGAAGCAAAATTATTAAAAAAAGGGTTAATACTTATACTTATCAAAAAATTTTCCATTTATCCTATATTATCCTTTTTCGATAAAGTAATCTGAAAGTGTGTAAGAGAATTAATTTCAGATGAATTGTCGACATTATGTACTTCTTCATCCATTTTTTCCGGTATCTTTTGTGAAAATCCTCAAGAAATTCGACTGACTTCAAGAAAATTTTCTAAGGAAAGAATATGTAAAATCTCCGATTTAAAAAATCTCCCTTCGTTATCCGATCTCATTTTCAGATCTCCTAATACGTAATCAGTGACCAATATTTTGCATTCTTATAAACAAAACTTTGGCACAGACAAACATATGGAATAAAGGATATTTTCTAGGTTTCTTTTGAACTAAGAGCACGTTAACATATGAAGATTCATTAAAATTTGGATCATCATAAGAATTTATTCACATTCAACGGTAAGAACACCCTTTCTTTTATGCCGTTGAAGCAGTTATTCGCACGTGAAAAATCGTCTTTCCACATCTTTTGGCTTCAATTCGTATGGCACCCAATTTCCTTCCTTTTGAATCATTCCCATTGCCTTCAGACCCTTGGAAATAGTTGTTTGATCAACTCCCAAAGATTTTGCAAGTTCTTCTTGCGTTTGACATGGGTCTTCATGGAGTAATGTCACCAATTCTTCATCTTCAAACTTTTTCGGCTAGCCAGGACGCTCTTTGTCTTCGATGTCAAAATCATCGCTTTTAAACCGCGCAAATCGCCACCAACACGTTTTTTCTGTTGGAACATATTCAGGATAAGTTTCTTCCAGCAACCGGAAACTTTCTGCAGCACTTTTCTTTTGATTAAAATACAAAAGCAATGCTTCCCGCAGATGTTGTTTTGTGGGAAGGTATTTTGACATTTTTAAGGCAATGAAAAACGTGTGTGTACAAACTTGTGTTCACTTTGACTGATGGAGTTTAATAGTTTTTTTGACGCTCTTTAAGATACAATAGCTGTCACTGTCAAAACAATGGCGGGTTAGATAGATATGAAGTTAGTAACAATTCGCATATTATTAATTCCTACGCCCAATATTTGAACAGCTGTTCTTTCCACTCTTTCATGGTATATAATACCGATCCAGCAGTTTCTCTCTATAATCTAATAAGACTATCATCCGATAGGGGAATACTAATTTGGTGTTTTGAAACCCAACTCTTCTATGACACGGAAGATAGATTCCTATATGAAGAGGGAAAACGGTTTCAAAGGTTCTCGCAATTTGTCTTCTTTCTTGTCCTGTGTTAGAGCGGAACCGTGTTGTAGGAAACCGTGTTATAGAAGGGTTGGGTGTAGTAGAACTATATGTATACAATACTCTTCTATACGTCATATTGCTTGAAATCGTATCATATGTACTAGGATTACCTACACATTTTATTATTGAAGGATATACTCACAAAATTTTGAACCTACACACATCTTCTTTTAGACAGCATTTTAATGTACTAATGTTTTTCTAAAATACACAAATATAGAAATTATACTAATATATCTTAAAGAAAAACATGAAATCTTTTCTTTAAAAATTATTTTCTTTGAATTTAAATCATTTTTTAATTTCATATTTCGCAATAGCTGTTTGTGTTATATCTTGTTTGCCATAATATAGAATGACCCGATTCGGTAGGCGTAAGTAGAGATTTTATTATAAGAATAAATGATGGAAACTTTTCTCACTTTCTTATATACATACTGTCTTCTATTGTACGTAAGTACCAATTATTACCGAGTCTGGGAGATGAAGTGTGGAAGACTAAAAATCCAATCGAAAAAATGTGATCCAAATTGAGTAAAACAATTCCATTCGACCGGCCCCGGCTCTTGAAGTTTCCGGATTTAAAAATGCTGTACTTTTTTTCTTTCTTCGTCGATTTTATTAAAATTTATGGAAAAGAGAGTCTATAATACATAGTTAATTTCACAATTATTTAAATGGTAACCACCTTTTGCCTTAACCACTCCAGCTTCAATCTCTTTTTAAACGATGCATACACGATGCTCGCATGATGTCTTGGCTTAAAACGGTTCCATTCACGAGTCAAATCTTTTTCTCAACCGTCCAAAGTTGTGTGTTTTTTCTTGCAAGCCGTTGCCTGTAAAATTCTCTAAAATGGAAAAATCCAACAGATTCAGATCTGGTGAATACGATGTGAATTTCGATGTTTGACTTTCAAATTGAATTTCATTTAAGGTCCATTGTACTAAAGATAAGAACGCGTCTCTTCACCAACAAGCAATTTTTACTACTGACAGAAAATATGTCAAGCAAGATTCATGTTAAATTTTAGTATTGCAAGATGTGCGGTTTACAGCAATTGCCAGTGATTTGAATTAAACAGACACTTCGATGGACAAAAGTTTACATTGTTTTTTAAAGAAAATGTACAAGAATTTTTCGACAAAAAAAAAGAAATTAGCCAAAATTTTCAGTTTTATTTATACCGTCAAAAAAATGGAGGGCGCCATAAATGTGTTCTGACAAGTAAAAATCTAATAAGTGTTAAACCAGAACTACATAGAAGGTGACTAATTAAAGACTTCGGTAAGCGGAACATAATATTGGGTGAAGTAAAAAGTTCGCGTATTTCTTTCCAATAGATGGCTTTAGAGTCGCATAACTTTAGTAGTTCTAACCCTATCAAGTTATATTAGAGCGCAATTGAAAGGTAACATTACATTGACTATTTTCAAATTATAAAAATCAGTCAGAAGTATTTGCTGTAATTGGGTTTTGAAAATGAGGTAAAATTCTGAAAAATTCGCTGTATTTTACAATATAACTTCAACCAAGGCGATCAAGTTTCGCAGGCTTGTGAAAAATTTTGTAGTGTTTATGGATAACATACTCTATCAAAATCAGCAGCAAGTAAATGGTTTGCTCGTTTCCACTCTAGAAATTTCGATGTAATAGACCAATCATATCAAAAGTCAATGAAATTCTCCAATGACTAGGTAAGACTTGAGAGATCCTGGGTGGAAAGTTTTGATGCATCCACCGTATAGTCCGGAACTTGCTTCGTCCGAGTACCATTTGTTTCGGTCTTTGCAGAATTCCTTTAATGTTGACTTCAAAAAAGGCCTGTGAAAATCACTTGCTTCAGTTTTTCACCCAATACTTCCAGAAATTCTACAGTGATGGGATAATGGTTTTACCACTGATAGTTAAATGACTGGTTTTATTTTGACATTTAATAAAAGACATAAATTTGCAGGTGATTGTGTTGAGAGTCATTCCTTTCGGCCGCTATTCTGTTCCGGAAATATGTACACCCCTACCGGAATAAGAAATTAATTACTATATGCATTTATTGATAAGTACGAGGGGAAAGATCGTTCTTATTCTTGAACCTAGTCTCCGTTTAGCTGCGATGTTCCATGGTGTTCCATGAGGGCCAGTTCAATTGGTACCGTAAACTTAATACACGGCGAAATATGAGTACACCTCGCTATATGGCCGCTCTTTATACAGCATTTAGCTATAACAGCCTTTTTAATTATGGCACTTTTTCGATTTACAGCCTTCAATGTTTCGTTATACGGCTAAAAAAAAGCAGTACGTACTGTTAGCGATCTTCTGCTTAGTTTCTTTTTCTTGGTATAAAAAATAATTGATTCGTTATACGACTTTTCGTTTTACGGCCAACTTTTCCGTAACTTTTCCGGAACGTATCTAGGCCGTAACGCGAGGTATGGATGTACTATTTAAAAAAAATCGCGCTTTGCAGCACTGCAATCGTACCAAAAGTTTATACCCATCACTATATGACCATAATTGGTATAACAGCTAAAGGCCAATCTCCACACAGCCGACATCCTATTCTAATGAAAGTATGGGATACACTTATACAAAGTTTGTTTAAACTGAAAGGGGGAAACAATCATCCTACTAATTTTGTCGTCTTCTGCATTTCTCATTTCCCCAACTGATTTTCGATCTGTAGATGTTTCCCCTCAAAAACAGATGAACATGTTTATCTGATTTATATGAAACTTGCGGGTCTATACTCTCACAATAATCACACACGATACCGTCGCACACTACCAATTTTTCTAAATTGGGAAGACTCTGATATTTTTATTCGATCAATCCTAGCGATAATTGCAAAAGTCCATCTCTTTCAAGTTTTCTGATTTTTCCCGTCAGAATAGGATGTCGGCTGTGTGGTGATTGGCCTTAAGAAGCTCATAAATTTCGATTAGTTTTCAAAGAATTTTTAATTTTAAACTATTTAATATTTGGACAGATTGGTCAGATGTGTAGGAGTTTCGATAAAAAGTACTTATCAAAATTGGTTTTCTAAATATTTCATCTTCATCGTTTGTATTCGGAGATAGCCAAGTGTACTTTAGTATATATACTATATAACGAGAACGTTAAAGTATCCTTTCATGAAATGAAAAAGCATCGTTCAGAATATAAATAGACTTTCTAAATAGTTCCTACTCTCCTCAGTAAAATTATTCTTTGATAATTCATATCGTGAAGAGTTTTCTTTCATGAAATTAATTCCATAAAAATGAAGTAATTAAATGAAGTAAACGATTCTACTCACAAGTATAAAATCCTTCTTTTTTCGTATTCAACAGTTCCCAAAATTATGAAAGTCCCATTTCAGAAGAATTATAGCATAAAATTTAGTTAACATAAATTTTTGTTCCATAATTAAAGCTCATTTAAAAAACTTTTTTCTTTTTAGAATGTTTAAGTTTGCATATTTTGCATATTTTGCAAAATGGGATCACTTTAAAAATTAGAAACGAAATGAATTTCCTACTCTAGTTTACATATTTAGTTAATATAGTATCTTTTAATAGGGACATAACAATTTTGTATCTTTATATGCATGCACCATTAAACATTAATAATGACCTGTCACGGTCAAAACGTAGATTAAAGTCAACATTTTCATCATGGTAAAGTTCACGAACCAGCAACGCTTGGAAATTATTAAAAATTACTACCGAAATTCCAATTTTCGACCGTAATAATCATCCCGACAGGCTGTACGTGCTACAGAGTGGATAAATTCGAATCAACATTTTCACTATTGGATGTTCCAGTGCCAACGAGACGTCGTACCACTCGCAGTAATGAAAATATCGCAGCCGTAAGTGAATCAATTCAAAATGAGCCAAATCAGTCCATTTCACGTCGTTCTCAAGAATTGGGCATATCTCAAACATCATTGTGGCGTATTTTGCGAAAAGATCTTGGCTTACACCCTTACAAGATCAAATTGACTCAAGAACTGAAGCCACTTGACCATTTGAAGCGCCGAAACTTCTCTGTCTGGGCTTTGGCAAAGCTGGAAGAAAATCCAGAATTTCATCAAAAAGTCATCTTCAGCAATGAAGCTCATTTTTGGCTAAACGGATTTGTCAACAAGCAAAATATGCGTTATTGGACAGCAACAAACCCACACATGTGCTTCAAGAGACACCATTGCATCCACAAAAAATCACTGTATGGTGCGGTTTGCATGCCGGAGGCGTGATTGGGCCATATTTTTTCGTTGATGCGAACGATCGCCATGGAGAGCGCTACCGTGCCATGTTGGAGGATTATTTTTGGCCAGAGTTAGATGAAATTGATATCGGCGATATGTGGTTTCAACAAGACGGCGCTACAAGCCACACAGCACATGTTACAATCGTTATGTTATTTCCTTAATGAAAGATCCTCTATATGGGAGTATATAAATGAATACGAATTGTCGGTGTTTTGAAACAATTTAAAGAAAAATTCTAAGAAATCTAGAAAATGTACTTACTTTATACAATATTTTGTAGCAATCTCATCTCAACAATAACAACTTGAATCTTTTTGTTTTTAGAGTCCCTTTTTTTGCTATAGTAGTTCTTTAAAATGCAACAACATCTTCGAAGTCTGAGAACAATGTGAATGACATTCTTATACCATATACGTACTTACGTATATAGAAGGATGTATTGTAGAACTTCATTGTTCTCTTGGTCGAGATATGAACTGCAAAATGTATTATATTTTCATATGTGGACATTTTGTTTAAAGATACAGTTTAGTTTTTAAGTACAATGTTGAAGCTATCTTCATCTCTAAATCTAGTTTAGATTTGTTAGTTAGTTACTAGATATGAGAATCTAATTAATTGGTTCATATTTTAAAGAAGTTTAGTACAGGATTTTCTTCTGTAAATTTTGGTATCCAATTGACACAAATTACTTTATCGATTGTGCCCATCTCCAAGAAGTTAACAAGAAGCATTATTGACTTGGGAGTTATTTGCGATAATAAGCTCAACTTTAAGCTATATTTTGACTGGGATATACAATATAAAGTTGTAGTCCAAAGAGTTTCCGACTCACATGTCACTTTTGTTAGACGAGTATTGGAATATGCTAGTCAGGTGTGGTCACCGCACCATAAAGTTCATGTCAACAGGTTGGAATCCGTTCAACGTAGATTTTTACGTTTTACGTTGTGCAACCTTCTCTGGGATAACCCATTTTTGTAGCCTCTTTACAAGGATAGGCTAAAATTATTAGGCTGTATTGCTAAGAAAAGCGGCGTGCAGTGGCTGAAGTGGTCTTTCTTTGATGTTTCCTTTTTTTAGGAACATTGCACATTAATTCAAACATTTGTTCCTTAATATCCATTGAGTTGTCTAAAATCAATTGTTGCACCGAACTGACTACGGGAAGAATGAATCTATTCCTACAATGTTACGCGAGGTAAATTCGAACGTACAGGTTTTTTGACTTTTTCCTCAGCAAGTACAAGCTAAACAAGCTTTTCTATAATTATTAGTTTCCTTTTTTAACTAACTTTTACATGACCGCCAAAACAAGTATAATATATGCTTTAATCATATTCATGTGCCTACTATAAACTCTGCTTTAACTTCTCTTGGAGACATTAAACTGCGGTAGATCTAGCATCATCTGGCAGCATCCTAAGTTGAGGAGGTCTGGTCAGCCTAATTATCTTCACTAAGCATTAAATATTGAATCTATCACTTGTGTTTTTATTCCAGCGTCGTTTCCACCTTATATGCTCATCGTTGAAACGCTATAATCTTCGTTCAATCATGCATGGAAACATATTCCCCGAACTGTCAAAACATAATATCAGTGATTAGTTGTGTTTTGTGTTCTTAGAATATTTCGTGGTTTTCAGAATCACGAAATATTCCAATTTAATTCTTTTAACATAATTGCATTTTCGAACGAAAGTTCCCGATTTTTCTTTTACCAAGAAAATCGTGGAAGGCTTGTAAATATTAGAAGGCTCTATAAAGGCTCTCTGAAAATATTGCAATTGAAAAATTTTCAGTGTTTTCAGCATGATTTGGTTTTCTCTTAGTCGTTTATTGATGGATTCTTATTCCTCGACCAACAGGATGTGCAATATTGGCATGTCCATGTCTTTTGATATATCTTCCTTTTCTTTTCAAAACAAGTCCTAAACCCATATTTCATTATAGTGCCGGAGTATTTGTCTTATTTATAATGTTAAAATCCTGTGAAATCCTTGTTTCTATTTTCAAAAGTTTATACTTTTCCTTAAAACTTTATTTTCTAATCAATTTATCAATCCTATAGAAAACAAAACAAGACCAGCTACAGGAGTATAGTATTGTTTTTGAATTTCCTCCAGGGAAATTAAAATGGAAATGTATAATATCTATTGAAATTGTTATCTATTTTTTATGGGCCCAAATTAAATGTTTTTTTCTCACCTACAAAACAAATTGATTGAATTTCTGACCAAAGACACTTATCAAGAAAATTGTCCTAAATTATATTTCTTGTATTTATTCATATACTTGAGTATGTACTGTCATGTACGTAATTGTAATCTTTTCACCCATATCAAGGATGCAGATTTACAAAAGGAGTGATGTACTTGTTCTGTTCTAGTTTTCCGAATAGTTGTTTTGAAAGAAAACTTAAAAGTTATATAAATGTACGTGAATAAATGCAGAGGAATCCTGTTTTTTTGGTTCTTCGATATTTCAGAAGTGGGATGTCTTGATGCAACAAGTTGAATTTAATTCTTGTGACTTTATATAACAAAAGTTTTCTTTAAAAATAAAACTATTTTATAGAATGAAATTTAAGAGACACATTTTATTGGATTTTATAGAAATTTTAAACGTTTTGAATTCGTTCCAAATTGCATTTTATGTACTATTTCCTAAAAAAACGAACAAAAATCCAATCAAGATAATATTTCGAGTTCAAAAATGTTTAGGTTTTAGTATTGAATGGGTTGAAAACTCATTTTGTTGTTGATGACGACAAAATAAAGGCATTGTGATGGAATCCAATCGGCACTTAAAGACACTAGTATGTTGTTCAGAATCTTAACATATCAAAATCGAGCATTTAAAATCATCAAACTGAAGCGTCTGTACATCTTTATGATAAAGCTATATAAGAGATACCCATATGATCCGGTAAAATTTAAGAAATCTTGGTTGAGAGCTTGATGCTTCCACCATGCACTCCTGGCTTTGCAGCTAACTACCATTTATTTCGATATCTGCAAAACTCCTTGAGGGGTATAAACTTGAGTTCAATAGAAGAGTGTTAACAATAGCTTGTCTCCTTTTTCCCACTGGCAATCGTGAAATTCTACAGTAACGAAATAATGGACTTGCCAGGATAATATGGATTTTTCAAAAGCATAATCCTTCTTGACAAAAATACAAAAATTCGCAGATTTGCGGAGTATAAATCGGTTAGATTTTGATCCTTTTTGGCAATTTTTCTGTTTTTCTATACAACTAAGAAAGTTAAGTATTTTTCATCTCAGATATCTATTCGCATGCCAAGATTCTTCTTCTTCTTATGACTCGGGATAAGCTTAAGTCTTTTTCCCAACATTTCTTCAATTATCGAGATCTAGCATTCCTACCTCCCAGTTAAGGACTCTGCCTTTTCGCATGTCATTTTCGATATCATCAATCCATCTCTTTCGTAGTCTTACCCTGTTTCTGGTTATCGTACGCCTTCTATTGAAAACACTTCTTTGCGCTGTACTATTTTATATTCTTGTCACCTGTCCATGCAAGGCGTAGCGATCTAGCAAAGCTAACAATGTCTTCACTTCTAATTAACTCATTTATTTTAGTGTTGTTGCTTCTTTCATAATCTCCGTTATCCAGTGCTCTAGACCTAAAGTTCTTACGCACTTTTTTCATTCGCAGTTTCCATTTGCTTGAGTTAGCGTACAGATTTCGCAGTCATATGTTACTACTGATCTAATTATTGTTTTGTATATAATGACCATAGTCTGCTTAGGCAGTAGTTTTGATTGCATTAACTTCTTGTCTTGTATAGAGTAGTGCATGCTGTTATCATTACGCAGTAGTATTCCTAGAGGGATGTAAAGCTTGTCACAACTTTGAAGTCATATTCACTCACTGGTATGTTTGTAGGTTGTCTTCTATGTTCGATTCTTGACAGGACTTGATACTTTGTTTTGTCTTCGTTTCTCACCTTTACGCTCAACTAATGTGCAAGTTTCCGCCATAGTTTCTGGAGACATCCGCGAAGGATATAGCAATATATCCTTCGCGGGTATGCAATAATCTGGTATGACTTAGTTCAAGATGTCAAAATTTTGGAAACATATAATTAAAATGTTTCTGCAAAATAATATTTTCAACTTGTCCAAAATGGTAACACATCCAAAATCCCTTTCTAACTTTATTCAAAAATATTGTAATAGATCTCTTCTTAACTGTTATACTACGTACGTAGTACAGGAACAATAATATTTCATATGAAATAACTACCTTAATATGTATATTATGATTTATCTAATTCCATAGAAATAACTACTATATCAATATTTTATCCTTTTAACAATTATGAAAAACCATTCTTTTAGAGTTGTGTGTTGGCTTTTTGTTTAATTTCAAATACAATACTCAATGGAATTCCATTTGTTTTATATATATTTTGATTTATGCAGATACAACCTGAATTCTTGGTCAAATAGTTTTGCTAATTTTCAAATAAATCATGTCAACCCAAACGTCATTGTATTTTGGTGAAAATTTTTGGAATTTCAAATCAAAATTTATCACTTTATCCCATTTATTACAATATGAAAATAGTTATGATAATATGATAGTCCTGGTAATATAATAATAATTCTAAATCGATTATTTTATTTCTAATTATTTTAAAAAACAATCAAATTGATTAGAACTGTTGACAGATTAGAGAGAATAGGCTTGAAAATGGACTAATCTAATATTACGTGGATTGATAAGTACGCGAGGAAGCATAGGCGGGAGCTCCATAAATTTCAAATCCATACCATTTTTAAGAAGTACAATCTTTTCTGAGACATTTGATCCATTTTTCTTGTTTACATCCGAAGTTACAGACGTATAAATCCCTTCTTGCTAAAACATTGTAGTTTTTATGGGTGAAAATACAGAGTCCAAACTAAACAATGACTTGACAAATGTTACATCGAATCTTCTTCATCAAAATCAACCATAATTTAATAGTTTACTGATTTCAAACGTGGTCGTCCAAGCATTTATGAAAACGAACGTCCCGAACTCAGCCAGTTGAGGTGACCCACTGAAGAAATTGTCGGAAAAGTTCATGATATTGTGATAGGAAATCGGAAAATAGAAGAGTTTTACATAGCAGAAGCTATTCTTATGATGCGTGCCGCGGTTTTTAACAATTGATTAAAAAGTCTAAACAAAATTTAGAGGTGCTTAAATTACGTTGGGAATTTCTTCCGCATCCAACGCGTATTCTATACATCATTGGTTCTTAATCTTTTTGAAGTTCGGGACTACTGACCTCTCGATATTTTTTAGTGCGGAACACTTACAATACAACATCATTGTTATCACGACGAGATTTCTTTATAATGAAATTATCCATAACTTTCATTGTGCTGAAATACAATACCAAAACCGAGTTAAAGAATAATCAACTAATATTGTAAATTTCATCAAAATCGGATAACGCATTTTTGTACCTTGACAGACGCAGGGACAGACAAACATCGATATAACTTTTGATTATCTAAGACCCTTCTGCTGCGATCACTATTCTATGCGTTAAGGCACACAGTCGACATCCTAGTCTGACGAGAAAAATCAGAAAACTAGAAAGAGATGCACTTTTGCAATTTTCGCTAGGATTGATCGAATAACAACATCAGAGTGTCTCCCCATAAAAATTTATAATTTTATGGAAAATTTGGTAGTGTGCGACGATATCGTGTAAGATTATTGTGAGAGTATACAAACGCAGATGAAGTTCCATTAAATCAGATGAACATGTTCTTCTGCGTTTGAGGGGAATTATCTGACAGATGAAGAATCAGATGGGGAAATAAGAAATGCAGAAGAGGACAAAATTTGTATAAATTTTGCTTTTGTGCATCCCATACTTTTATCCAAATAGGATGTTGGCTGTGTGGAGATTGTCCTTTACAGATTATGTGACTAAACTAATATACACACCTCCGGTATAGTACCTATCGCAGGTCATAATAATGATTCTATTTATTTCAAAGGTAATCGAACTGTTTTGTTGACCATTTCAACTTCGGTATTTATACATCATGGAATTCTTCTAGAGATCTTTTAAGAAATGTCACGAATGTCACGAATGTCAAGTGATTGTTTAGTTATGAATTGTGTGTGTGGAAACATTTTTTCTTATATCTTCTTTAATGAAACTATGTTACTAGAAATATTTCATTCGTTTCTTTACACAAGAGACTCATAGAATCTACGTGTTTAATGCAATCTAATATAATATTTAGATACATACATCTGATTGCCGCTTGATAATGGTTGATAGTCAAGCGGCCATCAGAGTATTAAGCTCATGTTCAATAAGATCCAGGATGGTAGAAGAATGCGTGACCAAACTAAATAAGTTAGGCACAGCAAACAAAGTTACCCTATACTGGATACTGGGTCATATGGGTATCGAGGGTAATGAAGAAGCTGACAAACTAGCCAAACAAGGGGCGGGAACACCCTTCATAGGGCCAGAACCCTTCTGTGGAATCGGACCACACATAATCCGAGAAATTTTATCAAAAGAAGAGGTGGCAGAAAGAACCAAACACTGGGAACAACAACCAGGGCAAAGACAGGCCAAAGATCTCCTTGGGGAATACAACCCAAAGAGATTTAAAGCCTTAATCAGCACAAACAGAGAGAATATTAGAGTTCTGACAGGAATACTAACAGGTCACTGCAGACTCAAAGCACACCTAAAAAAGCTAGGACTTGCACTAGACAGCAGCTGCAGATTCTGCGAGGGTGAGGAAGAAACTCCAATGCACATCTTCTCTGAATACGAAGCACTATTCCGCAGAAGAAGGAAATACTTGGGGGTATACTACCTCCCCCCAAATGAGATACAATCTCTTGATCCACTCCGGATTATAAAATTCCTAAGAGAAATAGGTCTGGAGGAGGTGCTTTAGAACGGGAGTAACCAAACGACTGCACCAAAGACAAGGGGGTACAATAGATCTTAAGGTCGCAGTACAATAACACCCTTTAACTAATCTAATCTACATACATTAAAGAAAGATAAATTTAACCTTAAAATAAAAATTCAAAAGGATATATCTTCTTTAAGGATCTTTTACCTTAAAAATTACTTCATAATTTTTATAAATAATTATCATAACAAATTCAGATTTCATAACGAAAAAAAAGAATACCATAGAAATTTTCGGTTGAGCAGGTTTGATGTTGATAAATATACACATAGGAGGAGTGCTACAACAACAAAAAAAGGAAGAAAATAAATAAATTGGTCAATTATCCTTTTCCATAGAAATATATCCAATAATATATCAACCCGCATATATTGGCAGTTTATGCAGCTTTATATTCATATATACAAGAACTTTTGTACAATTTCATGATAATCAAACGAATATATTGGACTATATACCTATATGTAGGTATTGTCGGAGTGTGGCGAAGGTTCGAAGTCAGCTTTTATTAGGTTCAAATATATCATGATAACAAGAAAAACAGAACAACAACCAGGCAAACAAAAAAAAAAGTACCAGCTCATGAAAAACTCAGTAGGATACTTTATCATTTATTATTCGCTATAGGAATTAAGTATATTATCATCCCAACCATAGATGGTTGCTCTTATATTGGGAACTGGTATAGAGTTACGTGTAAGTCAATTATAATCATCAGCAAAAGAAAAGAAAAAAATGGAAATATTTGTGCCAATTATATATATAAGAGAATATATATAAAGGCTGTCCCTAAAATTCACGAAAGATTTGAATTTTCCGCCATTTGTGTGCTAAAGTAGATAGCAAGAAGGCCCAGCTCCACACACAGCCGACATCCTATTCCGACGAGAAAAATCAGAAAACTAGAAAGAGATGGACTTTTAAAATTTTCGCTAGGATTGATCGAATAAAACCATCAGAGTCTCCCCATCACAATTTAGAAAAATTGGTAATGTGCGACGGTATCGTGTGTGATTATTGTGGGAGTATGCATCCGAAGATGAAGTGCCATATAAATCAGATAAACATGTTCATCTGTTCTTTTGAGGGGAATCATCTGCATATCGAAAATCAGTTGGGGAAATTAGAAATGCAGAAGCCGACAAAATTTGTAGGATGATTGTTTTCTCCCTTTTCTGTTTAATCAATCTTTGTACAGTGGTATTCCATACTAGCATCAGAAATAGGACGTCGGCTGTGTGGAGATTAGCCTTGATAGCTGACAATTTAGGATTATTAAAAATGGAGCGCTACACGAAAGAACAACGCAATTTCATTGTTCAGCAATATTTTTAATGAATCATTTCCTGGTCGTGTTATTTCCCGTTTTGGTGATCAGAATTGGCCGCGCAGATAATTCAATTTAACGCCGTCGGACTTTTTTCTTTGGGGTGTTTTTGAAGTATAAGATTTATGCCAACAAACCCACGACCACCCACATCTTGAAGGAGGAAATTGAGCGCTGTATTAACGAAATTCAGCCACATTTATGGAAAACTGTCATGGAAAATTTCGACTAAAGAGTGCGTATGTTCCAGCAAATCCGTTAAGGCCATTTACCCGATATGCTATTTCGTACATAACCTTATACTATATACTTTACGAATCAATCAAAACTTTACCATTTTTAATTATAAACCTGTGTTTTCTATCAAAATTACATCTTGCGTGAATTTTGGGACACCTTTTAATAATATAAATTCCTGTTTGTGTACACGGTAAAGAAAAAAAGTTACCAACAGACCAATTCTGGAAAGAGTTTTATGTTTTTATAGTAAACATAACCAAACTTATTAACTTTAATCATTTAAACAATTGAAAAATAAATTAATTATAATTAATTTGACTGAATTAAACGATTTGGAATGAAAATGGAAAATAGATTAAAGTGTAGAAATATTCCAGAAACCAATACGTTAAACTCTTATGATTTTTTGGTTCGAATCACAGCTTTTAATGAAGTCTAGAAATAAAATCTCAGTGTGTTTGTTACTATCAAAAATAATTTTAAAAACCACCTAAAAATATGCAATTTTTAATTTCCTGATATAAATTTATGGAAATATGCTAGAATTTCTGGTATACTGCTGCAAAGTACCTACAACTGTACTGGAAAACAATTAACACTAGGGAAAAAGACTGCTACGGTATTCGAAGTAATGTAAACAACTAGTGTAGAAGTTTTAGATAAATAATTAGCTATGATATAGACATGGTTCAGTTAAAATCAAGAGAATTTTTAGTGTCTTCGTGATTCAAGTCGTTTAGAGTTCATTAATACTACTTATGAGTCTCGGGCTCCAAATTCGATCAGACTTGTTTTCAGTACCAATTAATAGAATTACACGAGAAAAACTTCCTAAACATAATTTGAAAGTGACAGCCCAATAGTTCTCATCTCAAAATCTCAAGTGACAAGTTGCCTTATGGAAACGATAATATCCTGCTACAGAACGGCACAGCTTGTCTGTATTCATTCATGCACACAACAGATCTTTGGTAATAAGAGCTTTAGTCTTACTATATATAATCCAATTGGATGTCTTGCTTTCTGATAGACTATTTTCTTAATGTATACCAACTGAACCTACTATTTTTGAGTTGCCAGAATCATCAACTATTAGGTATATCCGCGATTTAAATCAGAACTGTTCATGCACACACTAGATCTTTGGTAATAAGAGTTTTAGTCCTACTATATACAATCCTATTGTATGTCTTGGTTTCTCATAGGCTATTTTCTTAATGTATATCAACTGAACTTATTTTGTTGAGTTGCCAGAATCATAAACTATTAGGTATATCCGCGATTTAAAGCAGAACTGTTAACACTATACTAGCAAGATTAAAACAAACATTATAACAGAAATTATAACAGACATTTTTTTTTGTTGATTATCGAAAATAAGCTTGTCTAACAAATTATTTTCTTAAAAAAGAAAAACTCTCGAAAAATTATTAAAAATTTTCACTATTTTCATTTAAATTCGCCAGTTTTATTACAACCGACTCCTGTTCATATTTATTAACATAAAATGGCATCTACGTGCTTAGAAACTTGAAATGCTTTTAGTACTTATAACTAAAAACTAGCAACTGGTATAAAACAATTAACAATTATTACATCACATTCCTCCCCCATCTAGCAAAAGAAAAACATACTACATCAAATATTTTATTTCTTATGTTTTTCGGTGAATATTAATTTTTCGAAAACGCGAAACTACAAAAATAATAGTAGTTAAGTAAATATACTTATTAAAATAATTATTTTATTATTATTTATGAATGTTATATACAAAATCATCATCGTCACGTTTTCCATCAAGATATGGTAAAGATATGGTAAAGATTTTTAATTAATTAATAAAAAAAGAAAATCATTTATGGATTTATGTAATATAATTTCGAATTTATTATAAATTTTAATTACTCTCTTTATTTAAAAGATTTCATTGAAATAATAGAAAATTAAAGTTTTTGACAAATTATAGTAGAATTGTTGAAAGAGATTAATTATCAGATTTCTTTTCGGTTTCATAATTAATTTTCATATACGACATGTTTTATACTCAATTAGACAATTTTTTTGGGTAATAAGAAGATACGAACGACTGTTGAATAGTACTGGCAATAATGATTGCATATTGTAGTAAATTCAAAGAATGTTCCAATATTGGCCGCACAAAGATCCAAGCATTGGGAAATACAACCAAGGATTAAGGCAGGCCAAAGCTCTTTTCGGAGAATACAACCCCTAGAGATTCAAAGCCTTTATCAATACCAATAAGAAGAATATAAGACTACTGGCAGGAGTAATAACACGACACATCTTAAAAAGACTTAGGACTTGAACGAGATAGACCGCAGATTCTGCGATAGAGACGAAGAAACCCTAATGCATATTCTCTCCGCTTGTGAGGTATTACTCCGTAGGAGAAGGAAATACATATCCAGGGACATACTGCTTCCCCCCAAGTGAGATACAATCTCTTGACCCACTCCGGATACTAAAATTCCTAAGAGATATAGGCCTGAAGGATGTGCTGTAGAATGGAGTTACTACTGTACTAAAGAAAAGGGGGTACAATGGATCTTAAAGGTCGCAGTACAAGAACACCCTAGAACTTAATCTAATCTAAAACTTATAACATACTAGAAGTGGTCTTCAAAACATTAAGTCGCGTCCAAACTAGGAAGAGGGTAACCAAAAGTATACATTCACGAGGATTCATTGATACTCCACTCGCTACGGATTATCTGTGAAAGAGCAAAAGAATTCCTGATCACTCGCTTGGACGCATATAAACATATCATCATCATCATAACACGTTTCTAAAGCTGTAAAAATTTGCTGCATAAAAGATGTTTTCAAAATACTAGCAATTGGATTTTGTACTCAAAGCATACCATGTTTTCTATGATCACACTACTACGAAGTAAAATTTGTCATGAAACGTGTTTTATACTACTACACTTCATAGTGTGAACGAAACTTTAAGTACTATAAGAACCAACTTTATTAGGATTTGGTAAAAATTGATACAAAATAGTTGAGAATATTTTACCAAGGAACTAGAGATACTGTTTTCAATCGGGATTTGTTTACACATCAAACGTGAATAGTGTGAGAACCTGTCTGTCATTGCAGGAAGACTTACACCCGTACAGCGTCTCCAAATTGTTGAGTTGTATTACAAAAATCAGCGAATCAAAGAATACATAATTATAAAGTATCCATAGCTAGGGAATAAAAAAACCAACCAATTAGAGCAAAGTATAACAACAATTACATTGAGTTAATCGTGTCATTACTCTTATGATATGATTTATATTCTTTCCTCTAAGATTTAAAAATTTTAAGACTTTAAAGTTCCTGAATTATAAATAGCAACATTTTTACAATGTTAAATTTGAATTTTCAATAACCAAAAATATCATCATTAAAAGTTATGATTTATAATATAATAAATGAAACATCAGGACACTTTTCCTAATTGGGATGGCAAATTAATCGATTCCAATCAAAATCGTTCAATAGCTTATGGGAAATTTGCGATTTTAAACAAATCCACCCCAAAAATAAGACTTTATTGGTGGAAAATTTAAATTTATACCAAAATTTAAAATTAATTGAACAGTATTAACACCTTTAATTCCTTCTGCAATTAATCATAATAAACTTTCTTCTACATAAACATATTTTAGAGATTTTAAAACAGAATTTTTCTTTAGTTAAAATTTTCTTTTTTAAATGGTAATTTAAGAAAATAATGTAATACATCCGAAACTAAAATTGGTATATAGTCAATTTTCCCACAATTTTCACAGATCGAAATTGATCAAAATCAGTCAAGCAATTGGACAGACAATTGGAAATGAAAATAGTGAACTAATTCTTGATACGTGTAGTGTCAAAAACTATTCCTTTTAAAACTAATTCTACCTAGCTTCATACTTTTATCGGTAGTGCCATTAATTAACAAATATAGATGTTCAAAGTGACATTTAGAATTGTTGCTATCGATTGCATCTTTAATGGGCTTTACGGACCTAATCAAACCGACCTGGTTTGATTTGTGCATAAACGTGCTGAAGGAGAACCAGTTGTACGCGTATGTACAGACATTGCATAACCTAGTAATGCAAATCTATGATAAAACCTTATAGATATTAGAAATTTTGATTTTAGTTATGATTGAAATAATGCCTCCGATACACTGGTACTTTGAATGATCATTGACATTCAATGATCATTGAATATCAATGATCATTGAATATCAATGATCATTGAATGTTAATGATCATTGAATATCAATGATCATTACCCAAATTTACTTGATCATTTGACAACGAATGATCATTCAAATTGAAAAAATACACGAGATTTTCTTAGGAAGTTTGTGAAAAAAAGGTGAAATGGATAGAAATTGTATACTAAAAATGATATACAAGTAATTGCTAAAAAAAGAGACAAGACTTTTGAGGTAAAAAAGTAGAAGTTGAGGAAAAGGCTGAGAAAAATTTTGAACTAAGAATTAACAGCTATCAAAAAAAGGATTATAAAATCTTGGTTTATATTTTTATCATTGGTACTGTATGGAGCACAGATCTGGTACAATGATCATTCATTTTCAAATGATCACCTCGGGAACTTTATTTCGGCTAAACTAAGTTATGATTGATCATTGCACAAATTATCAGATGATAGACAATTGGTTGAATGATCATTTACTAGGATACGATCATTACGACGACCAGTATAAGAATAGCTTAATCAGTTCTTTACTGTCATGGTGGTCTTCGGTTTATGAAATTATATTTTCTAGGCTATATTATTAATCATTATTACCCTCTCTTTGTATGAGTAGATAGTTTGTTAGAACCATAGCTAATATATTCACGGCGTTTAAAACCACTATTCTCTTTAACTATTGATCTGATTAACTAATCACCCCTGTTCTGAAATACGGTGTTAGGCGGATAAATCTTCGATTCGATTCGCAACACGATCAGTATTTTCAAAAACGGCGAATTGGCTGAATTCGCCGGTTAAGGAAACGGCAAGTATCGCATGTCAAAGAACAGCTGGTTTTGTTTGCTTCTTCATTAGTAATTTTGTTGTAAGCTGCTGGATGAATAAAATGGATTTAATGCTTCCAATTTACTTACTAACGAGACGGGAGGAGATAAACTAGCTCTACATGGGCAACGAATTCTTTTCAAAGATTCTTCCATTGGTCTTCTTGTGTAACTCTTAGCCAAGTCAGGATGCTATTGTGTGGATTAGTATGTTGAATTGCGGAGAGTATTTGTAGTTGAAAGAATACACTTCTGTAAGGCAAAGGAAAGTAGAGAAGAAATGAAGAACCGAGACCTGGATTTGAACCAGGGTCTCATCAGTCTCATGAGGTGAGGTCTCTACTAGTCTGTTCATTTGCCTTTTCCTCTACTAATAATATTATCAAATCATTACAACTGTTTTTGTGTTAAACCTCTCAATTGTTTACCAAATTCAGTTGTATCCTATTTTTAACTCTTACACTTCGTTATTTTATATTTAAAAATAGATTTACCAAAGTCCTTACCAACATTTTCAACCATCAGGCTATTAAGCACTTGCACCAAGCGCAATGAAACGAAAGTGAGTAGTTTAACCTTAAAAATTACATTCCAATAAATCACAGAACCACAAATATCGAATAGAATCGAATTCGTTGGCATGCGTTGTTCCCGGATGAAATCAAATGAAACGTTCCGTATTCAAGAGCAGCGAAAATGGAGTATCGAGTACGGATCGAGTAAATATCGGAAAGAAACTAACGTAACGCCGTATCTGAGAACAGAAGTGAATATATCATTAGATACAGGAGTTACCTACATGGTATTCTATACGATAGGGTACTTCACATTAAAAGTTTACATATTAAATTTTCCTATAAATCAATATCTCTAATCGAAGTTACCATCAAAAATTGGGGTTATTTCATGTAAAATTGAGAAGAAAAATTGTATATATTTTAATGAAGTGGAAAATTTCTATAAACTGTTTATGAAAAATGAATTTTCCTCTAATATTATTATTATTATTAACAACCTAGAAAGTTTTTCTTTTTTTTTTAAAAAAAAAGTGTATATTAAGAAAAGTTTATATCCGGTTTATTGGTTAATCAGGTAAACCATAAAATTTACATAGTTAATGATTTAAACTTAATTTATGAACTCTAATTTTATATAATAAGAAAATTTTGTTGGAAAATTCATCAATATTAGAAGAAAAACAAAAAAATATGAAACTGTGTCAAGGAGGTACTCATCACCATCAAAAGAAGTTTAAATCCTATTCTTTTCTTCTAAGAAAAACATTTTAATAATATAATTTTTTAATAGATTTTCTTTTAGTATATATTTTCCAATTTTATGAATTTCCATTTGTTATTTTCTTAAAAAAGAAGAATAAGAAAAAAAACCAGGAGATTTTATCAAATTGTTTTTCGAATTAGCAATGCTATTATTATTTTATAGACTTTCTTTTCCTGCTAGGATGGATTTTTTCTTTTTTAGTATATACAAGGAGGTTTCCAAAGTAAACAGGACTTTTTGAATCTACCGCCCCTAGTGGCGCCATCTATATGTCGACTGTTGCGTTAGAATCTGCTATCCTTTATCGACTTCCTGTGAGAATTTCATAACATTTCATCTATTGAAAGTGAAGTTATTGTGTTTTAAGTGTCAGTATGTTTGTGTCATCGGTGCGAAAATGAGCTTCGAACGACCAAAAATTGCTCAGAATTTAACATTCGAAGGACATCATTAAAGAGGTCAAAAAGGACAAAAACTTCCTTTATAACATTGTGACTGGTGACGAAACGTGGTGTTTTCAATATGATCCCGAAACGAAACGCCAGAGTGCTGAATGGAAGGCGCCGGACGAGCCGAAACCCAAAAAATCGCGCCTGGAGAAGTCAAAAGTGAAGACAATGCTGATTTGTTTTTATGATTCCAAGGGTATTGTCCACAAAGAATTTGTTCCACCCGGTCAAAACGTTAATGCGGTATTCTACCTAGGAGTTTTGAAGCGTTTGGTGCGCCGTATTCGACGTGTTCGGCCCGAATATCGCGAAGATGGAAGTTGGCGTTTGTTGCACGATAATGCGCCGTCTCATCGATCGACGCTTGTGACCGATTATCTCACCAAAAATCACATTTTAACCATCAACCACTCCCCGTATTCACCGGATATGGCACCGTGCGACTTCTACCTTTTCGGGAAAATACATTTGCCGATGAAAGGAAAGCGTTATGCAGACGTAGAGGCCATTCAAAAGGCTTGCACCGGCATACTGGCGGCCATACAGGCCAACGAGCTAAAACACTCGTTCGACATGCTTTTGGACCGTGCAAAAAGCTGTATTGAAGCAGAAGGAGACTATTATGAATAAAATCAATTGATTTTGCCGAAAAAACCATTTGTTCTGTTTTTTTTTTTTAAAGTCCTGATTACTTTGGACAACACCTTGTACTAAGTCCCAGTCATAGCTAACCTAGGCAAAAAAAAAAAGGAAGAAAAAACACAGATAATGATGATGATGGCAATGTTGATGATAATGATGATGATGATTGGAATCGTCGCTATTGGGTAAATCAATTATTTTTCTTTTACCGGAGGAATTTCTTACAAGTTTTTTTTTTTTTTTTCTATCTTTTGAGAGAGAAACGGATCATTAAATTGCGTTTCCAGGTTTAAAACAAATACTATAGAGACCAATTTTTGATGATGTAGTGTTTAGGAATTACCAAAGCTTCGGTACCAGGCTCTCTATGCCTCTCCAACAGGATAATTCATGAAGATTTATAAAAAAAAAAATTAAATATAATTTTTCAAATTAATTAAACAAGCGGTTTTCGTCAGCTTGCAGTTTACACTAATCACGAAAGAAACGAACAACTGTTGAGAATACTGAATTAGGATTGCATTTGTAAGGCTAACAGGACCACTCTTGAATACTGAAATAGGATTGCATTTATAAGGTTAAATATATGGAGTGTATTCAAAATATATACTATACCAGTTGATATACCAAACTCAGTTTATTCATTGTAAGGTTATAAAGATGCCTTAAATAGCTAGCCAGGTGTGGTCTCCTTGGTCCAAAGTGCAAATTAACAGGGTGGAGTCAGTCCAGCGGAGGTTTGTACGTTTTGCCTTGAAGGGCCTTCCTTGGAACGATCACTACCGACTACCTCCATATGATCACAGATTGAAGCTGATTAGGCTACATTCTCTGGAAAAGAGGTGAATGGTGGCATGAGCTGTCTTTGTTCATCAACTCTTTAGTGGGGTAATTGATGCTCCTTTCTTGTTAGATAGAATGCATTTAAATATTAATATGCAATCTTTACGGGCGGTTGAATTTTTTAAAATTAAGTACCACAGGACGGAATATGGTAAAAATGAACCAGTGACCAGAATGATGCGGGCTGTTAATAACAATTATAAAGAGTTTGACTTCTCATACTGAACCCTTTTGTAATTCTTATTCTCGACATGTTATCGTTCCATCACAGTGGGTACAACTTGTTCAGTAAGAATACATTAAAGAAATTTAATCGATATTATTTAAGAGAAATCCTTTAAAACCTTTACAAATAAATGCTGGTTCTATAAGAACACCGATTTTCAATTTTCGATGTATTTTTGTTGTGTCCCATCCCGCTACAGCCATATGGAATGTCACAGGAATAAGCAACTCATTACAAATATTGGGAAAATTGTTTGGAAACAGTTCTCAAATTGCATGCAGTTTTTGGTCAACATAATAAGAATAATCAAAAAATTCAGACTAGGTCGTGATAACATCAGTACGAACGAATTATCCGTCAAAGAACAGAGAGTAATAGCCTTACAAAGCCTCATGTAAGAAGGTCTGGCAGACAATTACACCAACAACATGTGCCAATTGCATCGCAAACATTCAAAGAAAATTCACTACAATCTCATATTGAAGTTTACTATTCTCATCTTGAAACTGAAAAGGTATAGGTTCTTAAATTCTCCATCGTTCACAGCAATTTGGAACTCTAGAAAGTACGATTCATCCCCACGAAAGATCTCTTGTATATATACTCTTTTAATTCAAATCAAAAAATTTATAGTACAATTTCCAGCATTATTATTTTTAGCAATATTTCTAAGACATCCTTAGTCATCCCATCTAACTTTCAATCACTTAAAATCGAATAGTACCTTCTGTAGGAACCTATCTACTATGTTATAGGCGGATTACCAGTAAACCCAACTTTCCAACACGCATATATACCCAAGTATAGTTTCAAAGTCAGGCTCGAATGCCTTTACACATTTGTAACTAATGAAATTATTATCATGAGATCTTGGAACAATAGTTACAATTAAAATTTAACAAATGGCTAACTTTAATGCACATTTTTTAACAATTTTTGTAACAATTGATAAAAGCTGTAACGTGTGCACTTACGCATGCATTCCCCTCGTACTTTTACAGCGAAGTTCAACTCAGAATTAAAGTAATTTCACGACGTAATCTGTCATAACATTCGTGGACTAAACTAATTTCACAATTTCAAGGGATCATATCTCATCGTTCGAGGCGGATATGGTCGAATGAGAGTCACAATTTGTATTTGACCCATAGGACGGAACAAAGAGGTGCTAAGTTCGATCGGTAACAACATCAAACCAAACGCCACACCGACATGCCTTGCGAGTAATTTGCGAGAAAAAGGCCTAGTATATGTCTTAGCATACTGAGTTTTACGATATGATTTTATGATATCTCCTTTAACAAGAAGAACACAACCAAGTAAGAGGTCTAAACGCCAGGATCTCCTTAAATAAAACATTCTATGACTTATTTAAGGATTATACAATTTTTGTACAGTCGAATCAGATCTTGTCTTGCCTTCAAGATTCAATTAGCGCAAGGATATATCGTTCTTCTTATCGAGACATCCTCTACAAACATTTTACATTACAACTTTTCAAAATGATTTTAAATTAGATAATTATTCACTTGAATTAATTGAAAATGAAAAAAAAAATGGCTTTTCTCATATATCATAAAATGTTCAATATTTCAAAAATATAAATTTTTAACTTTTTACAACGAAAAGTCTCGTCAACTGAATAAAAGCTCATCGCGTGTGACAAATTACTTCATAATGATCCAATGTCTATTATATTCGATGACTACCTTCCTTCATAATAATATGGCAAAATATACTCGTCTAATATGATATATCCTTTGACTAGTAGTCATCATTCTCATAAACTAGCTAACTTTCAATATTTTCCGATATTAAAATCATCATCTATCTATGGTAACTACCATATATAGGCCTGCATCCCATTCATATTTTTATTGCCTAACCTACATTTTACAATCCATATACATATGTATGAATAAATTATCCTGACACATATATATTTCTATAGAAATAGAATATCTAGTCAGAGAACATACTATACTACATACTATCTATTTTAAATGAAATGTGTGAAATATGTCAGCACTCAACCGCAATTGCTTGATCCACATATTCTGGCCGAGAGATGAATTAGACATGAATGACATTTCTATATGTATATGAGATTTTCTATAGTACATACGGACCTCTTGTAACAAGATGAATACGTTCCTTGTTATATAGAACTAGAAATATGAGCAGTTAACGAGAAAATGTACGGCCATAGATTAGTATACCTAGATGTCCAAGCCAAATGGGCAGTGTGATGTTCAGTGTTGTTGTTGTAGGTAAACTTAAAGAAGAATGGATGAAAAGAAGTTTAATGTGAAAGAAAGAGAAGAATCTTTATTGTACCGGGATATCACTGTACAAAAAGAATCAGTTGAATGCACAGTCGTTGGAAATCTTTATTATTAGTCTATGGTACGGCCACTTAGCTTCTGTGCTTTCTACGCGGTGTGGGAAAATTATTAACGCGATGAGAGGAATGAAAACGGTGAGCGAAAAGTATCCACATCGGGTATCACTCTTGTCGTTGAACACATTTACATTTGTATTTCAATTCTTCTCTTTTCTCTATCGTATCCCGCTTCCAACGAACTCGGCTATATGGCCACTTCCATTTAATTACACGAGTATATTTGTCGTTGCTCTCATCTTCGAAAGTGCGGGTAGTAAGCGTAGAGGCTATGTGGCCGCACACTAACCTATCTTCTAGTTGCTGACGTGACAACTTTTTTCCGATTTCGAGCGGAAACTTTCAAACAATTTTCTATCCACTGCTCTAACATAGATGTAGCTACATATCCTGCTATAAGTGATGGAGAAGAGTACTATGGACAAAACCAAATACCACCAATATGGAGGCAATTTCAAATTGTAAACAAAGAAATAAGTGCTAAAATTTACATACCAATTCGCACATGCCAGGAAAATGGTAAGAATGATTAAAATTTTCATAAGAGTGTGTGACTTCAAGCCATGTGCTTAACGTCAAGTTATTTTGTTTCTCCTTCTTCCTGATGTGTATAGGGAAACTGCCCATGCACTTATGCACTTATTGCAACGTGAATTTCGTGATTTTTTTTACTACTTTGTTCTGATTGGTGCTATTGTCAATTCGTTTGCTTTGGATGCTTTATAATTCCTCATACTTCGGTTAAACTAATGCTGACAGACTTCTGGGTTTTCTTGTAAATGCTCTGGTTTCTTAGAATATCTGCTCACGGCAAGTAAACAAGCTGTTTTCTAGAATCAAAGAGCTTTGAAGTCTTCTAAGTACTTCTTAAGATATCCGAATTGTGTTTTGCTACATTTAGTAAACTTTTTGTTCCTTTTGAGCAGCTTGTTGGGCTGCTTTTTGTAAAAAACTTCTTGACTTAACAATTTTTCTTTTCTTCAATTAGGAAAGCCCAAACAATGCGTTCCCGAACGCAACGATGGCAGATAACACCACCGTATGTGCATCGGACGGTCTTTTGTCGTTTTCAAAGTCGTGAACGTTTACTTGGACGTGTTGGCCGGATGCCTCTCAATTTCTTTTTACATTGGCAACATTTTGGTACGGTTCTTGTCTTCTTAACGTACAGATAAACAAGTCGACTACGTCGAGTACGGACAATTCGCCTCCTATTTGATCTGGTATTGTAAGACAAGCGTCTACTAAGCGTCAAACGTTGGACCATTTTTATGATCTTCTTCAATCGAAATTTCTTTACACATCAAGACGTGCTGGCATAGGAGTGGCCGAAGACATCAAACAAATTTTATGTGAATGCTCAGCGATCTCTCGAGCTCGTAACAACTTTTTGGGTAACCATTTCTTCGGGAATATAGGGATGCTTCAAGCGACTGACATGAGCAGTCAGGAAAATCAAATGCTTCGAAGAGGAATAGGTTTCCCAATAGAGTAACTCTTGGTCTCGGAGGGATCACAATGGGCCCATAACATGCGCGGTGTTGTACGCAGTACTCCTACTCTACTTACCTACCTACTTACCTACCTACCTACCTAAGACGTGCTGTATAGGAGGACTCTCGCAAGTTCTGCAGTGTGTTATATGGAAATCGTCTTTGTGATGTTATAGAGGAGGTCTATATGTACATAGGATTCGGTTTATATTATGTATGTACATGTAGTTGTCATAAAATATTAATATCACCTAAATAAATTTCGCATATAACATGTTAATTCAAATAAAAAAATATATACAAACCATAGTAATTCTAATGATTGCTTTAGAGATGCCATTTTTATATGAATATAACAATTTATTCTGTCGCAAAGTAATTATTAGTTTTGATTGTTTGGAATACGTAAAGGTGCCTAACCGTTAATAGTACTCGTATGTTATGATTTTCCTATACTAGTGGGTACACCAACAGGACAATAGCCTAATATTTATTCATGTGGAATATTTTTAATCATGCACGAAGATATTAGAATATACAAAATTTACATTAACACTTTTTGTGAAATAGATCACATAGTCTGAATATTAAACAATGATATATGCTTTATCAAAAATTCAGTGCAAAATCTAACAACTAGCGTTTCGAAGGTATTTTGAATGCAACAAGTATGACACCTTCAGAAATGTGTGAAAATAGCTCAACTCAGGTATCTCTCGTACCATCCATATTATATTATATATCTTCAACTAAATATAAGACATGTTTCCTTAATTCCATTAGACTTGAAGGAATTCAAGATCGAATACTGTCATTTAGTAAAATGGCATTTTAGGGAGCTTCTAAAGTGTGTCCCAAAAATTCATACAGGATTTGAATTTTGCACTATTTTGTGCGGTAAAGTGTTGCGAACGGGAAAAGAGACAGGTTACACTTCAGAGTTACACGAAAGAATGGATAGATTCAATGGATTATGGAACAACAACAAGTGGATGCTGATTTTTCGAACAAATCCATATTCAACGATGAGGCGACTCATTTTCATCTTGATGGCTTGATTAATCGACAAAATTGTCAGAATTTAGGGTTGAGAAAATCTACAAGTGATTGCTAAGAAACAAATGCATCCACAACGTGTCACTGTTTATTGCGGATTTTGGGCTGGATGCATCATCGAACCATTATTCTTCGAAAATGCGGCTGGTCAAGCAATAACAGTTAATGGTGCTCGTTATCGCGATATGATAATCCAGTTTTTCATGCCTAAATTACAAGATATGGATGCGAAAGATATTAGGTTTCAATAAGACGATGCCACATCCCATATAGCCCGAGAAACAATTCAATTATCGCATGAGAAATTTCCTTGTCGTGTAATTTCCCGTTTTGGTGATGGGAATCGGACGCACATATCATGCGATTTAACGCAGTTGCACTTTTTTCTTTGGGATTTTTTGAAGTCTAACGTTTATGACAACAAATCCAAGAGCACCCACGTCTTGAAGGAGGAAACTAAGTGCTGTATCAGCGAAATTCATGTAAAAAATGGTCTAGCGTGAATTTTAGGACACCCTTTGTGTAGTATTTTCTAATTAAAATATAATTCTGATTGTCTCTACTTACTTTTCCAGACTTACATCATTTGTGCCAAGAAAATATGGTCAGTTTCCAGTTTGGCTACTGTGACTAGCAATAGTTTTTCAACTTCCGACAATGTAGATCTTCTTTGACCGCTATTTAATAGCTTTACACTTCACAATTTCGATAAGTTGTTAGACTTTAAGATTTCAATCTGGAAAATATAATTAAATTTTGACAATTATATTTCAAAAAGCAATTTAAAAAATATAATATCGCGAAAAAAAACAGTCAATTTTGTATTTTTCTTGTTATTCGATACACGAAAAAAGCAGAAAAACATAATCAATGGAAATTTTCCGGGAAAAATAGAAAATTACAAGAAAACGAAAATTAGTCAATATTCACATTTTTGGGGAACTTCTTGGTATTTGAATTTGACAGAAAAGATACAAATCGGCTACGAATTAATCTAGCAAAAGACTTAATCATCCTGGATTATTGAGATATTGAAGAACCAAAACCAGAAACTAAATATCTGGATATAAATTTAGTAGTGACTCTGCCCAAGGCTGGCTACCATTTGGCATCGCTCTTAACTCTTTTCACGATAATTGAACAACTATTTTTTCGAAATATTAAATTCATATCGCTTGTTCTTAAAAACCTACAAATTTTCGGGTCTTTTCTTCATAATATAATAAGTTTACTATCCCACCAATAGATGGACAGTATTTCGTCGTTTGCAAAGAGTAAAATTATACTATCAGAAATTTCGACATGGATAACAATCAACCAACAAGTACCATAAAAATATCCGAACCAGCAACGACGGCTTGACAATCAGTCCGTTCGTTCATGAATTCCAAAGTAAGTGTCCCGGCACTTGAGACCAGCTATGTGTATTCTGTTCTTTTTAGAGAACGATTCTCGTACATCTGTTCAAACCGTGTACTGGTGCTGTTAAAAACCAACATATTTTTCTGGTATTTTCTTTATAATACAAGTTTACTATCTCACCGATAGATGGACAATATTTCGTCGTTTGCACAACGTAAAATTATACTATTGGAAAATGTTATTTTCACTATAATTTCGAAATGGATAACAGTTAACTAACTACCAACGACGGCTTAACAGTCAATCCGTCAGTTCGTGAATTCCAAGCTAGGTGTCCCAGCACTTGCGAACGGTTATGTGTGTTCTATTGGTTAGAGAAGGATTCTCATACATCTGTTAAAACCATGTACTGGTGCTGTTAAAAACCGATCGAAATCCATACTGGTGCTTTTAAAGATTGTACTGGTGCTGCTTAAAGCTGATTGAAACCCGTGCTGGTGCTATGAAAAACTGTACTGGTCTGTTAAAAGCGTATAGATCCACGTACTGGTGTTGTGAAAAACTATACTGGTGCTGTTCAAAGCTGATCAAAACCCGTGCTGGTGCTATTGAAACCTGTACACGTCTAAAGCACCTGACTACACGTAGCACATTTCAAATGCCGGGTTACCTAATTTCTAAACAATTTTCTTGATTTCCTCCCCGTTTAGTACTAGATCAGAAATACAATATTATAAACACAAATAACAAATCTATTTCAATTGTATTCTCGACCATAAAAATATAAAAGGGAAAGTGTCACTCAAAAAGAAAAACATTATTGTTCACAAAGAAAAGACCATTTCCATCTAAAAATTGAATCAAACAAAAACATTTTTATATAAAAAAAACCAAACCAAAAGGAAAATTCCCGCCCCCACAAAATATCACCAGGAAAAGGAAAACGGCGAAAAGGAAAGCGACGGCGACGAGTAAAAAAAAAACTGAAAGAAATGAATATAAATCTGGTAAAAAAAGGAGCTTTAGGCTAAGTTTCGCTCTTAATAAGTACAACAAAAAAAAGATTTTCCTGGTTTTTTTTTTCTGCGTCCTTATTGACGCAATTTATGTAGGCAACCGGAAAAATTAATAATAATTTTTTTATCTGTTTTTCTTTTCTTTTTTTTTTATAAAGGGTCTTTTATTAAGGACATAACAATTCAAACTTCTCCTTCAATAAATCGATTCAAATGGTCAAGTGGCTTCAGTTCTTGAGTCAATTTGATCTTGTAAGGATGTAAGCCAAGATCTTTTCGCAAAATACGCCACAATGAGACGTTTGAGATATGCCTAATTCTTGAGAACGACGTGAAATGGACTGATTTGGTTCATTTTGAATTGATTCACTTACGGCTGCGATATTTTCATTGCTGTGACCGGTACGACGTCTCGTTGGCACTGGAATATCCAATAGTGAAAATGTTGATTCGAATTTATCCACTCTATAGCACGCACAGCCTGTCGAGTGGGACGATTATTACGGCCGAAAATTGGAGTAAGTGCTCTTAAAGTTGCGACAACCGACTCGGAATTTCGGTAGTAATTTTTAATAGCATGCACAGCCTATCGGGTGGGACGATTATTACGGCCGAAAATAGGAGTAAGTGCTCTTAAAGTTGCGACCACCGACTTGGAATTTCGGTAGTAATCTATATAATATTTGTGGAATTTTGTCTGTATGTACCGAGTTGGCTCCTAAACAGCTGGACCGATTTTGATGAAATATATCTCCACCGATTCTTTGTTCCAGCGCGCTGGTTACAGGCTACTTGGATTTTTGATGGGGAGGTTGCAAGAGGAGAAAAATATAAAAACTTCTCCAATAGTAGTTGAATTTTCTTGAAACTTTGAATGTACATTTAGAATAGGCCAATTGACAAAATATGGTATGTCTCCACTGGGTGTGGGCTTGAGGGGGTTGGACCATATGTATTGGTTCCGGGCCGAGCTAGGTTTATATTAAGTTTTAAGTTTTAAGTTTCCCGGTAGGTGGCGCTGCGGACAAACTCAAGAATAGCTTGCCCTATTGACACCATATTTGGACCATATGTTGGTTCCGGGTGAATCAAGTTTCGTTTTAAGTTTTATTCCGGTAGGTGTCGCTGCGGTCAAGAAATTTCAATTTTCGTCTTTTTTGTTAATAGAAAAATGTCGATACGTTTGAGAGGAGGAAACATCGGTAGAAATACTCGAAATGTACGAATTGTCGGGCAGGTTTATGAAAATTTAATGATGGAGCAACGTTTGCAAAGTAATCAGAAAATGTTGAATTTCTCAACCTCAACGCACGCTCAACAAAGTCCTGAAGAAAGCCCGAACAATGTCGGGTATTCTGCTAGTTTTTAATAATTTCCAAGCGTTGCTCGTTCGTGAACTTTACCATGATGAAAATGTTGACTTTATTCTACGTTTTGACATTGACAGGTCATTATTAATGTTTAACGGTGCATTAATATAAAGATACAAAATTGTTATGTCCCTATTAAAAGGCCCTATATATAAAAAAATGAAATCCGATAAAAAGAAAACAAACTAAAATACTTATATAATAATTTTCTTTCCATTGTAAGAGCTTTTCTTTTGATTCGAATAATTCGTTTTTCTTTTACGTTATTAATAAAAAAAATTTCTGTGAAGAAATAAATGCTCTCGAAATTTTCTTGTTCATCCAAAAAAGAAAATTTTCCTTATTTTTTTTTGGTTTACTTATGGAAAATTTCTATAATATAATTGGAGCTTTATTTTTTATTATTATTATTATTATTATTATGGATAAAAGATTGTTCCTAGAGAATGTACAACCCAGCCAAGGATATGGTTCCTTTAATTGGCGTAATACATTGTGCAACGAAAACAGAGTAGTAGGAAGTACATTGTATACGCATAAGTTAAGACTTCCGAATTGCCTAAACAAAAATCATCTGCTTTTGTCATTTTTGGTATTTTTTATAATCTGTTAAAATAGTCCCCTACTTTTGTATACTTAACCTTAGGCGTTTATTTCCCAAAGTGTAGAACAAATGAAAAATGAATAATTCTAAAGCACTTAGATCTGGATTTGAACCGGAGTCTTGTGGTTTCGTGTAGTACTATATCTATTTACACAATTTCCATAAGTTAAGACTTCCGACAGACCTGGGCTGTTAGTAGTACGTAACTTGTTTCACACTTTTGATTCGACCAGAACAGTAAGTCGAAACAAGTTACGTGTTGTCATTTTTATGACATAGTTACGTACTACCACTACAGATTGTCTTGTGGGTTCACGAAGTATATACTCTTTATCAATTAGCACAATTTCTATCTGACTGTTTATTTATTCCAGTTAAACTAGTATATTTCACTGTTCAAATAGGTTATAGATAAAGGGATAGGCTGTGTAACTGTCGTACCACCCTTAAAATAGGCTGAGCAGTTGTGTTAATGCGACTATGTAACAGCAGGTAACCTCTGCAAAGTATTAAAACATGTAGGATACATGATTCATTTAGAGAATAGGACGATATGATCATTATTAACTTACGGACCATTGCAAATGTAAACATGTAGGTACAACTTCATAGTAATATTCGAAACAAGTCCTACGAAAATATGAGTCATGTAGATAAGATGCCTACATGACGATAGATATTTAAACCAGGACTAGAGCAAGCGATAGACATCCAGATAAGATACCTGCATATGATATTGGTATATGAAAAAAGAAGAAGAAAAGAACGAAGACGATGATCTTGAATGGAGTAGTCTTAATTCAATCGTGCCGAGGAAAACCTGAAATAAAAATTTTGCTTCACCTTTTTCCCACATACAAAAAATTAACTTTCATGCTCTAAAAATACCGGTGATAAAATGAACTAAAAATCTGAACTTGACATCAACACATAACCTCGCCATCTATTTGAGAGAAAATAACTAAAATTTTGCATTTAACAGGGTGCTAAAATTATTAAACCTGGGACTTATCTAATGCGTTTCACAATTGATGATTACATGCTGGCTAGTTTTTTGATGGCTTCCAAAAGTAATATGTAATTTTCCGAAGAGTACTACATTTCCAACCGAAGGGGATAATTCAGCAAATGTTCTTTGATTATTTAAATTTGTTATTGTGGCGTTGACTGCTCATAGTAAATTGCCATCGAATGAACTAAACGACCGACAAATGATAATAACAATTAAAATTGTACAGATAGGAAGATCCCTTAGAGATACATTAACTGGAGACTTTCTTTCCCTGAAATGGTCACTATTTCATCTTCTCGCTTGCTTACACCAAACGATTCAAGCCCAAGTCTTCCTAGTTTCGGAGATAATGCCTCACTGCTCAGCCAATGTGATATAAGAACTGAACTTGGTTTTCTCTCTGTTAGCATTTAAACTTTGCGTTGTTTTTATTTTTCATACATTTAAGCCCAAGCTTCATGTTCCCCTCTGTCGGCCTACGTGGACAGAAAATGAATACCTCTACTAATATGTACATCTCTATGGGAAGATCACATTTCTCCTGATTCAATGGAAGATCCGGGTCTATCAGAAGAACTAGTTATTTCAGCTCACAGATCTTCAGATATTTCAGATCTTTTCTGATGTTCAGCTCACGGATTATTTAAGCTCACAGAACTTTTAAGATATTCAAATATGTTCCAGACTTTAGGCCTTTTCAGCTCACAGATTTTTCATTCTTTGTTCTTTAAAAGGAAGTAAATATGTTCTGCTGTGCCTTTTTAATGAAAATCTTTGAGAAGATCCAGATTTTCACAGTTCAAATCTTTCAAAATCCCGCTTCGCACATCTCTTGTACTACAGTACCTCAAGTATACCTAAAGTATAAGAAAGTAAAAAGGTTTTATATGCAGTTTTAAAGTAACAAATCATATTAAAATGTTGGACTATTTATTTTCTAAATATAATAGTTTTGGACATCTCATAAATTATTTTCATGAGATAAGGTAAAGCGCGCGGGTCCTTAGAAATTTCATTCTTATATTGTTTAGAGTTGATGGAATATTTTTTAGCATAAATCTATTTTCTTTTTTTGCTTTCCCTATTTTAGATGGAAAATGAGCTATTGAGAATATGTAAAATTTATGGGAAGGTTCCTTTTATTTATTTTTTTTCATTCATTTCTATGTTCAAAAATTTCTATTTTTTTGGCGACCATATTTTATCACTCTTTATTATCTCTCAAAAGTAGAGACTTTTCTCGTCCTTTTTCTCATCCTACTTATTGAAGAAGGATACAAGAACAAAAAAATGATCCCTATTTATATCTATTGAGATTGGAGAGTGTGAAAAAAAAGAAAAATAAAAGGAAAATGTCAGACAATTTAAACACGTTTAAAGCTTTTAAACTTTATGAGTCCAAGCCAGAAAAAAAAGGTACGAACAAATTTTTATAGATTTCTTTAAAGTAAATTATAACAGATGGTTTCATTCACTTTCTAGAGACTTTGAGATTTCATTAGAACTGAGAGGATGCTGTAAAATATAATTTACTATTTCTTACAAAAGTGTCCATTTGTTCAGCATCAAGTTTTGAGTGGTGTTATAAGCGATTTAAAGATGATTGATAGTTCGTTGATTCAAAAGAAAAGTGAACGACTTTCTAGGAAATTTAAAATTAGAAAGATAGATAATGGATGTCTGATGTTTGTTTCGGCTGAGAGATTCTGTACAAGTCAGGTTAGAGCCAGGTTTTCCTTGTTCCATAGAACCAAACCAGCTATAATTGTCGGCGTCATTGTCCTAATACTTGCACTATATTTTTAGGAGCACGAAACAGAAACATATAATTAATTAAAAAGAGATAGGAAATATTCGAAGAAAACTCAAAACTCACAACTAACCACTAGCATTCGTTTTCACATTTCTAGAAATACGTTTCCATGCGAATCCTAGAAGTACGTTTCCATGTAGGATTGAACAACGATTTTAGAGTTTCCACAATGAGTATATAAGGTGGAAACGCTGCTGGAACATAAAAATAGTTGAACTTCGAAAGTGATGTAATGTAATAAAACATTACGCACACCCCTCGTGAAAAATCACAGTAAAGAACCAAAAAATACTGTAGACACTTTTCGGCGAAAGCTCTACTTTATAAATGGAAAATAACCAATTGCGAAATGCATTAAAATTACTTGATGCATTACGAAACTCATTATCGGCAAAAAATGACATTGCTTTTGTAATACATGTTATTGGCATGAATTTTGGAATCAATGAAAACATTCCATAAAGAAAATAAACCAGAACAATTGCGCAATTTGATAATTGTTCTGTGACTTAAAATCGAAATAATGAGTACAAAGTATGAACTTTCTGCATATAAAAAGACTGTCTTTGAATAACTAAAGGGCAGTTATAAAATATTTGGATTCGCGGGAACGATTCGAATTAATGTCGTTAAAGTTTTAAACATAATTAAGTTCTAAGTCAGTAGTTATCCGGAATTAAATAAAGATGAAAACAGTACGTACTTCAAAAAAGGGGTTCGGTTTATAAAAATGAGTTAAAGAATAAAAAAAGGAATATTGAAGTTGTTTTAAAAATTGAAGAGAATATAAATCCTCAAGAAAATGTTAGAGTTCGAAGAAAATAATAAAGTTATTTAACAGAAAAAGAGAATATTATTAGGGTTATTCTTTGTTGTGAGTTTTAAGGAGTTTATATTAACACCATATTGAATTTTGCGTTAACATTTTATTTAACTGGAACGTAGAGAATCAATTGAAGAAAATGCCCGGCGAAATTGGAGCAAAACAGTATGAAAGTTCCTTTTGAATTACGCCATTTGAAATATCAGCAACACCATACAACTACGTTGATCTCTTTCGTCAGTCTCTAGTCTTTAATTTAATAAATTTCCCGGAGGTATCCACGGGGGTAATACATAAGATAAATTACACAACAGTGATTGTATCAAAGAGATTTGGAACAGTGATTATTTGTGATGGGTTTACATAGTGAAATATTAAAGAGTTTTGATAGAAATAAGTAAATTAATTAGTATTTTGCTGGAAATAGTGTTTTTTCGTTATAAATAAACTATGATAAATGAATCTGGACTAATTATTAATGCAGAAATAATTGTAAATAAAGTTTATACACCGCTATTATTACTGTCTAACATCGAACCAGAGAGGTAGCACGCTACATTATGTATACTAGTCCGACAGAGTAAGTTCATTTCTAGCATCATTGCAGCGCTGCAAAGTGTGTCTTCTTCGTTAATAGCATTTGATTTAAAAAACACTGTCAATACATGCATTTTTACATCACACGCAGTCTCCTAGCAAATACTATATTAATGAGATTGTATCTGCAGACGTCCCCAATCCATGCTTTTTGGTAGTACTTATATCTTTAAACTTAAACTTTATAAACTTTTATTATTACAAAAATATTCGTCAATATTCATATTACTAAGAGTCTTATAATTTCGAACTGGTAGTAATTTTGTCTCCCTATTATAACGAAATCCACCACAAATGTGGATGAATCAATTAACCCAAATACTTATCTCTTTTCAGAAAATGAATTAAAAGTTGAAAGCCCTTATTCGAACTTTATAATCAAGTGCAATACCTCCTTGAAGTCAAGTATTCTTCGAAAACATTATTGTATTCAGGACTCCCTTATTTCATTCAAGTCTTTCGGGACTCCTCTTTTCCTAAATATAGCTTTAATTTTATTACAAGCAAAAAAAAAATTTCCCATAAAAAAAATTAATTCCCATGCATTGACATATGTAGCACATATGTACAGACTGATCCAATTGAAGAAAAAATTAAATGGAAATGTTACTTCGTACATTTCATATAAATCCTGGATTCTCTATGATGAGTTGCTCAGACCAAAAAGATCCTTTATCCATTATAAATCTAGCATGAAAAGCTTCAATTTAGAACTGTTTCCCGAATTACCGAATAACATTGATAACGCTTGAAAATTCCTAAATAACTTATGAATCATAGCACAGTCATAACTATGTGGTCTTTAGGATATCCCCAGTGTTTTGCTTTGACGTGTCGAATTTCATTGCTTACACTTTAGGTAGGTAGACAAGTACAAAGCCTACAATGTTGACTTTACGGAAGCTATATCAAAAAAGCCAGCGAGTAGCAATGTGTACCAGCAAGACGTTGAGTTATCCAATAACGAATCAAATTAGCATGTGTGCTTATTTTTAGTTATTTATTGAAACCTTTTTATCCGTTTTAATACTGTTATTATCAACGCCTGTACAATGCAGTAGAAAATAAACGATTCCCTCCACAGAAAGATCTTCGGACAGACTACTTTGTAGTCATACAACAACAGATGATCTCAGAACGAAAGAATATGACTGATTTAAATCGGCCGAATGTGCAGAAAATCTGGAAATTATTCCCATAAAAGACAAGTTTAATCAATTCCGCGGTTTAATGCTGACTCCTATGCCCAATTTGCATCACCGAAAAATAAACTAGCAATGTGAGTGAAGATAAGCGATCGCTTATGCACAAATAAATTATTATTATTATTTCTAACATAACTTTCTGTATTTTGTAGTTCTTGTTGTCGCGTTTCGCGGTTGCCTCTCGACTGCCGCTTAAAACATCAACTTCTTTATTCTTTCTTTTTTTTTGTCATGCAGACATCTTATCTGCATGAATTTTCTTAATTCTACTTTTAGTCCAAATAATATCTCTATCGTCATCTACATAATTTATATTTAACTTAAACCTTTTCTTGGTCTTATGTTAAGTTATCATCCCCTTAACATGAGACTGTCATGTAGGCATCTTATCTGCATGACTCATCTTTACATAGGACTTATTTAGAATCTAACAATTAATTATTTAACTTAAATTTATCGTGACCATGTAGGCATCTTATCTACATGAATCATAGTCATCCTACATAAATATAAATTAAACTATCTCATTGACAATGTTAGTAAGTTTTGAATATTGCGGTAATGTAAATTGAGCTTAAATTCGGCTCAATTTAGCATTTAATTTCGAAAGAACAAATACAATATCAATTCAAACTCATAGTTTGGATAACAATATCGCTAAAACAAGAACCAAATCCTGGATTGTCTCCGGTGAAGGAACCTTCCTCAAAGTTATCCGATAATATTGTTATCTTTTCGCATTTATTTCAGTGATTACTCTTTCACCCGGTATAAAAATAAAACATATCTTTTCAATTTGTTCGTCAAGTGTAGTATAGAGGTAGTACATTTTATGAACCTACAAGTATGTTATTTTTGTTATTCTTATTATTTCATAATTTTGTTCTTTTTTCAATATTCTGTCATAATAATCGTAAAACGTTTAAAAATACTTAATTTGTAGGAACACACACTTATTTTTTTTTCTTTTCTTATCTTTTCTTCTCCTATTTATATCAATTTGTACTCCTTGGAAAATTCATATTTCGTTATCCCATTTTTCCCTAGCTTTTCCTAAGATAGATACCGTGTTTTTTTTTTTTTGTTCTTCCTCCATTCAAACCAGGTGCGTGACAAAGGCTATTCCACTTTACACTCATCTAGTACTGTATATACATAGTTCAAGAGAGAAAGAATATCTTACTATATCCTTCATTTTCTATACATTAACTTCAGAGATGGATATAATCATATCATTGCTTTCTATATATCCGGAGGGCTGAAAAGTTCGAATCGTTTTAAAGAAACATACAAGTAGTTCCCATCGAGGGCGATACACCGATTATAGCGATCTTCCAACTTTTCGAGACCATTTTTATAGTACGATTTGTCTTTTGCTTGAAAATAGGCGTTCATCGCGTGCAGTCCACTCGGCTGACTGTCGTTTAGACTCAGTAATGAAATGATGGAGCCATGTTTCATCTATTGTCACATATCAACGCAAAAAATCTGGTTTATTACGATTGAAGAGCTCCTAACAACACTGCTCAGAATCATCAATTCGTTGTTGTTTTTGGTCGATTGTGAGCTCGCGTGACACCCACTTTGCACAGAGCTTTCGCATACCGAAACATTCATGAACAATATGTCCAAAACGTTCCTTTGATATCTTTAGAGTGTCAGCTATCTTGATCAACTTCACTGTACGGTCATCCAAAATTATTTTGTGAATTTTTTTGATGTTTTCGTCCGTAAACAGCCTGTTTTGGACGTCCACTGCGTTGATCGTCTTCGGTGCTCATATGGTCTGTACGGAACTTAACAAACCAATTACGAATGGTTACTTCGCCTGGCACAGAGTCCAGATAACACTCATCAAGCCACTTTTTGGTATCAGCAGCATTTTTTTTTCCATCAAAAAACAATGTTTCATTAACACACGAAATTCTTTTATTATCCATTTTCTTCAAAATAACAAAAGTTGCTTCACTCAAAATGCTATATCTCACAAACTAATAGTCTGACAGCTGTCAAATTTATACACGTATCTTTTGAAGGTTGGTACTAACGAAAAATTATATGGATTTAATTCTAGTGGCGCGCTCTCATAGAAACGATACGAACTTTTAAGCCCACCTGTTACATACGTACAGAAAGATACATACTTACTTAAGTATATGTTTATTATTATGATTTTCTTTTCTTTTTTAAAAAGAAAATTGTATATAATAGAATTTCCGGGGGAAAAGCGATTCAAACAGATGAAAATTGTTGTCTTTTTTTTAAGGAAGAAAGAAAGAAAGCAGTAAAATTTCTATACTTTCGCTTTTTTACGTCATATTATACAATTATCTTATACATTCTTTTGGTGATTGTTCTATGTCTATATATAAATATGAATAAGAGAAAACTTTATTATTACATACTTATATGTTTTGCGCGTTTTAATGTCAGACAACTTGGAGCGTTTCAATTGGATTACAAGTCGACCGGAAAAACTACATTTCCACATCTGTGATTCTATAGAGGAGTCGATTATAAAGGCACATATCTATACATATATACAACCATACTTTTCCTTTCTTTTTTCTTGATTTTCTCATATAAATATAGTCACTCTCAGGAAAAACCTTTACAAGAAAATGTGTCTTAAAAACATAAAATGTCATTCAAAATTTTCTTTGAAAAATATTTATATAATACAATATATAGTATTCTCCTCCTGTAACATATTACATATATGTTACATATATGTAAACTGATAGTAGATACAATATATATACCTATATAGATATGATAAAACCATTTGGGAAGAGAATGAGACTATGTGAATAAGATTAATTTGTTTCTTATGTTAATAATTTAAAATTTAGCCCCAAACTTTTTATTGAAGGTATGAAATTAACACTTCAAATCCTGCCTTAAAGAAGAATAACTTTAATTTTCTTTAAATCCATTCCAGGTTATCCAGGTTTTCATATAAATATGTGTAGTCAATTTGTAGTCAATTGGAACTCATAGAGTGTTGAAGGAGATGTCCAATACTATTACATGACAAGATATCTGAAGTATAGTATAGTATGCAATTCCAGCGAAACGAAATTTTAATATATGATCTCCAAAATTGCACTTTAAAAAACCAAATGAAATAATAATAAAGTAGATTTATTAAGAAAGGAAACAATTTCCATATTAAAATTGTGTCTTCACTTATGTGCATGAACTAAATCAAAGAAAACTAACTGAGTCTAAATATTACAAAGTAATATCACTTTTTCGCTCAGAATTAAATGATCAAAACATTTATTTGAAACGAAAAAGTTCGGAGATGATGTACACGCCATCTAATCTCCAAATAGAAATAACGCTGGTGAAATACATACTGGCGAAACGAAATTATGGACGAAATTGTCCGTTTGGATTTCGCAAACATGAAATTTGTATGGGAAATTTCATTTCGCTTCAAGTGCATACTTACCTTGACATCAAAATATTTAAAAACATCATTACTAAGTAAATGCTAGTTCGTAATAACTTTTTGGGCAGCGATTTCTTCGAAAATCTAGGGATGCTTCAAGCGAATGGTAGTCTAATGAAATTGCTTCGAAAAGGAATAGTTACCTCAATCAGGGTAAATTCTTGGTCTCGTAGGGATCACAATGGGCCCATAATGTGCCCGCTGCTGTACGCAGTACCCCTACTCTACATAAGTAAATGCTAAATCACAGCACAGTAATAATTGCTATTGTCTTTGTAGCTTAATTCGTTTAGAATTTATTATTAGTATAGTGAAGAGTTTTTGGTTTAAGCTTGAAATTCAGATTTACTCTACTTGGATGTTCATACTAGTCTTACTCAACTCAAATAGCGTTGTCAGATGACCAATACTATTACTACATTCTAAAAAACATCGAAATATTTGGAAGGTTGCTAAATAAATGCTATATAACAGCACAGTAATAATTGGTATTGCCTTCTTTACTCAACTTGTTTAGAACTTATTACTAGTAGTAAGGAATGCCTGCTTCAAGTTCGAGATTTCTCATTTTTTTTCAATTTCTTATAACAAAAAAGATCAGAACTATTTTTCAAAATTTATATTTCCAATTCTATTCAAATGAGTCAACACATTTTTGAGTTATGTTTGTCAGAAAACCAAAAGAAGAACAACAACTCTTTAAGGTGTTGTTAAACTTTCTGAATCTCTATGAAAAGTTTCTTGTACCTATTAATATGTATCGGCAAGGCGTTTACCGATTTGAATAAAATTTGATACAAATATGTGATTTTAATGAACAGAAAATATAATAAGATTTTCAATGGAAGTTGTTAATGGAAAAGTTGGATTAAATTTTCAAGTTTCCTTCCATGCCACCCAAGAAAAATTTATCGGTAACTAGGCTTGACTCCAAGCTATTTTCCAATCAATACTCTTAAACTAACGAAGATATGCTAGTCAAGAAAATATTAGTCTTAGGTCTTGTTGAAACCAAGTGAATGAGCGTTGATGCGTTGACATTCCGACCCTACAGTGAGCGAGAACAAGTAAAACTGTTCGCACTCAGTGAGGCGAGCATTCACAGAGAGATCATGTTTCCTCGTCGTATTCACTCATTTGATTTGGACTTGCATTTACCTTTAGCTTTTTAAAAATATCTACGTTGACGTTATCATATTGTTTTGTTGTCATTATTAGTTAAAAGTTTTATAAAGTGTTATAAGAAACTTTTAATACGAGATAAAAGCTTACAGATTTAAAACTGTAAGGCGGTACCGTATGGCTAGATTAGGATCATATACAACCGCTCTTAAAGATGATTTAAAAAATATGAATAGATCGAAATATCAGAAGATATGTAAACTGGATTATAACATTTTTGTATATGGATCTAACTATTACAAACAAAACGTATATTAAAAACGTTTTTGAAGTAGTTAATAATACCCTATCTATACCATAAAGGAGAAGGATAATATCTCGTTCACTGAAAACAATAGTCAAGAAAAGACGGCAATCTTCAGATACTATTAGATCCTATTTTCATAAAATTTACGTACAGCAACCCAACCATAAGAAAAAAAGATAATATCTTTAAAATATATATTTTCCCAACCCGAAAAAGATTAGATTTTTCAGGTTCAGGATCTTTTTTTTTCGTCCTTACCATTCCTTTACAATCATTTCATTTCCAAACATCAAAGAGGAAAATTTTTCGAAATTTGATTTGAATAAATTCAAAAGATTTTCTTCAAGTCAGAGATATTTCGATTTTTTAGGAAAAACTTAAAATTAAATTTTTCTTTTTTTTTGGCCAAGAAAATTCTTAAAGACTATGTTTTCCTTTCCAGTCAAGAAGTTCTTGTCTAGGTTGTGTTTTTTGGCGAGCTTTTTTTTTTGGAGGAAAAAGTAAGAAAAACCAAAAACTTCTCTTTTAGTTAAAAGTAAGTTTTCAATTTTCATACAATTTTCATGTAATTTTCCAATATTTTCCCAAAAAAAAAAAAAATTTTCCAATGTAAGTTTTGTGAATTCAATTCAAGTAGCGCATGCCTGTGCTTCGGGAAGAAAATGAAGTGGTGAAACGTTACGTAGAAGACCAAAAAAAAAAAAAACTATATCCTTGGTCAAGAAAAGTTCTGTATCAAATCATTTTGAGTTAGGATATTCATCTAAGTAATTAGTTTCTTCGAAAAACGTGCAATGAATAAAAGTTTTATACTATTTTCCAATGTCTATGATATAGAAGAATCCTTCATAAATTCCACCAGATATATCAAATTCTTTTGGATACTCTTACCTTAAAAAAAAAACATTATATTTCAATTAATGGAAAAACAAGAAAATCAAGAAAGTCTTTTCTTATATCCAAAACCTAAAATAGGATAACAGAAACAAGGAAAAAAAAGGAGGAACTAAACGAACTTTAAATCCCACTATAATCAATTCTCAAGGGGCATTCCCATTGAGTGAGTTAATAAACTTTTCTAGAGGTGAAATCTTAATTAAGTTAAGAAGCATTTTCATGGTGTTATACGCATTGGATTAGATATTACGGAACGAAAAAAAAAAGGGTTCAACAAGAACCCATTTTCAAAATTGAGAAAGATATTCTACTGAAATCAAATCCTTACAGGATTAATTAATACCTTAAATGAATTTAACTAAATTAATGAATCATGAAACTGAAATAGATTTTCGCACAAACAAACAGAAAAGCGTGACAATATGATTTTCTTTTCGAATATAAAAGTAAAGTAATATCAATGAAATGGCCGCCTCTGGACCTTCTGCAACAGCGGATCCTTTCGAGGTAACGATGACATTTTTGTAAAATTTCGGACGGTATCTCGGCAATAACTTGACGGATATTGTTTTATAGATGTTCCAACATTTCGGATTTGTTGGCGTAGATACGACTTTTAACGTAATCCCACAAAAAGAAATCCAACGACGTCAAGCCGCATGATTATGACGGCCAGGAAACGTTTCACGCAAAACATCCAAAGTTGCATCCGCTCTGTGGCAAGTTGCGCCGTCTTGTTGGAACTACATGTCTTACACATCAATATCTACGATTTCGTATCAGAAAATATCGGTTACCATGCGCCTATACCGCTCACCATCAAACAGTCTGATCCTGATTGTTTTCAAAAAAGTAAGGCTGAATGACGCCGTCGGATTGCAATGGTGGCTCCTTACTCCATGAGGATTTTCATCTCCTCATATGAGACAATTTTGCTTATTACCACATCCAGAGAGGTGGAAATATGTTGCTTCAGCAGAGAAAAGGATTTTCTTTGAAAAATCAGAATTTTTATTTCTGTAGAACAATTGAACAACGCGTTGAGCAGTGGTAAAGCGATCCATTTCGTAAATGTGTTGCTGCAAATTGACATTTGACACTGTGAAAACAAGTGCTTATCGATAGTTGCTTGATTTACAGTGTTGCCAACATAGGAAACTCAAATTGGATAACTCTATACAATCTGAAAATCTGTTATGAATAGAATAGAATTTCGAATTTGGAAAATTAGGGTACTGTCAAAAAAAAGAGAGTTAGGTCTTGGACTTTTGAAGTAGCAACGAAACAAAAATATCAAAAAATTTGGCTAATTATTTTGATAAAGGTACAATTACTTGAATTAGGGGCTGAAACTAATAATAGTTGCCATAACTTAAATTTGAATGGTTTTTTCATAGATTTAGATTAACTAGATATATTAATTTTTTGTCCGACTTGGGCCGACGAAGGGAATAGTATAAATCTTGCGCTTATATGTATGAAAACTAAAAAGAACGCAAATTTGAAATGCTAACTGAGAGCAATGACTCGTTATCTCCGAAACCTGGAAAACTTGTAGATGCCAATTTCCAGATACCCGACATCCTATTCTGACGGGAAAAATCTGAAAACTAGAAAGAGATGGACTTTTGCAATTTTCGCTGGGATTGTTCGAATAAAAATATCAGAGTCTTCCCGCACAATTTAGAAAAATTGTTAGTGTGCGATGGTATCGTGTGTGATTATTGTGAAAGTGTTCACTCGCAGATTCAGTGAATCAGATAAACATGTTCATCTGTTTTTGAGGGGAATCGAAAATCAGTTGGGGAAATGAGAAATGCAGAAGACGATAAAATTTGTAGGATGATTGTTTTCTCCCTTTCTGTTTAACCAATCGTTGTATAGTGTTATCCCATACTGGCATCAAAAGTAGGATGTCGGCTGTGTGGAGATTAGCTTTAAGCGAGCGAGAAAATAAAATCCTGACCATTTCTCCTGCATAGTTTTGTATGGAAACTTGAGGAAGGAAGTCTCCAGATGTATTTGTATGGAGTTTTTTGTTTTAGGTTAGGTTAGGTTATTGATAAAACCAATATTTTCATGTGTATAAAAGTTCTAATAATTGTTTTGCATTATATATCGATTGATTTTCTTTGGTTTTTATTTTTGGAGTTTATTTTTTCAGCAGAAATTATAGAAACTCAAATACCTACGCACACATTTATTTATTTTTACTTATCTTTTTCCAATTTTTGGGGGTTTTTGGTTGTTTTTATTGTGTGTCACAAATATTGTTTGTTTTTCCTTGTTTTTTTTTTTTTTTTAGGGAAGGATTTCCATTGTCAGTGATAATAGAAAGAAAATTTTTAGACAGCTGTTAAGTCTACTTTGACGAGGATTCTTATAAGGATTTTGTAGTTAAGTTGTCAACATATAAAAACAAGTGAAATTCTTTGAATACTTTTAGAGATTCAATGTTTTTTTGTATTTTTTCTCTGGCGATATAAAATAAATTGTTTTTGCAATTTGTTTTGGTCCTTAAAAATTGTTTAAAATCGACTAGAAAAGAAAATCATAGAGAAAAATTGTATTTCTAGGAAAAAATATCAACGATAAGCTAGTTTAAGCTATACCAAATTTTCTTTTTTACACTGTCAATAAAGTTACACTACAAGTATGACTTAGGAGAAAGGATTTCGTTCAGTCATTAGTACCCAAGTAACATTGACAGTATTCGCTACTATGAACCAGCTATGTTATTTGTTCACATATTACCACTAATGGCAGAAACGTGCCAGCGGCTAAAAATGCTACTAGATTAAGATTAAGAATAAGTTTTAGGGTGTACTGTACTGCGACCTTTAAGATCTATTGTCCCCCTCTTTTCTTTGCTGCAATAGTTAGGTTAACTTCCTATTCTACAGCACGGTACTGTCAGCACCCCCTCCAGGCCTACTTCTCATAGGAATTTTAGTATCCGTAGTGGGTTAAGAGACGCAATTAATTAATTAATCAATCATATTAAATTTACTGAACTAAAGCTTTAGACATAACATAGACAAGTGTAAGACTATCACCTTCTCTCGGAAACGTGATAATTACTTTGTCGATCTTGCACCTCGTCAAAGAGTTAGTAGCTTTACTAACTTAGAAGTTATTTGCGATAGTGAGCTAAACTTAAGCTACATTTTGATTCATTGGTTCATAGAGCGAGCATGGGATATATAAAGCGGTGGTCCAAAGAGATTTTTGACCCACATGTCACTAGAGCCCTTTATATCACTTTAGACAGACCAGTATTAGAATATGCTAGTCAGGTGTGTCAACAGTTCGGAATCCGTTTAACGTAGATTTTTATGTTTCGCGTTGTGTAATCTTCCCTGGTATGACCCTGTTTTGTTGACTCCTTATAACAATAGACTAAAAATATTAGGCTTATATTCCTCAGAAAAGAGGCATGAAGTGTCTGATGTGGTCTTTATTCTTCCTCTATTTTAAACGAAATGAACCAAATTCAAAATTTTCTGTCAAATATATAGTAATAAATTGAAATTTTATTTCATTCCTTTCAGTATGAATTAGAATATAGTTAAATTTGAAAATTGGCGCAGCCGTTAATGAAAATATTATTTTCCGGTAATTAACGATTTCTTTAGTTGTTGTTTTATATGTATATTGTTGAATAGTGAATAAAAATCATGATTTTCATAACTTAAAGAAATCATATATCGTAAGCAACCATAAGATAAATATTTTATGATTTTAATTTATTTATTATCCAGTTTTATGTACATATGTACGTAAGTTTATTTCTTTTTATTACAAATTCTATTTGAAATAGCCTAATAAAGCCCGACGGGCATTCCATATTACTATAGATATATTATATTACATGTTGAATATATGGCAATGAATTTTATTATTTCGAAGAATTTTTCACTAAATCAAATAATGTCTATTGTACGCACCTATAGAGAGACACATACACGCGGCAGGTGACACCGTCAATTTCATCCGAAAAACACCTATTTTATGATTATTATTTTCGTTTTTTTTTTTGTATGTTTTCTTTTATTATTAGGTATATGAAAACTGCTTTTGAGTACTGTTTGAAAATATATATATATATATGTTACTCATGAACTGTAAGACAAGAGAGTGACATATACTATATAAGAGATCATATTCAATAGAATGTACAGAGTGTGACATTTAAAATAAGACGAAGATCATTGTTCCTCGGGACTTTTAGTTGGATAATATACAAAATAAAAGGTTAATCCTATCCAATTCAAATCATAAAAATACACATTCACATAAGATTTTGAAAAGAATTACTTGAAGATATGAAAATATATTCTGTCATAGAAGTATTGGGAATTCTTCATTTAAAAAGCCTGCGTAAAAAGTATGCATTTAATTGACACGCAAAAATTTGACGTTATCTGTCAATCAGTTTCTTTACAATTGTTGATTTTGTTAGTTGAGTTCAAATATGCTCTGCGTTTTTTCTGAAATTTTCTTGAAAAAGAAGTTATTAGAAACATGCTTCAACAATCCGATTTGGATCCTACGTTCATGAAACGCATCATAACGGATGATGAGATCTGGGCTCATGAGTTTGACACGCAAACTAGCCAACAAGCTTGGGAATGGCGTTTCAATAACGAGCAGAAATCGAAAAAACACATCACCGTCACTCCAAAATCATTACCACATTTTGTGCACATGAAATTCCTCCTAGAGGACAAACAATTTACAAAAAATATTATTTGGGCGTTATGAAGCCTCTGATAGAGAATTTTTCTTAGAAAGGGTCAAATTTATGGAAGAACAATTCTTGGATTTTGCACCGATAATACGCCGTCCCACACATTAGTAGGTTCTATTCAAATTTTGGGACCAAAACTCAACAATCAAACACCGTCTTCGACAGAAATGGTTCCTTCCTCCGTTAAAATTACCACTTCGTGGAACACGTTTTTTGAGCCCATTGAAGCCATAAAACAAAATTTGCCGAAGATGCTGGAGGCTATACCAGAAATGACCTACAAGAAGTGTTTCGACGACTGGATTAATAGTTGGCATATGTGTATCGGGTATCAATTGGGACTATTTTAAAGGAGGCAAAATAAATTTTGATGATTTTAATTGAATAAACTGTGTTTTAGTGACAAATTCCCTATACTTTTTTGATAGAATGTATATTTTTTTAAGAAAGATCAACTCATGGCCAGGGATAAACATGAGTTAATCATTTCTTAAGAAATATTTATTAAATTCCTAGAAGTTTTATGTTTTTGTTATATATTTCTTGTTTTCTTTTTTTTAAAAATAAACCGCCTTTATGACCTAAGCCGCCCTGTGTACCCTGTACATAAACCAAAGTAACATTCAATGAAAAAAAAGGAAAATATATATGTTTAGTATTATGTACTATGATATTTTTGAAATGGTTCCCCAAGGATATACACATAAATGATATCTTGTCGGATTGAACGTTTTATGTCAGTTTAGATGTAGATTCATCAAAAATATTTGGTGTTGTTCTGCGGTATATAACATATAAATCCAAGGCATAAGATATATATATAGCCTTAAGCTAAGATAGTAAAAATTTTAAGATGCGAAAGGAAAGTCTTATACTAGAGATATAAAAGAAAAAAACCACAAGTTTATGAATATATCTACATATTTCAATGATATTGACATTAATGTCTATCAATTTTATTTCAATTTTGCTTTTGATTTTAAAATATAAATATATTTGGATTTTAAGGTTGTTTACTTCAGGGAGAAGCTATATAAACATAGATTTCGGTATTTGCAAATGGTCTAACATGGATGATATTAGAAACATAAAACAACAGTGTTTATGACGTTTTAAATTAAAACTCTATAATCTGAAACTTTCTTCTTGAAGCAGTAAGTTATTGGTGAAATACATTAGTCATTTTATTCCTTAAATACTATAGTTTCGCAGTCCTAATTGAAGATTATTCAAGTAGAATTCCAGACTAATTAAGTTTCTACATCTCAATTCGTTAAAAATGGGAAATCATCCAAGTCTACACAAGATGGGGTTTGTTTGAATCAGAAACTCCAGTTTTTTGGATGAAATGTACTGTCACATTCATTGGGACCAAAACTCCTCTCACGAAAATCTAAAGTGCAACTATACAAAACGCTCATACTTTCGGTCCCGGATGCTACGCAAAGAAAGTCAGTAGGCACTTGGAACCTTCGAACGGAATATACTGCGTTGTATGTTCGATCCTTGTCAGAAGGATGGAGAGTCTGGAGAAGAAGATATAATACCGAAGTGTACCCACTATACGGTGACGTGAAGTTAGTTCGGAAAATCAAAAGAATCAATGGCTAGGCCACGTGGAGCTAATGAATAAGACTAGTGAAGCTAAAATGATCTTTGAGTCCAAATTTGAAGGAACACGTTGCAAAGGGAGGACAAACCTCCGTTGGAAAGACGAGATCCTAGCATACGTAAACGCGGATCCCCAACTGGAAATAATCTGCCCGGGACGGATTGGAAGAAAATGATACATAAGACCCAGGACCTCCATGATTTACAGCGCCATCGAAGTAAGTAAGTACTGTCACATTCAAAAGTGTGAGACAAAAATCTGGAAAGTTAATTCTATGTAGCTGAATTGGGTATTTTTTTAATCGAAACTATTCCCTTTTTGATACTTTTTGAAGGTGTCCTTTTACTGGTTAATACAATGCTTTAAAAAAATTGTTTTTGAGAATCAATTCTTTAAATTCCATTGCAATTTATTAAGAAGTTGCCATACTAAAATCAGAAATTTCAGATTTCATGTTCTAATACCCGACCATCTTTTCAGATGGATACCAAAATCAATAAGGTCGGATTCCTTCTAAAAACCGACGAGTTCTTCAAATTTCAATAACATCGGCTAACTTATTCAAGAGATAGTGATAGCCTATCAGGCGAAAAGGCATTTTCTAATGAAATAATCCTCCTTTGGATTCAGGATACATGAAAATCTGGAAGTTGCAACTTTTTACCATCACATAGCTTTATTTTCTTTCTATATGAAAACATTACACGGAAATACTGAATGATTTTCTAATAAACTCTAATAATCACACTCGTGGGAAGTACAGAACAACTGATATGAGTTCTAAAGAATGAATCTATATCAATCCGGATGCTCTTTGAATCAATGTTTTTCCATTCACTTCTTTTTTCGTCCATGTACAGAGAGAGGATCCTATTTCAAAACAGACTTTGATATTCATTTATATGTCAAAAAATTCTTTCTTTTTTCAAATAGTGATTGATATTGACACTCATTTTTCATTTTATAAAATAAATAACATGTTATATGTTTAATGGAACTACGAAAAAAAGAAGATAAATTTTATGTTACTTCCCAATATTGTCAATTATTATGTGGTAAAGAAAAGTAAGAACATTTATTACAAAACTATATATTGAGGGCAATATCATATTTTTCTCACTAATCGAACAAGATAAAAATGATATATGTGTGATAAAAAGATGATGAACAATGTACCAACAAAGTTCATGAACTAGTATATCAGAGATTTTTTTATTCTCCTTCAAATTTTGTATTTAATTGGGTGTAAAAATCAATATACCATATGTATACACATACTGGATGCCCAAAAATTAACTTTACAACTAATATTGGCCACCAATTTGGCGGCCAATGAGGTACTAAACATTCCACTTATGAATTGGTAACATAAGGTCTGTTTTATTTGCCACTTGCTCTGGGGTAGAGCAAATTTTTACATTGAAAACAAAAACAACAAAAGTGCAAATCCTACACTACTTTCAGACCAGGGGTAGCTCTCACACCGAAATTAGTTTAGTTTTCTACCATAAAAAGTGTATTAGCTAAAAATTTCCCATTTAATTACAATATGGTTGCTAAGCAGCGCTACAAACATTTGAATTAAAGGTTTTTTCTACTCCAGCTCGTTTCATTTGCCACTTACCCTGCTCCGGTGTAGGATATGGCAAATAAAACAGACCTAGTGTGTAAAACCTTTTTCAAAGTTCAGCCAAAAATTTTAAAGAAGATAACACCTTTACAAAAAAAAAGGATCCTCGGAAAGGATGGCCAGCAGCATCATGTATATCGAAAATTTTTCCAATTGAAATATGGTTATGTCACAACAAAATACTGTCGCAATCAATTTCTATCCCTATCGAGATATAGTTTGTAGGAAATTGGAAAAATTTCAATATTGTCGAAGCACGAATACGGAGTTGAATTCAAGACCTTTTAACTACCAGCAATCTCTAGTACTTCAATTCACAGATATTCTTGCTTCAATTCATCGTCATAAACCCTTCATTGTTTGATGATAAACAATATTTGTTTTTATTTTTAATAAAACTATTAAAAACTAATTATTTGTATTATAAACTATTAAAAGAGAAGCCTAAAACTCTTACAGCTCGACCATCCTGACAACACAGCCGCGCACGGCTGACCACACAGATATATGCAGGGCTATCATGAGCCTAAAATTAACACACATAAGGTTAACAACAGGCAAACAAAGTTAAATACAAACTAATTAGAAGAGTTAGGCACGTTTTCAATGAATACCACCTCTATCTCACTTCTGAGATGTAGGAAATTGAAAAAATATGAATATTATCGAAGTTGAACTTGGGACCTCTCACCTGCTAGCAGTATCTAGTACTTAAACTACGTGTACTAAACAAATTCTCAGATATTCTTGTTTCAATTTTTCGTCAGAAAACGTCTAAAAGTCTTACAGGTTAGCACCTTTTTCAGTCTGATAACTGAAGAATTGAATCTTATTTCCAACAAAATAACGACACACATCATAGACCGCAAACTTTAATGGATTTAAGCAAAACTATTTATTGTATGTCCTGATAAAGTTAATTTTGGGTTATCCTGTATTCTACCATATATGATAATATGCAGGTAAGAAAATCATTATTTTTAGAATAACAAGAAGAAAAACAAGAATGTAATGAAATTATAACTTAATTTAGGCGAGTTTGTACGAAAAGTTTCGTATATAATTATAGTTGAAGAACATCTTACCTAGATCCGTACTGACATCAAATTGACTTGTAAGTTTGAATGACTTCAGTTGAAATAGGATTTTAAGATTTTTAATGTTGCAAAATGTTAAACCATTTTGAAAACTTCTAACTTTAATATGATCAAGATTTTAAGTAAGTACCAAAAATGTTTTCACAGAAAATAAACGAAATTTAACTCATTTTGAATTCAATAAAACAACGAATCAAGTACATAGATTGTAAGCGTATACATTATTCATTACAATGCAATTAGTCGCAAATTGTCTAAAATAAGATAGAAATAAGAGATATAATTTTGCTATAGCAGTAATGTAGTTGCAAGGAGTAACAATGGAAATACCCATTACGTTCATTTTTCTCAGGACAATGCGCTCTGGATCAGATAAATAAAGACGCATCCAAAGGTAGGTAGCGAGCAACAGCAAAATATAATTTTCGAGAATGTTCTATGGACACCTTAGTTAGGATTGGCGAGCATACTTTTGCTAAATCTCTAATGACGACAGCAATTTCGGGCTCGCTCACTTGTTTCAGACACACTTTTAATAGGTACCGATATCCAATCAAATGCATATTCAACCATGAAAGTGTTCATAATGCATCCAGTTTTTGTAGGCAATAATAGACGTATCAGCTATAATAATACCTATGTTGTGAACTCATGGACTCCATATACTAGACTTTATACTGAGGTATGGACTCTTAGTTCTTACTATATAAAGTGGTCCCAATATCCTATCTCTGCCATGACAATATTTCTTCTGATTTCGCCTCCAAACTTTTAAACAATTTTCTATCCACTTAGCCACTGCTAACAGAGATAGTTACTCATTGTACATGAATGGATTTCAGAGAAATAGGATAGGAGTAAACAAATACATGCTAAAATTTATATACCAATGCGGCACATCCCAGAAAAATGGTAAGAGTCATTGAAAATTTGATAGTAGTGAGTGACGTCAGGTATATACTAAACTTGAAGTTTTTAAAACAATTTCATTCTCCCTCTTCCTGATACATTTTGCCTTTTCAAAATTGTCCATGCTCTTTTGCACTTATTGTTCTTCACTTTGTTCTGATTGGTGTAATTATTTATTCGTTCGGGTTGGGTACTTTACTCATACTTTGTACGGACTTGAAGCGATACCATACAAAATTGATATTAACGAAATAAAAAACACTTTACATGTAAGGAAAGGAAACACAGGTCTGAAACAAATCTCTAAGATTAGTTCTTGTACTGGTGACCTTTAAGATCTATTGTACTTCCTCTTCTTTAGTGTAGTAGTTAGGTTAACTGTCCATTTTAGAGCACCTCCTCCAGGCCTATTTCTTCTTAGGAATTTTAATATCCTGAATGGATCAAGAGACTTCATCTCACTTGGGGAGAAGCAGTATGCCCTCAGATGTTTCCTCCTCCTACGGAATAGTTCTTCAAATCTCTATCTCAGCTTAGAAATAAGTACGGGACCATGTTAAACTTTATTCTTCCCAGAAACAATTGGTACAGAAACGAGTCTATTATATCAAAATTAATTGTGCTAATTTCTTATTCGAAAGACTTGGGACTTATGTACCTTAATATTAGAAAAAATTTCCAATTCTCCACGGGTATTTTGAATAGATATATTCTTCCCTAATTGTTACCATCTAAAAATATTTACAATAAGTCATGAATTATGTATTATTTCCAACAATTACAATTAATTTCAATGTAATAACACTAAGGGTTGTCATGCGTACAAATAAATAGAGGATTACAATATTTGTTCCCAATTTAAGCATCATTGATGAAATTTAACGGCTATAAGTGTATATATACGATATATACGATATATACGATTGTCGTACAACGCTTCTGAATATCATATTTTGTTTATTTAAAAATTATCATATATGTAAACAAAATAAGGGAGTACAGGGTAAGATTATGATGTATGGAATGTATGGGATTTCAATTAACGATTTAATTGGTAAAGATAAACGATATATAAATTTCAGCTCTAATTTGCCATGTTTCGATGGTATTTTGCAAGCAACCGCGAAAAACGATTCGATCGGCCTGAATAAAACAGGGTATATAAGGCCAGCTTATGGTTCGGGGAGAGAGTCGGTATTTGTTAAAGGATGTTGAAATACGGAAAGAGCGTTTTGCGTGAAAAGCTAGTTAACAAGAGGGAACTTAGCCAGCCTACATACTTTCGAAATTTTTGTTTGAAAATAAAATTCATGCATTGCCTTTGCAGCTAAACTCTTGTCACGTTCTTTAGTAATACTCAATTTGACCCTCCTGTCCTCTGGTAATGAAATATTTGCTTCCGTGCCAGAAACAATGAAAACCTTGGATGGACAATCTTGTGGCGAATACATGTTCTTGAATATCTTTCACGATTTAAAACAACACCAAAACATCCCAAATTACTGCCTCCAGCATTCATCTAAAGGTTACTAGAATCAAATTGAATAAAATCCGTTGTAATCATTCCAGTCGCTAAATTCAATTGAACAGTATCGTTCAGTTTGATTAACTGATCTTGATAACGAATGGTTCAACCAGCGTGTGTAACAGGAAATGGAACACCTTTGCATAATTTGTAGTTAGCTTCTTAAGCTCAAATACGATGGCTGGTGAAACGATCTGTAACATCACCATAAACCAATCTAAAGCAATCTCTTGTTTTTTCTATGCCGATAACACGAACTTAAGTTTACCATTGCTGTATAATAATGTTGGTTACTTCAAAGCCGATCAAAGGACGCTTCAAACGATTTCGTAAGAAAATTAATAATGCGAAAGAGATTCCCGTAGTTTATTGGTGATAGACGTGGTGCAAATACCACTACCCAATTTATCCCAATATTCTGACTTCAACCAATAATAACCAGCCATTAAAGATTTGGTTTAAATCACAAATTCAGATTTAGAACAGGAATCAAACCATACTTCGTATAGTTCCATGCACTCACTACTCATTGAGTCATGAACCCCAATATGATAAACAGTAGTCTTCTCAATCTGTTCATTTTACCTAACCCTATCCTCCACTATGTATATCGATACAATTACATAATATTGCTTTATATACCCTATGGTATAGTATGTACTTCCAGAGAGTTGTTACTAAGTGTGTAACACATAAATAATCATCGTAGAAAAGTTTCAAGGATATGGTTGTGTAGAGAATCAAAAGCTATATCGATTTATGCATGTCCGTCCGTCCGTTTTTGTTGAAATTTGGAATGTGAATTCGTTATTCTTTAACTGGATTTGGTATTGAGTTTCAGCAAAATCGACCAAGGGGGAGTAAAGTTACTAAAGAAAAACCAGGGCGATCAGAAAGTTTTTTTCGGATTTAATTGGATAATTTGTGAAGCAATTTGGTTTAAATTAATTACATTGGTTGACTACATAAGTAGACGATATCATGTTAAATATCAGTTAAATCGGTCCAAGGATTGTGGAGAAAGAAATAATCCTAGTAGAAAATAAGCCTGTTCATAAAGTTTCTTTGATGTATTTTAAAAACTAATACACCGATTTGAATAAAATTTGGAGATTAGATTTATGCTGCTAGGATCTAGGCTACCTGCAATTTAGAGGAAATTTTGAAAAGACGTAACAAAGTTATGACAGAAAAACCTTGAAATATTGTCTGTTCGTTTGTCCCATTTCTATCATGGGGTATCAAAATATCGGCTATATGCCGATTTTCAGTTTCATATTAATATTTGCATATACATATGTTATATTTAACATAAAAAATAAATTATCAAAAATCAATATTTTCAGTAAGACCGCCTTTTACAATAGTTATTTATTGTAATTAAAATTGCAAAAAAATGTAAAAATGAAATTCCCACACAAAAAGGACCCTAAATAATTGATAAACCAAATTCACCTTTATCATTAAGTATTTATCCGATGGCATCAAATTTAATCCTCAATTAATTATTTCCACCAAAAAAACAATTGAACTGAATTTTAGCTAGGACGACATTGGACAGTTTATCTCACAAATAATTAATTAAAATTCGCATCAATCAAAAATCTTGTCATTAAAAATAATATTCATTTTCAGAGGACTTTCATTGTAGTCAATATTTTGTGATTGCTATTTCAAGTACTTTTGAAATGATAGAATTCATTATTTTACAGATCAGATTTATTTCTCAAGTTTTCCTTTTTTCTTGCACTTATTCCCATTATATGTCCTATTGGCATCAGTGAGTTCACGTTCATTTTTTATAAACAAAAGACAAGGAGAATACCCAATCCCATCAGAAAAAGAATTTATTATATTGTTCTCTGGCCAGGCAAGAGGCATGAACACCTTTCATAGGTCCATAACCCTTCTGTGTAATCGGACCACACACAATCCAAGAAATTGTAACGAAAGAAGAGGCGGCAGAAAGAACCAAACACTAAGAAATACAACCAGGACTAAGGCAGGCCAAAAATCTCCTTGGAGAGTACAACTCGAAGAGATGCAAAGCCTTTATCAGCAGTAATAAGAAGAATATGAGAATATTGACACGAATACTAACCGGACATTGCGGACTCAAATCACACCTTAAAAAACTAGGACTTGAACCAGATAGCACCTGCAGATTCTACGAGGATGCATATTCTCTCCGACTCCGACGTACCACTCCAAAGGAGTAGGAAACACTTGAAAACATACTGCTTCTCTCCAATTGAGATAGAATCTCTTGAACCACTCCGTATATTAAAATTCTTCAGAGAAATAGGCCTGGAGGAGGTGCTCTAGAATGGGAAGTTAACCTAACTACTGTACTAAAGGAGATGGTGCACAATATATCTTAAGTTTATATTGTTCCCATTGTTCCCATGTAATAGTGGGCTTGGCATGCACCCAATCCCGTCCAATTTTCATGTAGAAAGTGACCATACGAAAACTCACTTACGAAGTTTCATTTTTTTGCGATAAATATATCGGGGGAAATTGTAGCGTTTTACATAAATTTGGGTAATAAACGTGAAACAAAGAATCGTTTGGGACATGTCTCATCAAAATCAGTCCAGCCTTTTAGGAGCCAACTGCGTACATGCAGACAAAAGTCCAGAAATGTAATCTAGATGTTGTGTTAGAATTGGATTGGATTGTCTTTATCTTGGTAGTTTTTTAAAGTATGATGACGAATTTGGGTCTACTATTAATAAAGTCCATGGTTCGAAGCCCGGTAGCAGTGGTTTCAGTCTACTAAATATATATATAAAAAACTTATATCGGGTCACAACTAATGTGGGTATGATTAACTAAGAAAAATGTTCCTTAGTTCAGATCGCTTTCTTTATTAAATACAGTTTTGAGTTTACTTAAAGGACATACACGTTTATGTTTTGTTTATTTTCTTCTTTACCACTCCTTTACTTTCTCATATCGATAAACTAGGACTAAAATACTACAAGGCCTCGAGCATAAAACCCTTAGGACCATTATCTGGTATTATGACAGGACATTGCTTCTTAAACAAACACATGGGGAAGGAGTAGTCAAGAGTCCAATATATAGAGCCTGTCTGTAGGAAAATGAATCTACGGACTTTTCTAGAATGAGGCTTGCTACACTAGGTACGTCTATCCAGAGTAAGGAAGGATTTGTTAACTGGTTGGACCTTATTACTGTGGTAAGCTTCGTTAGAATGACTAACCGATTTGGGTAACAGACTAAACTTTTAGGATGAGGTACAATGGGCCAGAGTAAGGCTTACGTGTTAAAGCTCGCAACCTGTGCGGGCCATTCCAAATCATTTTTCCCTCAATTTTGCGAAGTCGTATATAAGAAAATGATGGTATTTTATATTCTACAAGATAACCGAATCAAGTTGATATTGTCTAATTTAATATAGATATTTTACTTCTTTCATAAAGTTACTATGACGATAGGAATAATAATTTTAGTTGATTAAATCTCATACATTTTGAAAAAGGATTTAAAAGAATATTCTTCATATTATATTCTAATTTCCAACAGTTTTCAGTCGGTTGGTTGAGTTTAAGAGCTATGAAATCCAATTATTGCCACACTTCAAAATTAACACTAATATTTTCATGGTATCATCAGAAACTATTAATTCTTATGTGTAGCATAGCAATTCTATAGGGTTTTCCACAATAATAGCGCAAGATTTCATTTTCGTAACTTAAAGTACATATGTCTGTTTTATTTACCATATCCTATCCTGGAGCAGGGTAAGTGGCAAATAAAACAAGCAGGAGTAGGAGAAAGCTTTAATTCAAATGTTTGTAGCGCTGCTTAGGAACCATATTGTAATGAAATTAGAAACTTTTAGCTAATACACTTTTTATGGTAGAAAACTAAACTAATTTCGGGTGTGATAGTTACACCTGGTCTGAAAGTATTGTAGGATTTGTTCTTTTGTTGTTTTTGTTTTCAATGTAAAAATTTGCTCTACCCCCAGAGCAAGTGGTAAATAAAACAGACCTCATATGTTAATATTTCAGGTATTCTGGGTCCGACAGATATGGTCCATACCTCATTCGACGGGGAATTTAATGACGAATTAAATACCATTTGACGTTTCCTAGAATATTCCTTTTTAGAACATGAAATCCAAAAACTCTCTAGCGGGAAGGTATATGTATATCTCAGGTATTCTGGGTCCGACAGGTATGATCTATATCTTATTTGACAGGGAATTTAATAATTAATTAAATAAAGAATGTTCCGGAAGAAACGCACGATTTGAATTTTGTGGAATTGTCTTTTTGACCACAGTAGGGGTGCTCGAATCTTGACAAACTGTCAATAATAATGTCATCCCTTCGTGCAGATCTCCATGACTTTTGTTGCTAGGCAGAAATTTATACCTTACGCTAGTGTTAGGACACCCTATACATTTATGTAGAGCTAGTTACCTGTATATAGTAAATACTTGAAAACGTAGAACTATATTTTGAATCAGATAGAATTTTCCATTCGTGAAAATCTATAACTAATTAAATTCTGGAAAAAAAAATGGAGATGAAGATAATACACGCAATTTATATAATAAGAGGAAATGGTTTTCATCGTAAGTATTCAATACTTAATTAAAATGTGATATGTACATAAATAATTACATATTATTTATGATATAGCAGATGAATTGGGTTACAAGGAGCACATACATATGTGTACTTTTAGTTAAAGAGAATACTATTCAATAGAACTTCGATTTTTACGATGACCTAGTTTTATGAAAGCATACTTACAGTTGGTCACCCTTATTAAATAATTAAGGTAATTATTAAATAGTTAAGGTAATCGTATTATATATACTAGGGGCTTCACTACTTTTATACTTACTACTCTATAGACTCCTGAATTCTGATTTCGTCACATTTCCAAGTCTCGCAAAACATCAAAAGAGAAGAGGTATGCTTTGCAGCGCTTCAGTATGATGCGAAAAATGTATACACCAAGAATTTTCTGTTGTTCCTCTTCTCTGTGCTACGACTAACTTCGACCAGCTCATGGTTCCTACATCCATTTATTATGACATTCTTGTTTTTGGTTACTTGCTTCTTTGCCATTCCTTTGCTCTCATATCCAACTTTGATTCCCTAAGGTAGGTATCCACCAAATGCGCAAAATGTTTCTGCACGGCTGAGATTAGAAGAGAAGTAATTTTTCAACTAAAGTATTAAAAAATGAAAGAAACATTTATTTCTCTAAGGCAAAGAAAAGTAGAGAAAAAGCGAAGAACCGAGACTTGGATTTAAACCAGGGTAGCATCAATCTCATGACGCGAGGTCGAGGTCTTAACCAACTAGACCATTCTACACTATCTCTACTAGTCTGTTCATTTGCCTTTTTCTCTACGATAATATTAATAAATCATTGAAACCTTTCTACGACGATTATTTCCGATGTGTTACAAATGAAGTGACAAAACTAATCTACCCTCTAGTAGTACCTACCATAGGGCATAAAAATAAGTTTGTCTCTTTTTTTTACTATTCATGTTTACCATTTCTTTCCTTTTTTTACCTGCGCGAGCAAAAACATTTTGACCGTTTGCTGGAGACGTAGCTTTAGGATCCAAATATCTATATATTATATTGCTTATTCTTTACTTGCAGATCCTTGAGCTATTTTGTTAAAGCAAAATCTTTCTCGAGCAAAGAAGTTAAGCATTTCGATACATCATTGGTTGCATTCAGTAGTCCTAAGCGTTTTGTCAAAATTCTTAATCTAAGGAGTTAGAATTTTTTGAACTCCTGGCTGCGTCCTGTCTTAAACGTCAAATTAGTTTCATATGAATAGCTTTTAAAGATATTTTTTCTGAGAGGGTTATGAAACGATATAAAAG